>JAPVLO010000704.1:0-522884 GCA_027257055.1 Cephalopachus bancanus
TGGTTTTCTGTCATTTGAATCAGTTTATTCAAAAATTAAGTTTAAAAAGCTGTGTGTGGGTGAGATTGTACTAAAACCCAATATCAGTTAAAGTGTCTTCAGAGAATGGAAGTCAGGATACATTTTGACTGTTTTCACTTATTTGGGAGGTGATTGGTAAGAGATTTGGCCTTGAAATGGAGTTTCTCTCCACAAAGTGGACAGTGTTGGAACTGCACACATGACTCTCATCCCATTAGCGCTGTGTCCTTTCCATTAAGTTAAGCATAGTTTCCTAGTTGGTGTGTCTGCATAGGCATATGTATCTTGAATTGGTTATGCAAAAATGCTTTGCCCAGATATTAACTCTTTCAGCCCTCAGGGTATCTGAGCAAATCCTGAAGCAGTCTTATCTCCAGATTGACTGCCATTTGTGTAATGGAAGTTGGAAACTTGAATTAATGGATCCAAATAGAAATTATACTAATCCAATTAAACAACTATTTTTAACACGTATTCCTCCTATCCAACTAAAATTTTGTATCCTTTGACCAACATCTCTCCAACTCCATCTTCTTAGTCCCTAGTTAACCACCATTTTCCTCTGCTTCTATGAGTTCAACTCTTTTATATTTCACATATAATTGAGATCATGCAGTATTTGCCTTTCTGTGCCTGGCTTATTTCACTTAACATAATGTCCTCCAGGTTCATCTTTTTCTTTTCCAAATGACAGAATTTCCTTCTTTTTTGAGGCTAAATATACACCACATTTTAAAAATCCATTTATCCGTTGATGGACAGTTAGGTTGATTCCATATGTTGGCTATTGTGGATAATACTGCAGTGAATATGGGAGTGCCGATATCTCTTTGACATACTGATTTCATTTCCTTTGACTATCTACCCAGCAGTAGGATTTCTGGATCATATGGTAGTTCTATTCTTAATTCTTTGAAGAACTTCCATACTGTTTTCCATAATGGTTATACTAATTTTCAGGTTATCTATTATTTCTAGATTTAGCTTTGGTAGTTTGTGAACTTCAAAAAAAAATTCTTTTATCTAAGTTGTTGAAATTATTGGCTTAAAATTGTTCACAATAGTCTCCATATTATCCTTTTAACGTCTGTAAAACTGATAGTGGTGTCACCTTTCTTATTCCTGATATTTGTAATTTGTATCCTCTCTATTTTTATCCCTAGTCAATGTAGGTAGAGGTTGATAACTTTTATTGATCTTCTCAACAAACCCAGCTTTGGGTTTTATTAATTTTTCTCTATTGCTTTTTCTGATTTCTGTTTCTTTTATTTACATTCTGATTTTTATCATATGCATTATTCTGCTTTCTTTGGGTTTTATTTGCTCTTCTTTTTCTAGTTTCCAAAGGTGAAAGCTGAGGTCATTGATTTAGAACCTTTATTCTGGTTTAATATGACTAGTTGATGCTATAAATTACTTTTTAATTACTGCTTTAGTGACACTCTACAAATTTTGATATGCTGTATTTTCATTTTAATTTAGTTAAAAAATATTTTCCCATTTGATTTTTGATTCCATTTTAAAATCAGATTATTTAGACATTTGTTATTTATTTTCTATATCTTTGCAGATTTTCCAGAGAACATTCTTTTATTGATTTTTAATTTCACTTCATTGTAGTCAAAGATCATACTTTGTATGTCTTGAATTTTTAAATATATTAAGACTTGTTCTTAATATATTTGGCCCAAAATATTGTCTCTTGGTAAATAATTCATGTGCACTTGAGAAGAATGTATATTTTGCTGGGACTGGACTAAGTGTTTTACAAATGTCAAGCTGCTCAATAGTGTTAAGTGTACTATGTCCTTGCTGATTTTCTGTCTACTTGTTCTATCAGTTTTTGAGAAAAGATACTGAAATCATTGACTGTGATTGTGGATTTGTTCGTTTCTCCTTGCAGCTTTTCCAGTTTTTGATTCTCACATTTTAAAATTTTGTTATTGGGTACATAGACATTTAGGATTATGTCCTCATGATGAATTGATTTCTTTATCTGTTTGAAATAACCTTATATCACTGATAATATTCTTTACTCTGAAATTCACTTTGTCTGGTATTAATATAGCCACTCCAACTTTCTTTTGATTACCTTTATCATAGATATATCATCCCATCTTCTTTTAATCAAGTTTGTCTTTATATTTAAAGTGTGCTTCTTGTAGGTAGCATATATTTGAAAGTTGTGTTGTGTTTTGTTTTCAATCAGACTATGTCTGCCTTTAACTGGGTCGTTTAGTCATTTATATTTAACATAATTATTGATATATTAGATTTAAATTTAGCATCTTCTTATTTATCTTTTATTTATTTGTTAAAGTCTATAGTAGACATATTTAACTTGTCATAGTCCACTTTTAAGACATATAAGGAAATATAATATAGCCACCCAATTTGTAGCTTCATTCTGTATTATATTTTACTTTATGGGAATACCAAAAATGTTTTTATCCCATTTATTGATGGAATTTAGGTTGATTCCATATTTTACTCTTACAAACAATACTGGATAAACATCCTTGTTTGTATTTGTCTACTTTTGCAAAGATATTAATAAGATAAATTCACAGAAGTGTAATTGTTCATTTGGGCATTTTTCTGGTGTTCAAATCCTCTTTTACAGTTTAGCAACTCATATTACTTTATAAATATTAACTAATATTTTAAAGATATTAATGCTCTTAAAGTGAGTTCCAAATTCTTTATGGTATAATTAACCATAAATAGGTATTATCTTTGATGAGAGCATTTCATTTTTAATTTTTTTCCTTGTTTTTCAGCTTTGCAGGCAATCACTACATTAGATAATTTATTAACAGATGAAGAGTCAGAAGATAATGATCTACTTACAAATAGAAGGTCACCTACTATGCTTCTAAGTTTAGCTGCCCGGTTTGCTCTAGAGGTAATTCATATGTATCCATTTACTAGATTTTTACCTCTTCTTTTTTGAAAGTATTAGTAAAATCATCATTAGTTAGGCACAGAAGAGACCTTCCTTGACCATTTTGCTTCATATATTCACACCAAGCTTGTTTACAGAATTGCTTTATTTTTCATCATTTCTTTCTTTCTTTTCTTTCTTTTTTTTTGTCTTTCCTTCCTTCCTTCCTTCTTTCTTTCTTTCATGAGGGTCTTTCTCTGTCATCCAGGCTGGAATACAGTGGTGCAGTCATGACTCGCTGCAGCCTGGAACTCTTGACCTTAAGCAGTCCTCCCCTCTCAGGCTACCAGGCACCATCATGCCCAACTAATTTCTCCTCCCTCCCTCCCTCCCTCCCTCCCTCCCTTCCTTCCTTTCTTCCATTGCTGTGTTGCCCAGGCCGGACTCAAGCAATCCTCCAGCCTCAGCTTTTCAAAGTGCTGGGATTACAGGCATGCATCACTGTGCCCAGCTTATTCTTTTTTATAATACAGACAAAAGTAAATGAAACAGTGAGATAACAGTTGTGCTCTAAACAACATAGAAAATAAACATAGCAAAACATTAATTTTTAAGTGAAACTCCAGATTTGAAATGTCATACTATGCAAATAAATAGATATCTATTCAAAAACGTATCTTTCTCATCAATTTGAACAAAGTGGTTTAAGTTTCTGTGAAGCTTTTTAGTTTATAACCACAAAGCAGTGTTAGTTTAGAAGTAATAAATACCTGTACCCCTGTTTGTTACTTACAAAATTATGGTTTTTATTAATATACAGGATTAGGAAGAGCCTGGTAGCAGCTGTGGAACTCTTGGACTGGGTTTGAGTACTGGCTCTGCCACTTAATAAGAACTTAACTTCTTCGAATCTTTATTTCGTCATTTGCAAAATATAGATAATACCTACCTCCAAGATTGTTATGAAAATTAACAAAGAAGATGACTGAAAATGTGATTTGTTAACTATGAAGCTTATCTTTTTTTTTTTTTTTTGAGTTGGAGACTCACTATGTTGCCCAGACTGGAGTGCAGTGGCACGCTACCGGCCACCGCAGTCTCGACCTGCTGGGTTCCGGCAATCCTTCTGCCTCAGCCTTCCAAGTAGCTGGAACTACAGGCATGCGCTACCACGCCCGGCTAATTTTTGATTTATTGTAGAGGTGAGGTCCCGCCAAGTTGCCTGGGTGGGTCTCGAACCCGCAGACTCAAACAATCCACTCACCTCGACCTCCCAAAGTGCTGCGTTACAGGCTGAGCCACCGAGCCCCGCTGAAGCTTACCTTCTTATTTAAATACTTTAGTTTCTGATTCTTTCTACTTTATGAAAACCATCTTCCTGATCAAAACTTCATAATTTTTCCACTGGCTCTCTTCAGCTTTCTATATTAAAAGTAAATTTGTAAACCTCTTTTCTGGGTTTCCAACAGCAGAATTTCTCTCTCTCCTCCTCCACATCCTGCACAAATACATCTTGTATCTGCATTTGCCAAATATTTTTCTTCCTTCAGGAGTTCTGTTACCCTATTCATTAACATCAAAATACATGTCATTCAAATGGTATTTAGCAACTACTTTAGGCAAGATAGTAGGCTAGGTGCTAGAAATATGGTCCTCAAGGATCTCACAAATCTATTTGAAAAGACAAGCCATGCATTAGCAATGTAAGGCAGGATATAGAATAAGGCCAAATAACTAATATACATGTTAAAAATTACTGAAATTGAGAGCTGGAATTGACTTTTGAAGTCTGTACAGTGGAGGGAAACCTTAAGTTGGGCTTTGAAAAGGATAGCATTTATATATGTAAGAACATTTTTAGAAGGGTGGGTTGGTTAGAGTGACAGAGAGCTTATATCTCCACCATTTCAGATCTTTTGCCTAATGTAATAGTGTTTTGTATTGCTATGTTGATGATATAGGGGTGGAGTATAAGATAAAGTAGAAGAGATGACTGTGGCCAGATTGTCTATATGTTTTATTCTCTAAACAATAAGAAAATGCTGATGATAATTATGTAAAAGTAGTGCTTTAGGAAAATAATTTGGGTTGTGCCTGGGGGAGCTGAATGGGGGAGAAATTAGAAACAGAACAGAGTGGGAAACTTTGGTAATAATCTGATAAGAATGTAGACAAGGGTAGTGAGAATGGGATATTAAGTAGGTAAAATATTGCTTTCTCTTCTTTTAAAATAAGCTACCTTGACTCATGCCTGTAATCCCAATACTTTGGAAGGCCAAGGCGAGAGGATTGCTCGAGCCCAGGAGTTTGAGACTAGCCTGGGCAATATAGCAAGACATCATCGCTACAAAAAAAAAATTAACTGGGCATGGTGGAGTGTGCCTGTATCCCAACTACTTGGGAGTCTGAGGCAGAAGGATGCCTGAGCCCAGGAGGTCAAGTGTTCAGTGAACCATGATCATGCCTCTGCTCTCCAGCCTGGGTGACAAAGTGAGACTCCAACTCAAAAAAAATAAAATAAAATAAGCTACCTTATCTATAAATCCCTTTACAAAATTCTTCTCCCACCCCATCCCCCACACAAGAGATAATGTGGATAATTTAGGTTCTGAATACTGAAACAGTCAGGAAGAGAACTTCCACAGATTTCTTCTACCACCTCTACTCATACAACAGGAATCACACCACAGTCTGCCTTCTCAACTGCTGTCATGGATGAATTATCCATGTTCTTTACTAAAGCCAGTTCCTTAACTTATACACTTGTTTCTGTCTCCTCTTGCCTTTTTCTCTCTCTTGTTTGTCAACTTTTTGTTCTCTTACTGGATTATTCCTATCAGTATACACTCTCATTTATCTCTTCTCAAACAAAACCCCAAAAAACCTCTTGACCCTTGTTCTCTCACTGACTACTGCCCAATTTCTTTTCTTTCCTTTGTAGCTCAACTTCTTTAAAGAGCTGTCTATGCTTACTGTTTCCAATTCTCTTCCTCCAATTCTCTCTTGAGCTTATTCCAATCAGGCTTTTGCCTCACCGCTCTAACAAAATTTCTTTTGTCAGAGTCCCCAATGACCTCTCTATTGTAAGTTGCGGTAGTTAATTTTCAGTCTTCATTGTATTTGACCTGTCAGCAACATTCAACACAGTTGATCACTCTTTCCTTCTTAAAATTGGCTTCCAGGACATCACAGTTGTCCTCGTTTTCTTCCTGCCTCATAAGTCACCCTCATTATTTACTAGTTCCTCTTCTTTTCTCCTCTCCTATTCTAACTTTCAAGTGATGAGCTTGAAAGAGGAGGTGTTGGTAAGTTGAGAAGAATAAAGTATGCAATATTCATCCAGGAAAGTAGAAAAGTGAATGAGTAGGGAAATGCAACGTTTGCCAGTAGCATTAAGACCCATTTGATGAAGTTTTAAAATAAAGCAAGTAGTTGTATATTTTTTTCATGGCCACATTCTGCTGAATGGATGTAGGCACAAAAGTTGGTAGAAAGTTGGACTTAGACTTATCATTTTACCAGATGAATAATGAAGCCAAAGAGGGGCAGGAAAATCAAGGAACAAGATGGGAGAGGTTATAATTAATCCCCATGGAATTTAAACTGGATATGGAGGACATCAAGTAGACAAGGGACAATGAAAAATTGGTAGTATCAGTAGATTACAGGTCTTACTGCAGTTGAAGGATTGCTGGATTGAGGTAATAGAGGGAGAAAGTTGGAAAGGTAAGAGGCTTGGGTAGAAACTAAAATTTTTGAAACTGAGAGCTGCATGGAGGACTAGGGTGAGGGAGTGAGGCATCTAGGGCACAAAACTAAAGGAGGCACCCATTCTCCAGGTTGTGCAAGTGCAGGCTTGGTACTTGTACAACACTAAGAGACTCCTTAAATATTGCACCCTAGATGTCTCACTTACCTCACCTGACTCATCCTAGTCCTAGTTCTGGCTGAGTGTATGGAAGAGTTAGGATTATTAGTAATGACACGGTCTAGTGAATGACTGTGGGAATGAATGGCTAAGGTAATTGGCAGAGTGGAATTCAAGGAACTAAGAAACTAGAATCTTCCCTCTATTTTGAAAATGCCAAAAATTAAAATAGGAACAATTTTTGGAGAAAAATAACTGAGCAATTGAGAAGTCATTGAGAAATAAGAAGAAATGACCTGGAAACTGCAACAATGAAGGTTAGTGGGTAATATAGTCTGGTGACAGGCAATTCAAATTTAGGGATTTTAGGAAATAGAATGGGAGAATGATTTTTAAATAGCAATGAAGAGCAAGACAAACATCTGCTCCATATCTAGGCCTAGGGATAGACTAGGGCAGTGAAAGCATAATCAGCCACTACTTAAGAGGGCTTCAGTGAAAGCAATATCATTGGCAGAAACCTAGATTTCCATTAGAGCAAGAATGTGAAGGGAAATTTCAGAGAAGAGACTGCTCATAGAGAAGATTTTGCTGATAGTAGATTGAATTTCACAGAATATTGTAGAAGAGTTGGATGATCTAGAAAAGGAGGATAGAAAAGGGGATATACAGAACCTCTTGGAGATTTGAATGCTGGAAATGAGCGCGATCTGACAGTCTGGATTTTGTGTATGTGTTTGTTTTGGTTATTGCTAACAAATGAGGATAAAGTGCACAATAAGATTTGTCCTAGTGGATTCAGGGCAGCGTTGGAAAGGCTGTGAGTGTTTGTGGGTTTCTGGGGTTAATATAAACCTATTCCGTTTTTGTTGATGAGTTGTATCTTCATTCTATCATCTTGCAGTAGCTCTTTTGAGAATAAACATGTTGAGATTTTTGTCTTATCCTTAATGGACAGAAATATAGATAACATTTTACAAGTATCACTTTGAGATGTAATTTAACATATCATATTTGTTCTTTTTAGAATGGACAACAAATTGTGGCAGGGAAAGCTTTGGAATATTTAGCTCAACATTCAGAAGACCCACAACAAGTCCTTACAGCTTTAAAGTAAGCAATCTGCATTCTGTGGAAGAGAAAGGATTACTTCAGCTCATCTTACTCTCAGTTTTTAAACTTTACTGAAATAGGACTGATGAGATCAATGCCTACTTAACAACTCTTAACCCACATGCACAAAGTAAAGCAAAAACAAAACATAGCAGTTGAACCTGATATTCTCCATTGTCTCTTTCCAGGAAGGAAAATGATTTGTCAAAAGGGAACTTTTACATAAAATAGTGAAGCAGAGGAGGGTGAGGTTGGGACTACTAATGGTGTGACTATGAAAAATGGAAAACCAGAAGGATTCTAGAGTGGTTTTCCTGTTGGTCAATTACACTTGAGATCACATTTCTGTATGGAAAAAAGAGTCAAAGAATCTTGAGATACTTGCATGCCTTCAGTCAGGTATATATTTAAAATCATTCAGGACACGTGGTATTTTTAAAAGATTTTTAGGGTTTAAAACTTTACTAACTACCTTATTTTGTCAGTTTGTCACTATGCTGCCAGATCACTTCAAAGAATAGTGATCCCAGTTTATGTGGGACTAAAAAGCCAGTTCCAGGTTCATTTATAGAAAGAAAATGTAAGAACTGGTACACCACACCTAATGTTCTAGAAGGTGATTTGGGGCAATGGTATGAACTATGGAACCGTTTAAAAATTTTTGTTATAGCACCACTTTATCTTAAAATTATTTTATTAAATTCATCTTTCAAAATTATAAAATATGTGTATTTTATTGCAATTAAAACAATACAAAGATATGTAAATAAAATAAGATTAATCTCCCCCTTTCCTTCTCTTTTCTCACTTTTGCCTCTTAGTATAATCAAGGATAATAATTTGGTATATATTCTTTCACATTTCTTCTAAGAATTACTTTCTATATTACTTTATCACACAGGTGTTTATTTTGTCTTGCTCTTCCAAAAGTTTCTCAAATGCTGGAATCTGAAAATAAGTAAGTTGTTTCAACAGAAATACTATATTTGCCATTAGAAAAATTATAGTAACTTTTATAATAAACCTTATATTGAGAAAGGTTTAGTGTAGTGGGTAAGATTAATATAGGCTCTGGGGCCAATCTCCCTTGGGTTTATACCCTGGCTCTGCTGTTTATTAGATATGTAACCTTGGGCAAGTTTCTTAACTTATCCGGCCTTCAGTTTCCTAATCTGTAAAATGGGAATGATGATAGTACATACCTCATTGACTTGCTGTGATGACTCGATGAGTTAAAACATATAAAAAGCAAAAGATTTATATGATCTGCAGAGAAACCAGGGTATAAGTTAATACATGTAGAACATTTAGAATATCAGTCAATTAATAAGTTCTCAATAATGTTATCTATTATCTAATTATGATAGTGCATCTCTTTCCTCCTTTTTTTTTTTTTTTTTGAGTTGGAGTCTCACTCTGTTGCCCAGGCTGGAGGGCAGTGGCATACTCCCGGCCACCGCAGCCTCGACCTGCTGGGCTCCAGTGATCCTTCCGTCTCAGCCTTCCAAGTAGCTGGAACTATAGGCGCGCGCTACCATGCCCGGCTATCTTTTCTCCTTGCTTAATAGACGACTCAACTATAAATGTATCTCTTACTTTCTCACAGAACATATAGTGTGGATGACTTGTTGCTTCTGATTCTATATCAGTTTACCTGGGAGTATTCAAATGTTTCTGCTCACAATTTATTTGACATAAGATATCAAGAACTTAACAATTATTGGAAGAATTTGATCACAGTTTTTTATTAAAAAACTCACTACCTCCTGATGATTTGAAAGAAAACTCTATCCAAGGTATTAATTAGGGATAACTTTCAGAGAAACTTCCCCCATCTCTGCATTCTCTGTTTGGACAAGAACTCTGTAATAGTGTATCTCTATTTCACTTTTGCTTTAAATATTTGCCACTGGAGGCAATATAAATATAATTTTTAATTTTTTTTATTTTAAAGATGTGAGGTACAGTTCATTATTAGGCATACAAGTGAACATCATTCAGGTAACGTTTGGGGCCTCCCTTTGGTCCCCACTTTGCCTGGTTTGAGATCAGGTACCCTTATTGATGTTGTGTCCCCACCCCCACCCTGGCAGTATCCCACTACTGCCAATCCCTTTCTTGTAGTATTATGGTAAATGTTCAGGGTCCACTTATGAGTAAGAAAATATGGAACTCTGTTCTTTGTTTCTGTGATAGATCACTGAGTATTATAGACACTAAATCCATCCAAGTTGCTGCTAAGTCCATATGTTTGTCCTTCTTTTTATGGCTACATAATGTATGTGTATATGTACCACATTTTTTTAATCCAGTCCAGTTTCAAAAGGCAGCACAGTTGGTTCCACGTTTTTGTATCGTGAATAGTGCTGCAATAAACATGTATGTGCAGGTATCTTTTTGGTAGAATGATTTTAATTCTCCCAGGTATATTCCCATAGGGGGGATTGCTGGGTCATATGGAAGGTCAATTTCTAGTTCTTTTAGAAATCGCCACACTGTTTTCCATAGAGGTTGAACTAGTTTGCATTCCCATCAGCAGTGCAGAAGTGTTCCCTTTTCTCTGCATCCTCACCAGCATCTGTTGTTGTTTGTTTTATTAATGATGGCCATTCTTACTGGGGTTAGGTGGTATCTCAATGTGGTTTTGATTTGCATTTCTCTGATGATGAGTGAGGCTAAGCACTTTTTCATGTATCTGTTGGCTGCTTGCATGTCTTCTTTTGAGAAGTGTCTGTTCATATCTTTTGCCTACTTTGTAATGGGGCTGTTTGCTTTTTTCTTTTCGGCATGTTTGAATTCTTTGTAGACGTTAGATGTTAGGCCTTTGTCAGATAAGCAGTTGGCAAATGTTTTTTCTCATTCTGTGGACTGTCTCCCCACTCTGGTTTCTTTTGCTTCACAGAATTTTTTCAGTTTAATGAGGCCCCATTTGTCTATCTTATCTCTTATGGCATGGATACCTGGGATTTTGATCAGGAATTGGTTGCCTTCTTTGATTTCTGTAAGGGTGCTGGAGCCCTTTAATGTTGGAGGATCATCAGGAACTCCCTTTGGTTCATCCAGTCTTTGGTAGTACAGCATTCAAAACCAAAGGCAGCAACCCTAAATTAGTTACTCTCATAATTCTTTCTAGTAAAGATTCCTCAGGAAACCAGTGATACTGATATACAAAATCAAACAACTTTTTCACACTATACTCCCTGCTTTCAATATTCTTGGTTTTGCACGACCTCCACATTGACTACCTTCTTGGTGACCAAAAATCTTAGAGGTACTTTCTGTTATTTCTTCATAATTGTTCCCTTGGGAGAAGGGCCTACTTTGAAACCGGTGGCTAAAGCTCAGACTTACCAAAATCTGGGCTTGGTCTAGCATCAAGGTCAATCCAGCATTCTCCCTTAATTTCATTTTAGCTATTACAGTTAACAGTGACCAAGGGATTGGATAATATGCCCTTTTCTTATCAATTTACATTTCCTTATCATCTAATCAACTCCCTGGGAGTTGGGTTCATCTCTAAATTTCAATGATAGTTTACCTTTAGTAACTGAGCACAGTATCGCTGCCACTTCATACCATGGGTAACTATGTGGACACCCAGGTCAAAAGTTTCTCATCCCCCCCACTTTCATCATGTCTCTTCCCAAAACTCATGCTTCCGTGAGCTAACATGGTGTAGCAAATCTCACTCTTGACGCCAGTTCTGAAATGTTTTACAGTGCCAGCAAATGATACTATCGACCTGGAGTTAGCATCAGATCCCACAATTTGAAAGGCTCAGTCCATATAAGTCTGTCCCCACTTCAGTTGCCAATCTCAAGTCCAGCCCTCATGGACTTTTGACTGACCAGCCACAGATCATATTCCTATGACTTTCTCCTTGAATTGATAACTTTCTAGAATGGCTTACAGAACTTGGGACATTTTACATATATTTACTTGTTTATTATAAAAGATACAAGTGAGGAACAACCAAATGGAAGAGGTGCAAAGGGCAAGGTTTTGGGGTGGGAGGTGTTGGGGGGTTTCCATTCTCTCTCCAGATACATCATCATCCCAACACCTTGATGCTTTCATCAACTCAGAAGTTTTTTGGCCCATTTTTTAATCGGGTTGTTTTCATTGAGTTTTAGAATTCTATGTATATTTTAGATGACAGCCCTTTATCAGATGTGTCTTTTGCAGAACTTTTCTCCCAATCTTCTCATTCTCTTGACATTGTGTTTTGTCCAATACACTTTTTTAATTTTAATGAAGTCCAGCTTATCAATTATTTATTTCATACATTGATGTTGTATCTAAATAATAATTGCCAACACAAGGTCATCTATGTTTTCTCCTATGTTGTCTTCTGGAAGTTTTATATTTTTTCTTTTACATTTACATGTATGTTCCATTTTGAGTTTATTTTTTGTAAAGAGAGTAAGGCCTGTGTTTAAATTCTTTTTTTTTCTTTCTTTCTTTTTTTTTGCATGTGGATGTCTAGTGGTTCTAGCACCGTTTGTTGAAAAGACTATTTTTACTCCTTTGTAAAAGGTCAGTTGACTGTATTTATGTGAGTCTATTTCTTGGCCCTGTATTCTGTTCCACTGATATGTTTATTCTTTCACCAATACCACACCATCTTAATTACTGTAGCTTTATAGTAAGTCTTGAGGTTAGGTAGTATCAGTCCTCAAACTTTGTTCTCCTTCAATATTATGTTGGCTATCCTGGGTCTTTTGCCTCTCAGCATAAACTTTAAAGTTAGTTTGTCATTATTCACAAAATAATTTGCTGGGATTTTTATTAGAATTGCATTGAAGCTATAGATCATATTGGGAATAACTGACATCTAGCAATATTGAGTCATCCTCCATTAACATGGAATACTTCTCTATTTAGTTCTTCTTTGATTACTTTCATCAGTTTTAAAGTTTTCCTCATATATATCTGGTACGTGTTTTTAAGATTTATACCTAAGTATTTCATTTTTGGAGGTGCTAATGTAAAATGGTATTATGTTTTTAATTTAGGATTTCACTTGTTCATTTTTTATATATAAAAAAGTATATAAGAAAGACTTTTGTATAATAATTGTATCCTGCAACCTTGCTATAATCACTTATTAGTTATAGGAGGGTTTTTTGTCATGTATTTTGGATTTTCTATATAGTTGAACACGTCATCTGCAAACAAAGATACTTTCCTTTCTTTCCTTCCTTAAATACCAAAATAAAAGATATTTTATTTCCTTTTCCTGTCTTATTACAGTAGCTATATCTCTTAATTTATTTAGTCTGCTTTTTAAAAAATGCCATAGACTGAGTGGCTTATAAACAGAGAAATTTATTTCTCCTAGCTCTGAAGGCTGGGAAGTCCAAGATCAGTGGGCCAGCAGATTTGGTGTCTGATAAGGGCCTTCTTCCTCATAGATGGCCATCTTCTCACTATAATTTCGCATGGCAAAGGGGCATGGCAAAACTATTTTATAAGGGCACTAATCCTATTTATGAGGCTCTACCCTAATGACCTAATCACCTCACAAAGTCCTCATCTCCAAATATCATCACATTGGAGATTAGAATTTCAACATAGGGATTTCAGGGGAACATGAACATTCAGAAATTGCAGTAGGGCTTTCAGAACAGTGTTGAAAAGGAGTGGTGAGAGGGGACATCCGTGCCTTGTTTTTTATCTTAGTGAGAAAACTTTGAGTTTCTCACCATTAAATGTGATGTTAGACGTAGGTTTTTTGTAAGTATTCTCTATCAAGTAGAGGAAGTACACCCCATTCCCAAATTATTTAGAGTTTTTATCATGGGTGTTGGATTTTTCTGCATCTATTTTATAGGATTATATAATTTTTCTTCTTTAGCCTATTGAAATGATAGATAATGCAATTTGATTTTTGAATGTTGAAACAGCCTTGCATACTTAGGATAAATCCCACTTTGTTGTGGCATATAATTCTTTTTATACATTCTTGAATTCCATTTGCTAATATTCTATTGTGGGTTTTTTCTTTTCTTGTAATGTCTGTGTCTGATTTTGGTATTAGGGTAATTCTGGCTTCATAGAATGAGTTGGAAAGTATTCCTTCTGTTTCTGTCTTCTGGAAGAGATTGTAGAGTACTGATATGATTTCTTCAAATATATAGTTGTTATTATTTTGAACAAACAGTTATCTGTTAGAACAATTCTTGCTTGTGTGGTTTCTGGCCAGAAGTGGAATGTAATTGTTACCTTTGTTCCTCTATTATTCTCCTCTGGCTTCTTTCAGAAGTTTTTCTGTATATTTTATTTTCTGTAGTTTCAAAATGATATTTTTTGACACTTATCCAGGTCAGTGTTCTCTGAGCTTCCTGGATATATGACATTAATTAGGGGGAAATTCTTAGTCATATTATTTCAAATATTTCTTCTGTTCCATTCTTTTTTCTTCTCTTTCTGGTATTTCCATTACACATATGTTACACCTTTTGTAATTGTCCCAGTGTCCTTGGATATTCTGTTCTTTTTTTTCAGTCTTTGTTCTCTTTGCTTTTCAGTTTTGGAGGTTTCTAATGATATATGCTCAAGCTCAGAGATTTTTTTCCTCAGCTTTGTCTACTAATAAGCCCATCAAAGGCATTCTCATTTCTGTCTCAGTGTTTTTGATCTCTAGCATTTGTTTTTGGTTCTTTCGTAGGATTTCCATCTCTCTGCTTACATTACTCACCTACTCTTACATATTGTCTACTTTCTCCATCAGAGTCTTTACAACATTAATCATAGTTGTCTTTAATCCCCAGTCTGATAACTCCAACATCCCTGCCATGTCTGGTTCTGATGCTTTCTCTGTCTCTCAAATTGTTTTTTACCTTTTATTATGCCTTCTAATTTTTTTCTTGATAGCCACATGTGATATACCAGGTAAAAGAAACGGTTGTTAACAAGCCTTTAGTAATGTGGTGGTGAATTGTGGGGGGAGGGAGGCACATTCTACACGCCTATGATTAGGTCTCAGTCTTTTAGTGAGCCTTTGCCTCTGAACTGTCAACTGTATAAGCACTTCTCAGTTTTTTTCTCCTCCCTTAGGTGGCACAGGATAACTAGAGTGGATAGAAAAAGTGTTTCCCTTCCCCAGGTCAGTTACGCTCTGATACACCTCAGAAAGTCAGACTCTGGTTAAGTAGTTTCTTTTGAGGGCAGATCTTGTTAAGAACAGAGTGCTGTAGTATATTTCAAAATGGTTTCTTTTCCCTCCTCCTGTCGGAAGCTTGAAGGCATTTTCCTCTAATATTCATTGTGAAAACCTAGCTGAGCTCTCAGAGGTAAAACTCACAAAATTGTGGAGGCCTCCTCTGACTGGATCCCCCTGGGGTTTTTAACTCTGAGACTTGTCCCCACTGAGCCTCCAGCAAATTGTCTATTATGGTTCAAGTTTGTTTTCACTCTCTTTTTTTTTAAGATTCAGGGGATACAAGTGCATGTTTGTTTGTTACATGGACATATAGCATACATTTCAAGATTGGGCTTCAAGTAGCCCATTCCCCAGATAGTGAATATTGTACTGGATAGGTAACTTTGAACTCTAAACCCTCTTCCTGCCTCCCCACTTTTAGTATCCCAAGTGTCTAATATTTTCATCTTTGCTCCCACATATAAATGAGAACATGCAGTGTTTGTTTTTCTGTTTCTGAGTTAGTTCACTTAGGTTGATGTCCTTCAGCTCCACCCACGTTGCTTCAAATGACATGATTTTGTTCATTTTTATGTCTGTATGGTGTTCCATGGTGTGCATGTACCACATTTTCTTTATCCAGTCAATCATTGATGGGCACTTAGGTTGGTTCCATGATTTTGCTATTGTGAATAGTGCTGCAATAAACATACAAGTATCCTTTTTGTATCATGATTTCTTTTCCTTTGGATAGACACCTAGCACTGGGATTGCTGAGTCAAATGGTAGTTTTATTTTTAGTTCTTTGAAAAATCTCCATACTGTTTTCCATAGAGATTGAACTAGTTTATAACACCACCAACAGTGTATGAGTGTTCCCTTTTCTCCACATCATGCCAGCATCTATTTTTCTTTGACTTTTATTTTCTACCACACTAATTTATTAAATGAAAAGATTGAGATTCATCTTTAACATCATCTTCAGCTTCAAAGTATTCATAAAACACATGGAAATCTGCCAAACCAGTAAACTTTGACTTTTTAATAGGAGCGTTTCTCACTAGTGTAAGATGATATCTCACTATGGCCTTAATTTGCTTTCCTCTGATGATTGGTGATGTTGAGCATTGCTTTCATATGTTTGTTGGCCACTTGTATGTCTTCTTTTGGGAAGTATCTATTCACGTCCTTTGCCAGCTTTTTCATGTTGTGTCTGTGTGTGTGCGTGTGTGTGTGTGTGTGTTGAGTTGTTTGGAGTTCTTTGTAGATTCTAGATATTAGTACTTTGAGGCATAATTTGCAAATATTTTCTCCCATTCTGTAAGTTTTCTGTTCACTCTGTTGATTATTTATTTCACGGTGCTGGAGCTTTTTAGTTTAATTACATCTCATTTGCCTATTTTTGTTGCATTTGCTTTCAGGGTCTTAGACATAAATTCTTTGCCTAGACGGATTTCCAGAAGAGTTTTTCTTAGGCTTTCTTCTAGGAATTTTATAGTTTCAGGTTTAACTTTTAAATATTTAATCCATCTTGAGTTAATTTTTGTATATGGTGAGAGGAAGGTGGTTCAGTTTTGTTCTGCATATGACTGACCAGTTTGCCCAGCACCATTTATTGAATAGAGTGTCCTTTCCCCATTGTTTGCTTGCATCAACTTTGCCAAAGATCAATTAATTTTAGTTATATGACTTTATTTCTGGATTCTCTATTCTGTTCCATTGATCTATCTTTCTATTCTTTTACCAGTACCATGCTATTTAGGTTACTATAGCCTTGTAGTATAATTTGAAGTCAGGCAGTGTGATGCCTCCATATTCGTTCTTTTTACTTAGGATTGTTTTGGTTATTTGGGCTCATTTGGTTCCATATAAACTTTAAGATTGTTTTTTCTGGTTCTGTGAAAAATGATTTTGATATTTTGATAGGGATTGTGTTGAATCTGTAGATTGCTTTGGGCAATATAATCATTTTAGCAATATTGATTCTTCCAACCCATGAGTATGGAATGTTCTTTCATTTATGTGTTGTATGCAATTTCTTTTATCAGTGTTTTGTAGTTTTCCTTGTAGAGATCTTTCACATCCTTGGTTAAGTGTATTCCTAGGGGATGTGTGTGTGTGTGTGTGTATTGTAAATAGGATTGAGCTCTTGATTTAGTTCTCAATTTGAGTGTTATTGGTATACAGAAATGCTACCGGTTTTTGTACATTGATTTTGTATGCTGAGACTTTTCTGGAGTCATTTATGAGGGATATAGCCTCTTGCAGGAGTCTTTAGAGTTTTCTACATATACAATTATGTCTTCAGCAAACAGAGATAGTTTGACTTCCTTCTTTTCCAATTTGAATGACTTTTTATTTCTTTCTGTTGCCACATCGCTCTTGTTAGGACTTCCAATATGTTGCTGAATAGGAGTGGTTGTTTTCACTCTTGAGTCTCTGCTCTAGTAAGTCATCAGTCTGTTTCTCCAATCTTTGTGCAGTTGTTTTCCCCTATATTCTCTGTACTCTCCTGTCTGTCTCTTCAGCTTGTGGGGCAGTAGTTTGCTCTTTTTCCTCACCTCTCATGGATCCAAGAAGTGTTGTTGATTTTTCAGTCTGATCAGCTTTTTACTTGTTGCTACAACAGAATGGTGACCTCCAAGCTCCTTACATGCAGAACTAGAAGCCAGAAGTCCTTTGTTAAAATTTGTGTACTACTTAAAGAAGCTTTACAAGAGGGTTAAGAGACTTGGGTAGTAGTCTTGACATTGTCACAGACTGTACGACCTTGTCAACAGGTCTCTTCCCTCATCTGTAAAGTGAGGAGTCTGTACTAGGTAAGTGGTGTTTTAAACTGCATTCCTCAGAACCCTGGAAATTTTGTGGCAATGCCTCAAAGACTTCCAGGAAAGTGAAGCTCCAGGACTCCTCCCACCTTTGGTTCAACCAGAGCAGCTCTACTTTTTATCTTTTCTTTTATACAATTTTGTTTGAAACAAGGGTTCTAGTCCCCCTCTTCAAAAAAATAAAAGCATATAAATTACAGAGATCACTACCTGCTCTCAAATACTATGACCCTGTGATGTAAGAGCTTATCAGTCATTAAAGTCTTTTGCTGAGAATAGGTGTTGAAGTAGAAAAGAGAAAATATATGAGGGCACTGGGGATTAGTAACCATATCCTATAGTGGGGGAAAATTGTGTTGAAATGACAGAGTCGAGTCTTGAACAATAAACTTCACACTTTTGTAGCCCAGCTCTCAGGCACAAATATTGTCTCTTTTTAGTTATTTTCCATAGTAAAGCTTTGAAACTGTTGGAAAACACTATTTTCTTTATTTTTCAGAAAGAATGAAATGGATAGACTTTTGACTTGCTTGAATACAGGTAAATATCTCCTTGGTTATTTTTAGTTCTTCTTCTTGCCTCTATCCTCTATCAAATTCTCCAAGTACACTGACTTTAACCTTATGTTTGAGTTAAGTTTCATGCTCCTTATTAAAGTTTGCTACAGGAGTCTATTTTGGTTTCTTAATCCACAAGCAGAGAAAGATTTGTCATTATTAGCATTCATCTCCAAATGTGATTTTAGCTGTTTTCATTCTAGTTTATTTTAAGGACATTTCCCTTCCTCCCTTCCTTCCTTCCTAATTGCCACTTGATTCTAACCTAGGAATTGAATAGGCAAAAATGATCAAGACAAATAAAAATGCTCAGAACCCTGCTGGTTTTTCATGCCCTCTGATTCAAATTCAGATAGTTTATTCTCTTATTTTGAAATTGTCCATCTTTCTACGTAAGTCTCTCTCTTCTCCCTTATCTTCTAATAATTCTTCCATGTCTGCTTCATTCAAGCCAGTCTCCTAGCTATATGGCATTTCTTCTTCCATCTCCATGCTTTCTTACATGATGTCCCTTTTGTCTGACAGGTTTCCAATTTTTACTGCCCATGTACCTCTTTCATTGTGTCCAAAACATAACAAAAAGTCCATATCTTAGAAATTCTATCCTATTAGTAGTTTAATTTTATACCTGTCAACAGGGTGTTAAACATAGCAGAATGGTTTAGAAGCCAAAGCTTTTCAAAAGAGAAAAACTTTACTGGTTGACATTCTTATTTCTCAGAAGGACATGGAGTATGTAATAAACGCTCTCTGGTAATCATGGCACATTCTGGTTCTGTACTGAGCTTGCAAGCAAGCAAGCAAGCTCAGTAAATATTATGCCAGTGTATTGATACCCTTCCAATTCTCAATCTCTAGTTCAGTCTTTTAAAGATTGTTTCTATTCTTTATTTCTTTACATGTAAATCATATCTTTCTACCTCAGGTAGTGAATGATGGCACTAATTAAAATTATAAATCTTTTCAAAGATATGTTTGTTCCCCAAAGTTTGAGTTAATAGCTTCTTAGAGCTTGGTAATACTTTTTGTCATTTTAATTACTTTTGGTATGCACCCACGCATGCATACACAAAAAAGATCTTTCTAAATTCAAACTTACGTGTGACTTTTTAAAGCAGGATTAACAAATTTGCTAAAGTATAAGTTTAAAAATTTAGTCTCAATTTTTCCTGTTTGATGCAGCACTCCTGAAACTTGCTCTTTTTGATGGAGGACCCTCAACTTTGGATTTGCGGGCTAATGAAGCTCATTGGTTTCGAAAAACAGGTAAAAGAAAATTCTGTGGCTATGGGGAATATTGTGGGGTGGTGGAATCAGACAGATGTGGGTTCAGAGTTTGGCTCTTTCATTTGTAACTGTGGGTACAGAAATAACTTGCTTAATCTTAGTTTTATTATTTATAAAACAGAAATAATTATATATACTTCATACAGTTATTAAAGACTTTAAAGGAAACAGTGTATTACTTGGCATATAACAAGTACTCAATGGACATTAGTTTTCTTCCTTTTCTGTAGAAATGGGTCTAATATTAAATCAATGAAATATAGCTACAAGTCTCCAAGTTTGTGTTCCTAAACTTGGTTTAGACTGCCTAATTTATCTTTAAATGTTTCACAAACATAATGCTGAGCAAAAGAAGCCAGACATTGAAAAGTACATATTGCATGATTCATTTTATACATAAGTAAAAAACAAAACAAAATGAGCAAAACTAATATATGGTTACCTTTAAAGAGAGATTGGACTTAAAAGTAGGAGATTCTGTTCTACAAAACATACAAGGAGGAACTCATATCAATCCCATTGAAAGTATTCCAGACAATCATGAAAGATGGAATTCTCCCCAAATCATTTTATGAAGCTAACATCACATTGATACCCAACCCAGGTAAAGATCCAACAAAGAAAGAGATCTACAGGCCAATATCCTTGATGAACATAGATGCTGAAATTCTCAACAAGATTCTAGCAAATCAAATCCAACAACACATCTCAAAAATCATCCACCATGACCAAATAGGCTTCATCACCAGGATGCAGGGCTATTTCAATATCCGCAAGACCATAAACATAATTGAATACATCAACAAATATGAAGACAAAAACCACATGATTATATCATTAGATGTGAAAAAATCTTTTGATAAAATCTAGCACCCCTTCTTGATAAAGACCCTCGAGCATCTAGGCATAGATGGAACATACCTCGACATAGTAGGTATGTTCCAACATACTGCTAACAGAATGCTAAACAGACAGAAATTGGAACCATTTCCCCTGAAAACTGAAACAAGTCAAGGATACCCAATCTCACCCCTCCTGTTCAACATAGTATTGGAAGTCCTAGCCAGAGCAATCAGACAAGAGAAGGAAATCAGGGGTATCCAAATAAGAAAAGAGGAAGTTAAGTTATCCCTCTTTGCAGACGACATGATTCTATACCTTGAAAACCCTAGAGAATCTGTCAAAAACCTCCTTGGACTGATAAAGTAATTGGCAGTCTCAGGGTATTAAACAAATGTGCAAAAGACAGTCACATTCCTATACACCAGGGGTCCTCAAACTTTTAAAACAGGAGGCCAGTTCACTGTCCCTCAGACCGTTGGAGGGGCGGACTATAGTTTAAAAAAAAAAAGGAATTTGTTCATAGTTTTTTTTTAAAACTATAGTCCGCCCCTCCAACAGTCTGAGGGACAGTGAACTGGCCCCCTGTTTTAAAAGTTTGAGAACTTCTGCTATACACAAACAATAAACAATCAGAAACCCAAATAAAAAACACAATCCCATTCACAATAGCCACCAAAAAAAAAAAAAAGAAATACCATGGCATCTTCCCAACCAGAGAGATGAAAGACCTTTGCAACAAAAACTACAAAACACTGCACAAAGAAATCAAAGATGACACAAACAAATGGAAAAAAATTCCATATTCATGAATTGGAAGAAACAATATTGCTAAGATGTCTTTCCTACGCAAGGCAATCTACAGATTTAATGCAATACCTATTAAATTACCAGCAGCATTCTTCTCAGACCTGGAAATGACAATACAGGAATTCATATGGAAACATAAACGATCACGAATCACCAAAACAATCCTCAGAAGAAAAAAAAGAAGCAGGATTTGTTTATTATAAAGCTACAATAATCAAAATAGCCTGGTCTTGGTACAAGAACAAGCATATAGACGAATGGAACGGGATAGAGATTCCAGAAACAAAACCTCAATTTCTCAACCAACTCATCTTCGACAAAGCCTCCCCCATCAACCACTGGGAAGAGGAGAGCCTATTCAGTAAATGGTGCTGGGAAAACTGGCTGACCACATGCAGAAGATTAAAACAAGACCCCTATCTATCACCATACACAAAAATCAACTCTAAATGGATCAAAGACCCAAACGTAAAACCTCAAACTGTAAGAACTTGAGAAAACGCAGGAGATACCCTTAGGGAAATTAGAACTGACACCCAATTCCTGGTGAAAACCCCAAGTACCCATGCCATAAGAGATAAGATAGACAAGTGGGACCTCATCAAACTGACAAGCTTCTACAAAGCCAAAGAAACCATTGAGAGAGCAGGGAAACAGCCCACAGATTGGGAAAAAATATTTGCCAACTGTATATCTGACAAAGGCCTACAAGGAACTCAAAAGTGCCAAAAAGAAAAAACACAAACAGCCCCATTACAAAGTGGGCAAAAGATATGAATAGATACTTCTCTAAAGAAAACATATGAGCAGCCAATAGATACATGAAAAAATGCTAAGCCTCACTAGTCATCAAAGAAATTTAAATTAAAACCACACTGCGATACCTACCACCTGACTCCAGTCAGGATGGCCATCATCAATAACTCAGAAAACAACATGCTGGAGAGCATGCAGTGAAAATGGAGCACTTCTACAGTGTTGGTGAGAGTGTAAACTAACACAGCCTCTGTGGAAAACAGTGTGGCAATTCCTAAAGGATCTGAAAATCGACCTTCAATACAACCCTGCAATCTCCCTACTGGGAATATACCCAGAGGAACTCAAATCATTCTATAAAAAAGATACTTGCACACGCATGTTTATTGCAGCATTATTTACAATAACAAAAACGTGGAACTAACCGTGCTACCCATCGAAAGAGGACTATATAAAAAAATGTGGTACATATACATGATGGAATATTATACATCCATAAAGAAGGACAGAGTTATGAACTGCGCAGTAACTTGGATGGACTTAGGGACTATAATACTGAGTGATCTATCATAGAAACAAAGAACCAAGTATCACATGTTCTCACTCATAAGCAGGCCTTGAACAACTATCATAATACTATAAGAAAGGGATTGGCAGTAGTGGGAAACTGCAAGGGGAGGGCAGGGGCAGGATTGGCAGTGCCAGGGGAGGGGAGGGCACACTTCGTCAACAAGGGTACCTGCATAATGAACATTTATATACCTAAGCCTGAATTGTACCCCATATATTTAAAATTAAAAATTAAAATAAAAGTAAGAGATTCTGGGCTTCTGGTAATGATCAAGATCTTTCTTTATCTTGGTAGTGGATACATGAATATATTCACTTTTTGAAAATTCATCAAACTATATAATTATGAGCTGTGTAATATACTTTATGTAGGCTCTATTTCAATAAAGATGATTTTTAAAATTGTGGAAGCAGTTACTACAGTAATAAGCAAGCAAGAGCAATTAAGCAGCACTGTCACAAAGTGGACTGACTCTACATAAACCTCTTCCTGCTTTGCGGTGCTTAATGGGGCTTTAATCTAGGAGAAAGGGAATAAATGCAGCAATCTGGCTTCTAAGAAACTTAAAAAAATAATGAAAAGTAACAAACATTTGAAATATAGAAAAGTTTGATGATATCAATCTTTTGAAAGTTTGAAAAGGTAATTTCCTACTTTTACTGCACTTTATATTTTATTTTCCAAAGTGAGGATCCTACTGAATGTTGCCTAATGGGGGCTTCCACTACTTGTTGGAAAATGTGAATCTTTCCAGCAAATTTTTTCAGCCTTTGATTCTAATGCACCTTGTTTTTTGCTAAATTTTAACTTACTTTGACCGCTACCAGTTGGTGAGCTCCTTGGTGATCCTAGTTTTTTTAGATGAATTTTGTCAACTAAGAATCTTGTTGTGTGTCCCCAACTTATAAAAAAATTCAGCAGTAACTCCATTGGTCATTGGTCTAGAATTGAAGACTGGAAGTGATAGAAGTCTCTAAATTTACCTTGAAAATTTTTCTCTACAAACCTAAAGTTTATTTTTAACCTCTGAGAAACTCTTACTAGTATATTAACCTTAAAGATGTAGGTAGCAGAGATTATAATGGTGTAGGTTAAACAATAGATTGTCGTAATTATATTGTTTCATGTTAACTTTCAGCTTGGAACTTGGCTGTGCAATGTGACAAAGACCCAGTGACAATGAGAGAGTTTTTCATACTTTCTTATAAAGTAAGTCTCTTCTAGTAAGTATCTCATGTATGGATCTGTTGTGGTCCATTATGGCTATCTTAGAGGACTGAGTATAGACTGGCATTGTCTATCATTCTGGGAACTTTTAATATATGTCTAAGCAGGAATGACCTAGGGAAAATTTGTTCCTTATAAGGTAAAATGTAAGAACATGGGGCAGATCTTCCTGTACCTAAATTCACCAGCAACCATCATGGAGCTTAAAGTTTTACCATTAGAGACTTATTTCTTTGTCTCTGAAGGGATTTCAGTCTCCCAGAGTCCTATATTAAAATGTAAGTAGCTTTAGGAGGGGAATACTCTAAGCAGTTGTCAATTACCAACACATTAGGAAAGGTTATGGGAATAAGTTTATAGGAATATAGAATAAGTATCTGTGGACTGTAAGAACTAAAAAAAAAAAAAAAAAAAAAAAGAGCAACAAGAAGCTTAGGGGCCTCCTTTATAACTTTTCCTAGGGCAAGATCTTTGTAATGATTGTGAATTTGTTATTCAATCATAACCATTTTTTTTATTTCTTTAAATTTTTATTTTAAAGATGTGAGGTACAATTCAGGGTTAGGTTTACAAATGGTCATTGTACAAGTAAAGTTTGGGCCTCACTTTGGTCCCCACGTCACCTGGTTTGAGATCAGGTACCCTTATTGATGAAGTGTGTTCCCCCCACCCCAACCCAGCAGTTTCCCACTACTGCCAATCCCTTTCTTTTATTATTCTGTTAATTGTTCAGGGTCTGCTTATGAGTGAGAACATGTGGTATTCAGTTCTTTGTTTCTGTGATAGGTCACTGAGTATTACAGACTCTAAATCTATCCAAGTTGCTGCGAAGTTCATAATTTTTCCTTCTTTATGGCAGTGTAATATTCCATCATGTATGTGTACCACATTTTTTAAAATCCAGTCTACTTTCGATGGGAAGCACAGGTAGTTTTGTGTTTTTGCTATCATGAATAGTGCTGCAGTAAACATGTGTGCACAGGTATCTTTTTAATAGAATGGTTTGAGTTCCTCCAGGTATATTCCCAGAAGTGGGATTGCTTGGTTATATGGGAGGTCAATTTTTAGATTTTTAGGAATTGCCACACTGTTTTTCACAGAGGTCGTACTAGTTTATACTCCCACCAACAGTGTAGAAGTGTTCCCTTTTCCCTGCATCCTTTCCAGCAGCTGGTGTTTTTGAGTTATTGATGATGGCCATCCTATAACCATTTTAAAATAGTCGTTAGCCTCCAAGGTGGACGTTACATGCCAGAAAGAGGACCAAATATTGATGGGGGAATAAAAGGAAAGGAGCTAAAGAATATCCTTTATATACATTCAGGAGTATAATATGTTTAGATCAATTAAATGTCAAGAATTTTAGAGCTGGAAAGAATTGTAGAGATAATTAAGCCAAGCACAACTCCCTTGTATTACATAAGAATAATCTAAGACTCAAAGAGATTGAATGTAATGAAATGCTACTCAATAATTGTGATTATTACGATCACTAAATGTTTGGGAAGACTAAGAAATAGTTCTTGCATCTTTGGGTATAATTTCTATTCTAATTACGTGAATAAATTGGTTTTAGTTTTGACATTTGTGATAGCACATAGGATTGGCATGTAAGAATCCAAGTGGCCTAGAGGTTTATTGTAGTAGCGGGAAGTTTTTCCTGAAACTAAAGGATAAGGTTAATGATGAGGTTATGCATAAAACCTGTCAAGATTTGACAATGTCTCTTTCAACCATGACAATATATGTACTAGTTTTAACTCTATTCAATACAAAGGGGAAAATCTTCTTGCCCGGGGGAAAATCACTTAGAAATTATAGCATAAACCAAGAAGTAAATTGCTAGATAGAAATACAGGGGCAAATGATAGTACTTGTCACTGGAAAAAATAGGAAAATGGAAGAAATGAAGCTTTTTATCTCTAGGAAGGTACTAAAAACAATGAAAAGTAATATAAAATTAAAACCACAAATCAGTCAATGTCATTTCTATGGTGACATGTGCTTTTCCAGCTGAATTTTCTCATTCAGATAGGAAGTTGCTGATCTTCATTCTGATTGTTTGTGTTCACCTGGCAGAATTCTCACTATTCATTGATGTTCTGGTTATTTCTTATCAGATGTCCCAGTTTTGTCCTCCTGATCAAGTAATTCTGATTGCACAGAAAACATGTTTACTTATGGCAGCTGCAGTTGATCTAGAGCAAGGGAGAAAAGCTTCAACAACTTTTGAACAGGTAATGTACAACCTTCAAAGAAAAGACAAGAGTTCAGTATACTACTTGGTATGTTTGCCTTCCCTGATGCAGTTCTTTTTTATTCTCTTTAGAGAATCCTTTTCTCCATTCCAGCTGCATCTTGATTTGAAAAGTTTGTAGTAGCTAACTCCTTCCTTAGCAAAAGTTACATTTGGCTTAGCCTCTTCTTTTAAGAAGATTGAATATCTCTTGGCTTAAAATGCCCCTTCCTGACTGGGCGCGGTGGTTCAGCCTGTAATCCCAGCACTTTGGGAGGTCGAGATGAGGGGATTGCCTGAGCCCGGGGGTTCGAGACCAGCCTGGGCAACTTGGTGAGACCTCATCTCTACAATAAAACACAAAAACTAGCCAGATGTGGTGACGTGAGTCTCTAGTTCCAGCTACTTGAAAGGCTGAGGCGGAAGGATTGCCTAAATTCAACAGGTCGAGGCTGCAGTGGCTGTGAGCATGCAACTGAGCATGAGCAACCTGGGTTGATGAGCACTCCAACCTGGGTGACAAGAATGAGATTCCAACTCAAAAAAAAAATGCCCCTTCCCATGGATCACTGTTTTCAAATATGTTTTCAAATATTCTTTGTCTTCATTGTCTCCCTGGGATTATATATGATCCATAAGAGCATTTCCTCCACTTTTGTTTATTTTCACACATCTTCTAAGGAAGAACTCATCTATTTTCACAGCTTTAATAGCCATCTGAAATTATTTACTTAGCTTGTTTTTCTTCACTCAATTGCATTTGCTTTCTTTGTCTCACATCCTTAAATATCTCATCATTAACTTAGTTTCTACAAGACAGAATTCCTTACCTTTGCCTGAATGCCCCTATCATATTCTTAAACATTACCCCTTTTAAGAGCTACCAACATTTTAGTCTCTCATATACCAGACTGGTGTTTGGGGTTTGTTCTTAGTGTTTTACATTGTTTCTTTCAAGCTAAGAAAATTGTCTCCAAGTCAGACCAGCATTTTCTGTATGATTTTAAGATCTAGTTCCTCGTCCTCCTTGGTTTCTCTTGCCCAGACAAAGAAAACTTCCTAATTTCCCATACTTGCTAGACTCTCTTCTCTCCAATTGGTATAAAATCTATCTTTTTGTTTCTGTGGATTTGCCCATTCTGGACATTTCATATAAATGTCATCATACCAATTGTAGTTTTCTTCTGACTCCTTTTATAAATTTTGTTTTGTTTATTTTTCCTTTTAATTTTTTTATTTTAAAGATGTGGGGTACAATTCAGGGTTAGGTATACAAATGTTCATTATGCAGGTACCCTTGTTAATAAGGTGTGCCCCCTCCTTCCCCAGGCAGATTCCCACTATTGCCTATCCCACTTCCCCACTCCCCTCTCAGCAGTTCCCCACTACTGCCAATCATTCTCTTATAGTATTATGATAATTGTTCAAGGTCCGCTTATGAGTGAGAACATATGATACTCAGTTCTTTGTTTCTATGAAAGATCACTCAGTATTATAGACTCTAAGTCCATCCAGGTTGCTGTGAAGTTTATGATTTTGTTTTTTATGGCTGCATAATATTCCATCATGTATATGTACCACTTTTTTTTTTTTTTTTTGTCCAGTCCTCTTTTTTTTTTTTTTTGAGTTAGAGTCTCATTCTGTCACCCAGACTGGAGTGCAGTCACCGCTCCCGGCCACTGCAGCCTCGACCTGCTGGACTCTGGCTATCCTTCCACCTCAGCCTTCCAAGTAGCTGGAACTACAGGCGCATGCTACCACACCCAGCTAATTTTTGATTTATTGTAGAGATGAGGTCTTGTCAAGTTGCCCAGGCGGGTCTCGAACCCGTGGGCTCAGGCAATCCACTCACCTCGGCCTCCCAAAGTGCTGGGATTACAAGCTGAGCCACCGAGCCCGGCCTGTCCCGTCCTCTTTTGATGGGCAGCACAGTTAGTTCCGTGTTCTTGCTACTGTGAACAATGCTGCGATAAACATACATGTGCAGGTATCTTTTTTATAGAGTGATTTGAGTTCTACCACATATATTCCTAGTAGGGGGATTGCGGGGTCATATTGAAGGTCGACTTTTAGATCTTTTAGGAATTGCCACACTGTTTTCCACAGAGGCTATACTAGATTACATTCCCACCAACAGTGTAAAAGTGTTCCCTTTTTGCTGCATTCTCTCCAGCATCTGTTGTTTTTTGAGTTGTTGATGATAGCCATCCTGACTGGAGTTAGGTAGTATCTCAGTGTAGTTTTAATTTGCATTTCTTTGATGACTAGTGAGACTGAGCATTTTTTCATGTGTCTGTTGACTGCTCATATGTCTTCTTTTGAGAACTGTCTATTCATATCTTTTGCCCACTTTGTAATGGGGCTGTTTGTTTTTTTTCTTTTCAGCATGTTTGAGTTCCTTGTAGATCCTAGATGTTAGACCTTTGTCAGATATACAGTTGGTAAACATTTTTTCCCAGTCTGTGGGCTGTCTCCTCGCTCTCTTGATGGTTTCTTTGCAGAAGCTTGTCAGTTTGATGAGGTCCCTCTTGTCTTATCTTATTTCTTATGGCATGGGCACTTGGGGTTTTGATCAGGAATTGGTTGCCAGTTCCAATTTCCATAAGGGTATTTCCTGCGTTTTCTAAGGTTCTTACAGTTTGATGCTTTACATTTAGGTCTTTGATCCATTTAGAGTTGATCTTTGTGTATGGTGGGTAGGGATCTTGTTTTAATCTTCTGCATGTGGTCAGCCAGTTTTCCCAGCACCATTTACTGAATGGGTTCTCCTCTCCCCAAGTCGATGGTGAAGGCTTTGTCAAAGATGAGTTGGTTGAGAAATTGAGGTTTTGCTTCTGGAATCTCTATCCTGTTCCATTGGTCTATATGCCTGTTCTTGTACCAATACCAGGCTGCTTTTATTATTGTAGTGTTATAATAGAGTTTAAAGCCTGGGAGTGTGATACCTCTTGCTTTGTTTGTTTGTTTGTTTTGCTGAGGATTGTTTTGGCGATTTATAGTCATTTATGTTTCCATATGAATTCCTGTGTTGTCATTGCCAGGTCTGAGGAGAATACTGCTGGCAATTAATGTGTATTGGCGTTAAATCTGTAGATTGCCTTGGGTAGGATGGATATCTTAACAATGTTGATTCTTCCAGTTCATGAACTTGGAATATTTTTCCATTTGTTTGTGTCATCTTTAATTTCCTTGAGCAATGTTTTGTAGCTTTCATTGTAAAGGACTTTCACGTCTCTGGTTAGGAAGATGCCAAGGTATTTGATTTTTTTTCTGGCTATTGTAAATGGGATTGTGCTTTTTATTTGGGTTTCTGTTTGTTGTTAGTGCATAGAAATGCGACTGTCAGGGTATTGATTTTATACCCTGAGACTTTGCCAAAGTCCCTTATCAGTGCAAGGAGGTTTTTGACAGATTCTCTTGGGTCTTCGAGGTATAGAATCATGTTGTCTGCAAAGAGGAATAACTTGACTTCCTGTTTTCCTGTTTGGATACCGCTGATCTCCTTCTCTTGTCTGATTGCTCTAGCTAGGACTTCCAAAACTATGTTGAAAAGGAGGGGTGAGAGTGGGCATCCTTGTCTTGTTCCGGTTTTCAGGGGCTTTTATAAATTTTTAATGTTTTCAAGACTCTTCATGTTGTAACATGTATCCATATTTCATTCTTTTTTATAGCTGAATAATATTTCTTTGTATAACTATACCCCATTTTTTATCCACTCATTCATTGATGAGCATTTAAGTTGTTACCAGTTTCCAGTCTCTATTTCATTAATTCCCACTTTAATCTTTATTATTTTCTTTCTTCTGCTTGCTTAAGGCGTAATTTAGTTTTTTTCAATTTCTTAAGGTGAAACTTTAGGTTATTGATTTGAGGTAAATCTTTTTTTAGTAACAACTTTTACAGCTGTAAATGCTCTCTAAGAACTACGTTAGCTTCATCCCATAAATTTGGTATGTTATATTTTTCTTTTCATTCATCTCAAAGTATTCTAATTTTCATGGTGATTTCTTATTTGTCCCATTGGTTACTTAGGAATCAGTTGTTTGATTTCCACATATTTATGAATTTCCCAAGTTTTTTCCCCTGATAGATTTCTAATTTTATTCCACTGTGGTCAGAATACATACTTTGTGTGACTTAAGTTATTTTAAATTTATTTGAAGATTGTGTTATGGCTTAGCAGATGGTCTATCCTGGAGAAAGTGCCATGTGTGTTTGAGAAGAATGTCTATTCTGCTTGGGTTGGTAAAATGTTTTATGGGTGTTTGTTAGGTCAAGTAGATTTATAGGGTTCTTCAAGTTTTCTATATCCCTGATGATTTTCTGCCTAGTTGTTCTATCTGTTATTTCAAGTGGGGTATTGAAGCCTTCAACTCTTATTGTTGAATTATCTATTTCTCTCCTCAATTGTCAAATTTTGTTTCATGTATTTTGGGGCTCTTTTGTAAGGTACATATACAATCACTATATATTTCTGATAGATTGACCCTTTTAGCATTATAAAATTTCCCTTTTCGTTCCTAGTAACATTTTTTGTTTTAAAGTCTATTTTTGTCTTATATTAGTAGTGTTACTCTAACATTCTTATGGTCAATGTTTCTGTAGCATGGCTTTTTTTCATCCTTTTACAATTACCCTATTTGTATCTTTGAATGTAATGCATGTCTCCTGTAAACAGAATATAGTTGGATCATGTTTTTTTATATAATGATACATGCAGTCTTTTCCTTTTATTAGATTGTTTAATATGGTCAAATTTGATGTTATTATTTTATGGTTGAATTTACTTCGGCATTTTAGTTATTGGTTTTCCTATGTTTTATGTATTTCTTGTTCCTGTTTTTCTCAATTACTCCTTTCTTTTGCATTAAATTAGTGTTTTCTAATGTAACATTTTAGTTCCTTTAATGATTTTTACACAATTTTTTGAGTTATTTTCCTAGTTGTCATTCTAGGGCTTACAATATACTAGGGAAAACCAAAAAAAACCTGGAATTTATTTATAAAAATTTGTGTATTTATTCTTACATGTTTAAACTTCAGTCACCTTCAAAGTACTCTTTGTTTGAAGAATATACCTATTGAGATGCTTTTTCCACTGCTCAAAACAGTTCTTGAACTCATCAATTTTGGTGCCTTTTAGTGGTTCTGACATTTTTTATTTCACTTCTTCCACGTTGACAAAACATTTCCCTTGGAGGACTTTTTTCACCTGGGGAAACAAAAAATGTCAGTGTCATTCCAAAAACTGCTGAGCACTCAGTGCAGTGTGGGCAGGTGCAGTGTCATGGTGGAAAAACCAGTCACCTGTTTGCCACACCTCAGGACATTTCTTCTATAAACTGCGATGCAACCTTCTCAAAACTTCCAGATAAAAATCTTGACCAATTGATCCAGAGGAACAAATTTTGAGTGTACTTCAAAGGGTGCGCCCTACAAAAGATAACTCTGGGGTTTTTTTGGGTCCCTCTTGTAGGTCTTTTTTTTTTTGAGTTGGAGTCTCACTCTGTCACCCATACTGGAGTGCAGTGGTCACTTCCGGCCACTGCAGCCTCTACCTGCTGGGCTCCGGCGATCCTTCCGCCTCAGCCTTCCAAGTAGCTGGAACTACAGGCGCGCAGTACTACGCCCGGCTAATTTTTGATTTATTGTAGAGATGAGGTCTCGCCAAGTTGCCCAGGCGGGTCTCGAACCCACGGGCTCACGCAATCCACTTACCTTGGCCTCCCAAAGTGCTGGGATTACAGGCTGAGCCACCAAGCCCGGCCTGTAGGTCTTAATTTATCAGAATTGATATCAAATTATGAACCCAAGTCCAGTGAGATATAGAAATGTTATTCCTATTAGCTCTGTCCTTTTCTTTTTGTGCTATTTTGTTATACATATTATATCTATATGTTTTCAAACACAATAATATACCTTATAGTATAACTTTATATAATTTTATGCTTTTTAAAGAAACTCAGAGAAGAAAGGAGAGCAAGTATATATTATGATTTCTTATATTGATCATCATATTTGCTTCTCCTTATTTTTCTTGTAGTTTAGAGTTATCATAGGTCTCATTTTCTTACTCAAAAGCAACTTTCTTCCCACCTGTCTCTTTTGTGCTGTTATTGTCAAATACATTACATTTCTATACGTTATGGTAGGCATCCCCAATCCCCAGCCATGGGCCAGTACTGGTCTGTGGTGTGTTAGGAACCAGGCCACACAGCAGGAGGTGAGCTGCTAGCAAGTGAAGCTTTATCTGTATTTACAGCTGCTCCCCTTTGCTCACATCACCTGAGCTCCATCTTCTGTCAGTTCAGCAGCAGCATTAGATTCTTATAGGAGTGTGAACCCTATTGTGAACTGCACTTGTGAGGGATCCAGGTTGCGTGCTCCTTATGAGAATCTAATGCCTGATGATCTGAGGTAGAGCTGAGTTGGTGATGCTAGTGTGGGGAGCGGCTGCAAATACAGATTAACATTAGCAGTGAGGTTTGACTGCACAGAGACCATAATAAATCAATTGCCTGCAGACTTGTATAAAAACCCTATTAGTGAGTGGCAAGTGAGTTGATTTACTTTAATTGTACAGCTGCTCCTGGTGGCAGGCTTTAAGTCAAAATCTGACATTTTAGTCCACACATAGCCTCCCCATTATTTTATTTACCACTTCCATCCATGCCTCTTTCCCACACTGCACACTTGTCTTGGTCACAGTTTTGGTAAGTCCACAGGCTAACCCTAGCGAAAATGAATAAAAAGCAAATGTCACTAGAGAACTTCTTAGAAAAGGGGGAAAGACCCAATGATGAGACAGCAGAAGACTCTAAGACTGCCAACAAAAAGAAAGCTGCATGTAAAAGAAAATACCAAGATTCCTACTTAAATTACTGGTTCATTGCAACAGGTGATTCACATTCTCCAAGCCTGCTTTGTATATCTGGTGACCAGCTATCCAATGAAGCTATGAAACCTTCAAAACTGCTTCACCACATGGAGACCAAGCACCCCATATTAAAAAGACAAGCCTTTGACATTTTTCAAAAGGAAAAAAAACGTGAATACGAAGAATAGAAGCAATTATTGACAGCCATCACTTCTTCAAATGTGTCTTCACTGAGAGCATCATTCTTAGTGGCTAACCACATTGCTAAAGCTAAGAAACCTTTTACTATTGGTGAAGAGTTGATCCTGACTGCTGCTAAGGGCATTTGTCATGAACTTTTAAGAGAGGCTACAGTTCAAAAGGTGGCACCATAGCAAGACAAATTGATGAAATAATAGCAGAGGATATTGAGGCACAATTGTTAGAGAGGATTACTGAGTCATGGTACATAATCCAGGTTGATGAGTCTACCAGTGTTGACAACAAGGCAACAATGCTTGTCTTTGTGTGATATATTTTTCAGAAGGATGTTCATGAGGATATGTTATATGCACTTTTGTTGCCAAGCAATACCACAGCTGCAGAACTATTCAAGTCTTTGAATGAGTACATATCAGGAAAACTGAAATGGTCACTTTGTGTTGGTATATGTACAGATGGAGCAGCTTTCTGGTTTCACTACTCAGGTCAAAGAAGTCACTTCTGAATGTGAGTCTGTGCACTGTGTCATTCATAGAGAAATGCTGGCTAGTTAAAAAATGTCAACTGAACTTAACAATGCTTTGCAGGATGTGATTAAAATTATCAACCACATTAAAGTACATGCCCTTAACTCACGTTACACATACCTTCTCTTATACACAGAAGTGAGATGGCTTTCTAAAGGTAGATCACTGGCCAGAATTTTTGAGGTAGAGCCACTGCAGAGATTTCTTTTAGAAAAACAGTCACCACTGGCAGCACATTTCAGTGACAGAATGGTCGCAGAACTTGCTTACTTGTGTGATGTATTCACCCTTCTCAATGAATTCAATCTGTTGCTTCATGGGAGAATGGCAGTCGTGTTCAAGTTGGCAGATAAAGTGGCTACATTCAAAGACAAACTAGAAGTATGGGGGCAATGAGTGAACATTGGGATTTTTAACATGTTTCAAACATTAGCAGAGATTTTGAAAGAGACTGAGCCAGGGCCTTCTTTCTCCTAGCTTGTACATGATCACCTATCTCAACTTTCGAAAGAGTTTGAGAATTACTTTCCAACCACAAAGATTCCCAGACTGGAAAGGAATGGATCTGCAAGCCATTTGTGAATAAGCCAGGTGAATTGACTTTGTCCATGCTAGAAGAGGATCAACTGCTTGAGATCACAAACGGTGGTGGCCTTAAAAGTGTGTTTGAGACAACTTCAGATCCCCATATGTTCTGGATTAAAGCCAAGGCGGAATATCCTGAGATTGCCACAAAAACCCTGAAAAGCCTGCAGTGACAGCAACCAAAATGAGATTACAGAGCAGACTGGACATAAGCGACTTTGGGTGTCACTGTCTCCCATCACCTCCAGATGGTACCGTCTAGTTGCATGAAAACAAGCTCAGGGCTCCCACTTATCCTGCATCATGGTGACTTGTATAATTATTTCATTATATATTACAATGCAATAATAATAGAAATAAAGTGCACAATAAATGTAATGCACCTGAATCATCCCAAAACCACCCACTCCCCACCTCGGGTCCATGGAAAAATTGTCTTCCATGAAACTGGTCCCAGATGCCAAAAAGGTTGAGGACTTCTATGTTAGAGGCCCAACAATACAGATAAAAAGGAAACTCCCCAAAAAACCAGTATTATCTTTTGGAAGTCAGGCCCCTTGTAGTACAGGCTTCCCCTGCTAGGTAAGTGTTATAGGAACCCTTTGCATCAGTGTACCAGCTAGCATTGTTGTAAGAGGTTGCATTTGGCTTCAGTGATTTTTTTGTGTGGGAAACAGGTGACTGGTTCTTCTGCCATGACAATGCCCCTGCCCACATGATGCTGTGAGTGTTCAACAGTTTTTTACCAAAAACTGCATGACTCCCATACCCTACCCTCCTTATTCACCAAATCTCACCCTGAGTGACTTTTGTTTGTTTGTTTCCCCGGATGAAAAAGTTCTCAAATAAAAATGTTTTGCCAATATGGAAGAGGTGAAACAAAAAATGGCAGAAGCACTAAATGACATCAGAATTGATGAGTTCAAAAACTGTTTTGAGCAGTGGAAAAAGCATCTCAACAGGTATATTGCATCAACCAGCGAGTACTTTGAAAGTGACTGAAGTTTAAACATGTAAGAATAAATACACAATTTTATATAAATACATTCCATTGGGGGCCTTCCATATATATAAAATGAAATTGCTTTTTTAAATAGTTAAGAGAAGAAGAAATATACACTTATACTGTCTTATATTACTTTTACTGATGTTCTTTTTTTATCTGGTTTCAAATTAGTATCTGGTGTTACTTGCTTTTACTTAAAGATCTCTTAGCAACAAATTCTTTCAGCTTTTGTTTATCCGGGAATGTCTTCATTTCACCTTCAGTTCTGAATGTTAGTTTTGCTGAACATTAGACTGTTAGTGGACTATTACTTTTCTTTGATCACTTTGAATAGGTTATCCCACTTCCTTCTGGCCACCATTGTTTTTAATGATAAGTCACCTGTTATGAGTTTCCCTTTGTATGTGATGAGGTCTTTTTCTCTCTGTCTTTTATCATTTTGACTATAACGTATCTGGGCTGGATCTCTTTTCATTTGTTGATTCTGCATAGAGTTTTTTGGGCTTCTTGGATGTATAAATGAATGTTTTCCTCAAAATTGAGAAGTTTTCAGCCATTAAAAAATATACATTTTAGCCAGGTTCGGTGGCTCAGCCTGTAATCCCGTGCTTTGGGAGGCTGAGGTGAGTGGATTGCCTGAGCCTGCGGGTTTGAGACCCGCCTGGGCAACTTGGCAAGACCTCATATCTACAATAAATCAAAAAATTAGCCGGGCGTGGTAGTGCACACCTGTAGTTCCAGCTATTTGGAAGGCTGAGAGGCAGAAGGATCACAAACAAAGCCCAGCAGGTGGAGCCCAGCAAGTGGAGGCTGCGGTGGCCGGGAGTGGCCACTGCACTCCAGTCTGGGCAACAGAGTGAGACTCCAACTCAATAAATAAATAAATAAATAAATAAATAAATAAATAAATAAATAAATAAATAAATAATCTTTCCAATTGGGCATAGTGGATCATGCATGTAATCCCAGGACTTTGGGAGGCTAAGGTGGGAAAATTGCTTGAGTCTGGAAGTTTGAGACCAGACTGAGCAACATAGCAAGAGCTTTTCTCTACAAAAAAAAATGTAAAAAATTAGCTGGGCATGATGGTGTGCACCTGTAGTTCCAGCTACTTAGGAGGATGATGCAGAAAGATTGCCTGAGTCCTAGAGGTCAAGGCTACAGTGAGCCATGATCACGTCATTACACTCCAGCCTGAGCAACAGAATAAGACTCCAACTCAAAAATATTTTTTTTCTTCCTTCTCTCCGATCTTTTTGGTAATCCCATTATGATGTACTTAATTGTGTCCCACATTATACTGAAGCTTTGTTTGTTTTTCTTCTTTTTCATTCTGTTCTTCGTATTTCATAATCTGTTTATCTAGTTTCACGTTTGCTGATTATTTCTGTCAACACAAGTCTGATGTTGATCCCCTAGCAGAGGTCCTCAAACTTTTAAAACAGGGGGCCAGTTCACTGTCCCTCAGACCGTTGGAGGGGTGGACTATAGTTTAAAAAAAAAAAACTATGAACAAATTCCTTTTTTTTTTTAACTATAGTCTGCCCCTCCAACGGTCTGAGGGACAGTGAACTGGCCCCCTGTTTTAAAAGCTTGAAGACCCCTGCCCTATATTGATTTTTATTTTAGTAATTAAAGTTTTCAACTAGAGTTTCCACTTGATTTTTATAATTTTTATCTCTTTACTGAGATTCAACATTTGATGAGCGTTGTCATACCTTCCTTCTTTAAGTATGGTTTTCTTCACTTGTTTAAACATGTGTAAAATAGCTTCTTTGAAATCTGTGTCTGTTAAGTTTAACATATGGGCATTTTCAAAGTCATTTCTTCTTACCTGCTTTTTTCCTGTGTATGGATCATATTTTCTTATTTCTTTGCACATCTTATAACTTTTTGTTGAAAACTGGGCATTTGAGATAATATATTGTAGCATCTTTGGATACCGATCCCCCTGTCTGGTTCATTGTTGTTAATGTTTACTTCTTTACGTGTTTAGTGACTTGGCTGGACTAGTTCCATGGAGTCTATTTTCCTCATTAGTATATAGACTCTGATATCACTCCTCAGAAGAAACAGTCTTTGCGTGTGGCAGTCGCCTTGAATTCTCTATCAATAAAAGATGACAGTAGTTTTAGCAGGGTGGTTCTTTTAAACTATCTCTTTTCCTAATCTCCCTCTTAAGCCTCTAGAAGGTCTTCTTCTATGGGTATCACATCCAGCTGTTAGTCTTGACTAATTGCTAGGTGATTACTGTGTGTGTGTTTGTTAAAAATGCTCTTGGGGATACATTACTCCTCAGCCTGTTCCAATTAAAATAAGACCCTTTTGGAGGAGTAGAGATCTCCTCCAAAGGTCTCTTCACTTGTTTTTTTTTTCTGTAAACTTTTAGTTGGTTTATGGTTTTTGCTTGTTAATATCGTTGAGCTACCAGCCTCTTCTTGATTGCTCACTACCAAAATCTCTGTGATTTTATACAGTGCCCTTAAACTTACCCAGGCTCTGTTCCAATTAAAGTCATTTCCTTTAGGAAGCGCTACAGAGCTCTCTCTTCTAATGACCTGCTCCTCCTACTGAGCAGAAACTCTGAGCCACTATTTTGGAGCTAGGGGCAGGCACATAGCCCACTTCTATCAGAGTGACAATCAACCTCTATGAGTGGAAAATTGAGTGAGAGTTGTAGTTCCTGATATCCTTGGCTTGCTACTCCCAGCAAGGAAACTCTGTCTTATAAGCAGCTGAGATGAAAACTGTTGAGATCCAGTATTCTGAACTAGATATTCCTGGTGTAAAGCTTTTGCCTTACAAATGGAAGCTGGGTAGAGAAAAAGAGCACCAGGCCTCTGAGCTGTGCTTATAAACAACAGATCTTCTACAATACAGACATGGGAGGAATGAGAAGGGCTAGCAGTCTGGCCTTCCTGGGAATCCCTAGCCCAGAATCTGAGGGTAAAACAAATCCCATATTCTCGGCCATGCACATCTAAAGTAGTGCTTATATCACACTGAACTGTGGGATAGTGAGTGGGTCATGGCTTAAATGTCACAGGCTATCATTGTTCTTATTGAGACATAGTAGATTTCCTGGAATTCATGTTTCTCCATTTTCTTTATTTCCTTGGGGCAATTTGATTGTGTTTTGTAATTCTCACCAGTTACGATTGTTTTTCTGGGGAGAGAGTCTATGCAGCTCCTCACACCACCAATCTAGAAGTGCTTTTCTTCTGTTCAGGCTCATTAAAGAAATTGATAATGCTCAAGGTTTTCTACTTAATCCTCAGTTTTCTGGAGCAAATAAGGAAAAGAGCAAATAGAGGCTAATATTTCTATATAAATTCCACATTTTCAGTTTAAGCTATCATTTTTCTATTATTTTATTTTTACTGTTTTAATGAAAATGATATGCTATATGAGATTTTAATTTGCTTAAAGTTCCTTTTTGTTGAGACTAATTATCCTGTTGCTTTGTTACCAAATAGACCAGGTTACTGAATCGTGCACTTGAGCAGATCCATAAGTGCAAGGACATCTGGAATCTCCTGAAACCAACAGGTACAGTGGGAACTGAAAGTTTGACAACATAGTTATGAAAGGAGTTTAAAATCTAAATAAACAAGTATTTTGTCATCAGAAATTTGTGCCACTGCAGTACTTGATAACCAGTCAAATGATTCTTTAAGAAGTGATTTTTCCCACTGTAGGTCAGTATTTTGACTCCATAACACACTGCTTTAAGTAAGAATATTTTTTACTTTTCTTTTTATGAAAATATAATATTAAATATTTTATTGTTCAACATGAACATGACATAATTACTCTTAAGTCACTAGATTTAATGTCAAATTTAATCAAGTTTTAACTCCAATTAAATGTAGGCTATATAGTATTTTCAACTACAGTCAAGATATCAGATACTGCTAATGTTTTGTTATAAAATTATCTGAATAGTAGGAAACCTTTTGAAGTTATATAATAGCTTAATATTGTTTTCTCATTAAAGGTGGTATAAAAAAAGATAATATTAACTTTGAGATTTAGGTAGAAATTTTTATAGCATGCTTATCTGTTCCTGTTTTTTAAATTTGTTAAAAATCAATGTGTATTCGATTAAATTGCATGCCTTTTTAGACTTTATTGATATAGTATGATTTTTTATTGAAATCATGATTTTTCTCATTTGAACTATTAATGCTGTAATAGATTTCTTAACATTAAGTCATCATTTCATCCCTGGAATAAACCCTGTTTGGTCATGATGAGTATTTTAGTATGTTGCTGAATTCTGTTTCCTAACATTTAGAAAGTATTGATCTGTCATTTTCTTTTTGTGCTTGTGTCATGTCTTTGACAGACTTTACTATCAAATTACAGAAATTATAAGGGGGAACATAAAAATGTAAAATTCAATTTACCTCTCTCAGTATATGACAGCTATTTAAATGAATAAAAATGACAAAAAGTACAGATAGAGAAGACCTAAATAAAATACTTACTATAGAAGATTTAATGTAAATAAACTCTATAGCCTGAAAATATACTCTGTATCCTGAGAACAGAAAAACATGTCTTCTTTTCATGTGTCCTTTGAATATTTACAAAATTGATGGCAAGGAAAATCTGAATCAATTCCAAGGCATATAAATAAAACAGACATCATTATCTGATCACAACGCAAAAACTAGAAATCAATAATGGAATAAATTTTTTAAACCCTACCATGTGTACATTTTTAAAAACCCAAACTACAGAATATATAGGAAATAATAATAATGAAAATAACTCATACTAGAATCTAAAGTTCTAAAGCAGTGCTCAGAGCAAATTTCATAACCTCAATGAATTTTATTCACAAAAGTATGTTAGAATGGTAGCTGTCCACCAAAAAAAATCAGTTTCTTTCTGGGAATACAACTAGATGATAGATATATGATTGACGGACAGATTGATAGATTGATAGATAGAGTCTGTAAAATGTGAGTGATGGTTCTCAAATTTTAAAAAATATTTTAAAAAGAAGAACAAAATATAGAGAGATAAAGATCTCTATAAATAGTCTTGGTATATGTTTTTATATATAGCTAGACTATATAGAGATATAGATAGATGGATAGATAGATGACAGGTAGAGAGATGCAGAAATATATCTATGTATCTATCTATAGTCTAGGGGTGTGTGTGTGTGTGTGTGTGTGTGTGTGTGTGTGTGTGTGTGTAGTGTGTTCCTAGAAAGAAGAAATTGTGTGTGTATATATATTATATATGGTATCTATTATAGTATTTTATTATATTATAATATATTCACACACAGTCATCTGTATCATATATAGTGTCATTAGGGAATTTCAAATTAAAACCATAATGAGGTATACTACACACATATTAGAATGGCCAGATCCAAAACACTGACAAACACCAAATGCTAGTGAGAGTACAGAGCAACAGGGACTCTTATTCATTCTTGGTAGGAATTCAAAATGGTTCAGCCACTTTAGAAGACATTTTGGTGTCTTCTTACAAAACTAAACATAAAGAAAATTAAAAACAAAAACTAAACATAGTCTTACTATGCTATCCAGCAATGATTTTCCTTGGTATTTTTTACACAAAGGAGTTGAAAACTTATGACCACACAAAAACTTGCATGTGGATGTTTGTAACATCTTTACTCATAATTGCCAAAACTTGGAAGCAACCAAAATGTCCTTTAGTAGGTGAATGGATAAATAAAATGTGGTACATTCATACAAAGGAATATTATTCAGTGCTATCAAGCTACAAAAATGCATGGAGTAATCTTGGTGAAAGACACCAATGTGAAAAGGCTACTATACAATGTGTATGATACCAACTATTTGATATTCTAGATGAGACAAAACTGTGGAAGCAGTAAAAAAAAATCAGTGGTTGGTTGGGGGCTTGGGAGAAGGGAAAAAGGTATAAATAGAGCACAGGGAAATTTTAGGACAGGGAAACTAACTGTTCTATATGGTACTATAGTGGTGGACACATATTATGCATTTGTCAAAACCCATGACATATACAACTCATAATGTGAATCCTAATACTACAAACTACGGACTTTGGTTAAAACTGATGCATCAGTGTTGGTTCATCAATTATAACTGATGTACCAAACCGATGTGGGATGTTAATGGTAGGAGAAGCTGAGGGTGGGGGAACAGGGAGATATGTGGGAACTCTATATACTTTATGCTCATTTTTTGCTGTGAATCTAAAGCTGCTTTTAAAAACAAAATCCATTAATTTTAAAAAGCAAATATGGTAGCAGAACAGACTGTACTAATAAATGGATTAGTGTTGAATATTCTTTTTCAGTTTTTTTCTGGAACATGGTGTGCTTTTTCAACATGTAAATTCAAGTATTCCTCTTTTCTAGAATTATGTTTTTAAACATTTGTTTTTATTTCGTTATTTTAATTTTTTTTCCTTTGGAGACTCTATGCATGTTTTGATTTCCTTTGCCAGTCTTTCACGTCTGTTGTTTTGTCTTCTACATCTCTATTTTTTAAAGTTTTGATTTCTGCTTTAATTTATTTGAACATATATCAGGATGTTTAAACTCATTAATTAATAACCAACCAATTTTGTTGTGACTTATTAAAAAAAAGAAAATACACATGCGGTCAATTAAGAATGCTAAATTTACTGGTCAATATTCACAGAGAATTAATCAATTTCCTCTCCATGGAACACAATTCACTTGCATTTCTATGGACAAGAATTATTTGCATTACTAAGAGTTTTCTGCAACTTACTGAGTTGAAAAATGACTTGACAATTTAGGTAGAGATAGTTCTGAAGAGTATGCTAGATAGGACAAACAGTGATTTTCTTTTGTGTTTCAAAATCTTTCACAAATTTTCTTGTATAATTTTCCATATACCACTCTACTCTATGATCTTAATAATCTCAAAGAAATAGTATTCTGGATCAAAAACAAGTTTGTTTCATTAGGTTTCCAGATTATTGACATAGGTACAGCAAGAGTATTAATTAACCTAATAGCCCTCCTTGAATTTGCTTTGCAAATCTAGAGCTATATAGTGTTTAACAACTACTAAAGTCCACAGACTTAATTTCTGTGTATATATTTTCGTCGAGAATCTCATACTGCACTTCTAAAAGCCTCTTCTATGCTATTCCAAAGCTAGGTAACCAAGTCCAAGAAACTCTATCCACTAAATTTCACCTGTTGAACTTTTAAATTTGGGGGAAATGATCTCTTCTCAAGGTTTCCAAATTTGCCAAGGTCCCTGGCCTGCTAGAAACCACTTTTAAGACAGTCTACGTAAGTCAGATACCATGACAATTTCATAAGAGGGCTTTGTAGGCCTTTGTTCCATAAAGTTGAGGTAAAGTCAACCTTGTCCCTTAAAAGTAGCTTATCATTATCTAGGTAAGACTTTAGTTGCACAATCAATTTCTCCAATTAGATCCTGGTGAAAAAGAGAACAGATTCTTATAAGACCAATGCAAATAACTATATTTCCATGAAAGAAAGTAATGGTTTCTGCATTCAGGAGTAGGGAGTTGGATGGGAAAGAGGTCAGTGAGAATCATATTTTAAAATATTTTAATGTACAGAAGCAACATCCACTGAACTGTTTTAAATTACAAATAGCTTTAAAAGAGAAAAGATTCCTAACATATTCAAAAAATAGAACACTAAAACAACATCAACAATATTACAAATAAATAAACACAGTAAATTTTTTCTCATCAATTTATTCAATGTAACTAGTGTTCTGCTGGATCTTGGATTGACAGTCTGCTTTTATGAAGCTTCTGAATTCAAAACCAAAAATTCCTGGAAATCCTGACTCAGTCCACTGGTGTGATCTGGAAATTGTCTAGGCTGTGTCAACTAAGAAGCCTGTACCCAAGAGTATATGTTGAATTGTCAATTTGAAGTACGTGGTATATCCCTTTTCTATGAAGCACTGAGACTGAACTTTGCTGAAGACATAAACTCTGGCCTGTAGCAGAATCTTCAGACAAGCATCTGAGGGTTTTTGTTTGTTTGTTTGTTTTATTTTTAACTATCTACACATTATAGAGATTTAATGGTTATGGTCAATTTAAAATCCAATAATATCAGAATGAAGGAAGCTAAAATTCTCTATTGGGACACGGTACTTTTTCATGGTTTTTGTGGTAAAATATATATAACATAAAATATGCCACTTTAACCATTTTTAAGCATTCGGTTGTAATCACCTCAAATAGAAACGCTGTACTCACTAAAGAATAATTCCCAACTGGGCATGGTGGTTCAAGTCTGTAGTCCCAGCACTTTGGGAGACCAAGGCAAGAGGATTGCCTGAGCCCGCGGTTTTGAGACCAGCCTGGGCAACAGGGTAAGACCTTGTCTCTACAATAAATCAAAAAATTAGCTGGGTGTGGTAGTATGCGCCTGTAGTTCCAGCTACTTGGAAGGCTGAGGTGGAAGGATAATGATGCTTTGAACTTGAGTACCTGCTTTCCGTTCTTTTGGGTATATACCTAGGAGTAGAATTGTTGGGTCATACGATAACTCTTCATTTATCTTTTTGAGAATTGGCCAGACTTTTCCACAGCAGCTGTATCATTTTACATTTCCACCGAAAAATGTATACAGTATTGTAATCTCTCCACCTCTTTTGTCAACACTTGTTATTTTCCATTTTTTATTATTATAGCCATCCTAGTAGATGAAATAGTATCTCATGGTTTTGATTTGTGTTTCCCTAATGACTAATGATATTGAGCATCTTTTCATGTACTTATTGATCATTTGTATATCATCTTGCGAGGGAGAAAAGACTTGTCTATTCAATATTTTGGCCCATTTTAAAAATTGGGTTTATCTTTTTGTTGTTGAGCTGTATAGTTTCTTTATATATTCTTAATTTTAAACCCTTATCAGATATATGGTTTGCAAATATTTTCTTCTGTGTGTTGTCTTTTCAATTCCTTTATAATGTCTTCTTGATATGGATTTTTCAGGTCAGCCTGGGCTTTGAGAGTGTCAGCCCAATGTGCTGGCAAGCCTAGCCCCAGTAGTGTTGGCTCTAATGGTCTGGCAAGCCAAGTCCTAAGAGTGTTGCTGATTCGGTGGACTGGCAAGCCTAGCCCCAGAAGTTTTGGTGCTAATGGGCTGGCAAGAGTGTTGCAGCCCCCAAAAGTGTCTCAGCTTCAAAGTCTCACCTTCTTCCAGCAGTTCTCCTGGTTCAGCTGGATCCATTGGCTGGCAAGCCAGCCTCCAGGGTACACAGCTCTTCAGCTCCCACAATCTACTGCAGCTCTTCATGTCAGGGTTCTTGTCTCGTGCCCAAGAAGAATGAGGGAAGAGGGACATGAGGAATGAGGGACATGGACCGGCCAGAAAGTGAGAAAGCAGGATTTATTGAGAGAACAGAAAAGTTCCCACAGTGGGAGGGGACCTGAGGGTGTTGCCGATTTGGAGCTGAAACCTGGTGCTTATATAGCCCTCAGACCAAGCTGATTGGCTAGCACTAGCTGTGAGCAGATTGGTCAGCACTAGCTGTGCTGATTGGTCAGTACTAAGGACCAATCGGCAGGAGGTGGGGGCTTAATGGTGATCTGATTGGTCAGTACTTGGCAGCGAGCTGATTGGTTGTTTTTCTATCCCAGCAGTAAGTACCTAAGCTCTAGCTTGAAAGGCTCGCTCCACCAGTATCAACCCAAGGCCTACCAGAAGTTTGCCGCATTGTTACCAGGAGACCTGCCCAGAGACCTGCCCTGTCTGCCTGCCTAGCTTTTCTCTTGCTATCTCCTGCCTCATTTTGATGTACAAAAGTTTTTAATTTTGACGAAGTCCAACTTACCTACCTTTTCTTTTGTTGCTTGTGCTTTTGGGTCATGTATAAGAATACATTGCCAAAAATCCGAAGTCATGACAAATTACCCCTATGGATTCTAAAAATTGTATGGTTTTAGCTTGTATGTTTAGATCATTGATTCATTTTAAGTTAGCTTTTATACTCAGTGGTGTGGTAGGCATTCAGCTTCATTCTTTTACCTGTGGAAATCCAGTTGCCCATACACCATTTGTTGAAGAGATTACTCTTTCTCCCATTTAATGGTCTTTACAGCTTTATTGGAAATCAGTTGGCCATAGATGTATGAGTTTATTTCTGGACTCTCAATTCTAGTCTATTGGTCCATATGTCTATCCTGATGGTGGAACCCTACCATTTTGATTGCTGTAGTTTTGTGGTAAATTTTTAATAGAGAAGTGTTGGTCCTTCAACTTTGTTCTTTTTCAAGAATCTATTGGGCTTTTGGAGCCCCTTACAATTCCATATAAATTTGAGGATTGACTGTCCCATTTCTGCAAATAGAGGCTGGTGGAATTTTGATAGGAATCACTTAGAATAGTATTGACATGTTAACAATATTTCAGTCTTCCAATGCATAAACATGGGCTGTCTTTTCATTTATTTAGGTCTTCTTTAATGTTTCTCATCAATGTTATATAGTTATCAGTGTACAGGGCTTTTACCTCCTTAACTAAATTTATTATTTTGGATGCTATAGCAAATTAATTGCTTTCTTAATTTTCTTTTTGGATTGTTTATTGCTTATGTATCACAACAGATTTTTGTATGTTTATCTTGTACCCACAACTTTGCTGAATTCATAGCTTTCTTATGGTTTCTTTGGAATTTTCTATACATAGGATTATAGCATCTGTGAACAGTGATAGTTTCACGTCCTCCTTTCCAATTAGATGTCTTTTATGTATTTTTCTTGCCTTATTTTTCTGACTAGAACTTCCATTGCAATGTTGAATAGAGTAGTGAAAGGAGGCATGCTTGTCCTGTTCATGATATTAGGTGGAAAGCTTTCAGTCTTTCTCCATTGAGTATGTTATTAGCTGTGGGATTTTTAAAATGTCCTCTATCAGGTTAAGGATCTTCCCTTCTATTCCTAGTTTTCTGGGTGTTTTTTGTCATTAAAAGATCTTGGATTTTATCAGATAACTTTGATATGAATTTTTCAGGTCAGCTTGGACTTCGAGAATGTCAGCTCAATGGGTCAGCCAGCCGAGCCCCAGAAAGGGTCAGCTAAATGGGCAAGCCTAGCTCCAGGAGTGTTGGCTCTAATGGGCTGGCAAGCCAAGCCCTGAGACTGTTGCAGTCCCCGGAAGTGTCTCATCTTCTGAATCTCCCCTTCTGCCTGCAGCTTTCCTGGTTCAGCTGGTTCCATCCACTGGCAAGCTAGCCTCTAGAGTGCACAGCTTTTTGGCTCCAGTGACCTTCTGCAGCTCTTCAGATTGGGGTTCTTGTCTCGTGCCCAGGAAGACTGAGGGACACAGACATCTGGAAAGTTGAGAAAGGAGGATTTATTGAGAGGACAGAAAAGCTCCCACAGTGGGAGGGGACCCAAGGGGGTTGCCAGTCTAGGGCTGAAACCTGGTGCTTACATAGCCCTACCTAAGACCAAGCCAATTGGCTAGCACTAGCTGTGAGCTGATTGGTCGGCACTAGCTGTGCGCATTGGTCAGTACTAAGGATCAATTGGTGGGAGGTAGGGACCTGATGGTGATCTGATTGGTCGGCACTTGGCAGCGAACTGATTGGTTGTTTTTCTATCCCAGCAGTGAGTACTTAAGCTCTAACTTGAGAGGCTTGTAGGGAGCTTGTTTATCAATACAAGTGTATCAGCCTGAGAGACCTGCCAGAAGGAAGTTTGCTACATTGTTACCTGGGGACCTGCCCTGCCCTGTCTGTCCGCCTAGCTTTTCTCTGGCTATCTCTTCTCTCAATTTCTCTGCATCAATTGATATTATCATGTGTTTTTTCCTTTGTTCTATTAGTGTGGTATGGTACATTAATTGATTTGCTTATGTTCAACCGTCCTTGCATTCTTGGGATAAACCATACTTGGTTATAGTGTATAATTCTTTAATATGTTGTAGAATTTTATTTACTAGTATTTTATTGCAGACTTTTGAATTGATATTCATAAAGTATATTGGTTTGTGATTTTCTTTTCTTGTGATGCCTGCATCTGGCTTTGGTACCAAGGTAATGCTGGCTTCATAGAATAAGTTAGGAAGTGTTTCCTCCTCTTCAGCTTTTTGGAAAAGTTTGCAAAGGATTGGTGTTTATTCCTCTTTAAATGTTTGAAATAATTAAATGTTTTAAATAATTCACCAATAAAGCTGTCTGATTTGGGACTTTTGTTTATTGAGAGGTTTTGAATTACTGATCCAATCTCTTATTATAAGTCTGTTGAGATTTTCTATTTTTTCCAAAGTCTGTTTAGTAATTTTTGTGTTTCTAAGGAATACATCATTTCATCTAGGTTATCTAACTTGTTCGCATATATAATAGTTGACAATAATCTCTTTAATACTTTTTATATATGTAAAATAAATGAGTAACGAGTCTTCTAATAGGAATCTTCTCTCTTTAATTCTTTGTAAATCTAGCTAAAAGTTGCTTATGTCTTCAAAAAACCAACTCCTGGTGTCATTGATTTGATTGTTCTTCTATTCTCTAATCTTTATTACTTCCTTTCTTCTTCTGGCTTTGGGTTTAGTTTGCTCTTCTTTTTCTAATTACTCAAGTTTTTTTGTTGTTATTGATTTGAGATTTTTCTTTTTTTTTAAACCTCGACATTTAAAACTATAAATACTCTCTAAGCACTACTTTTGCTGTGTCTCATAAGTTTTGATACTTTGTTTTCATTGTCACTCATCTCCAGGTATTTTCTAATTTCTCTTATGATTTTTTTTTTGACCCACTGGATTTTTATGTTCATTTTTAAAAAACATTTCTTTATTTTAATAGCTTTATGGGTACAAATGGTTTTTGTTTACATGGCTGCTTTGTTTAGTGGTATAGAAGTCTGGACTTTAATGTACCCATCAACCCCATTAGTGCACATTGTATCCCATGGGTAATGTTTTCATCCTTCCCCCTCACTCTTCCCCTTCTGAGTCTCCAATGTCATTTGTGACATTCTGTATGCCTTTGCAGACCCTTGGCTTAGGTCACACTTATAAGTGAAAACCTGTGGTATTTGGTTTTCTGTTCCTCCTTTACTTCACATAGGATAATGGTCTCCAATTCCAATTCCATCCAAGTTGCTGCAAAATACATTATTTTGTTCTTTCTTATGACCAAATAGTATTCCACGGTGAGAGAGAGAGAGAGAGAGAGAGAGACCACATTTTCATTATCCATTGATCAGGTGGTAGATATTTGGATTGATTCCATATCTGCAATTGTGAATTTTACTGCTATACACATGTGGACATAGGTATCTTTTTTTTACAGCGACCTCTCTTCGTTTGTTTAGATATAATTAACCCCATTAAAAAGTGGGCAAATGGCATGAACAAACATCTCTCAAAAGAAGATATATAAATGGTCAACAAGCATATGAAAAAATGTTCAACATCACTCATCAGGGAAATGCTAATTAAAACCTCAAACAACATACCACCTTACACCAGTCAGAGCAATAATTATTAAAAATTTTAAAAACAGTAGATATCAGTGTGGATGCAGTGAAAAGGGACCAGTTATACACTGTTGGTGGGAATGTAATTTAGTACAATCTCTATGGAAAGCAGTATGGAGATGTCTCAAAGACCCACTGGTTTTTTTTTTAAGAGTTTGTCGTTTAAATCCTACATATCTGTGAATTTTCCGGGGTTTTTTTGGTCATTAATTTTTAGCTTTATTCTGTTGTGGTCAGAGAATATACTTTGTATGCTTTTAATCTTTTTAAATTTATTGAGATTGTTTTCTGGACAAACACATAGTCTATCCTGGAGATTGTTCCATGAGTACTTGAGAAGAATGCATATTCTGCTGTTGTTGGGTGGAGTGTTCTAAATGTATCTGTGTCAGGTATAGTTGGTTTATAGTGTAGTTCATATCCTCTGTTTCCTTGTTGATCTTTGTCTAGCTATTCTGTACATTATTGAAAGCAGTTCATAAGAGTTATGATTAGTGTTTCTCTAGAGGGTGAAAACATACTATGGATAGGGAGGACAGTGAAAAATCTCTAGGAACTGCCCATAAAGTATACAATTTCTGGAAATTTTATATTTTGCCTATAGAAATTTAACATAGAAAAAGCTGAGCATCTCTTCTGGTTTTACAACTCCTCTTGTGCAACTTTTACAATAGTAACCCATCAAACTAACCTAATTATTTCTAGCATTTGTCTCTTTATGAGGAGAAAGAATAAGTGTTTGCAATTTTTCCAGGGATCTCCTTGTAAATCTCAAAGACAGTTTTAGTTTTAGAAGCTATCCTGAGGCCAGGTGCAGTGGCTCATGCCTCTAATCCCAGCACTTTAGGAGGGCAAGGTGAGAGGATTGCCTAAGCCCACGGGTTCAAGACCAGCTTGGGCAACTTGGCGAAACCTCATCTCTACAATAAATCAAGAAAAATTAACCGCATGTGGTGGCATGCTCCTGAAGTCCAGCTACTTGGAAGGCTGAGGCGGAAGGCTCGCCTGAGCCCAACAGATCAAGGCTGTGGTGGCCGTGAGCATGACACTGCCCTCCAGCCTGGGTGACAGAGTGAGAATCCAACTTAAAAAAAAAAAGATATCCTGAAAGTTTTATCTTCATCTCTTTTGTATTTGGGATGCAATTTTTAGAAAGTAAAATCAAAAGAATTGTTAGATATAAACTGAGCACTTGATTAAAATTAGGATCATGGTAGTTCTATTTTTAGTTTTTGAGAAATCTCCATACTGTTGTCCATAGAAGTGTACAAATTTACATTCCCACCAGCAATGTATAAGTGTTCCCTTTTCTCCTCATCAACATCTGTTAATTTTTGGCTTTTCAATAATATCCATTCTGCCAAGTGTACAATGATATCTCATTTTTGTTTTAATTTGCATTTATCTGATGACCATTTGGTCCAGCAATTCAACTACTGGGTGTCTATCCAAAGGAAAAGAAATCACTATACAAAAAAGATACCTACACTCATATGTTTATCACAACACTATTCATAATGGCAAAGATAGGGAATCAATGTAAGTGTCCGTGAACAGATGACTGGACAAAGAAAATGTGATGTATGTATGATGAAACACTAATCAGCCATAAAATAAATAAATAAATAAAATCATGGCTTTTCCAGAAATCTAGATGAATCTGGAGGCCATTATCTTAAGTAAAATAACTCAAAACCAAAAAATTAAATCTGCATGTTCACACTTAATAGCAAGAGCTAAATAATTTATATACATAAACAGAGTCTTGAATAATAGACATCAGAGACTAGGAAGGGTGGGAGGGGAGTTAGGGATAAGAAATTACTTAATGGGTATAATGTACATTATTTGGGTAATGGTTATACTAAAAGCCCAGACTTCACTAAGCAATATATTCATAAAACAAAACTGCATTTGTACCCTTTAAATTTGTACAAATAAGAAAATAAAAATAAATAAATGAAATAGGATCATGGGTGCCTGAGAAACAATAGTTGGTGCCTATCTTAACAAAGTAACAGTCAAATATTTTAAAATAAACATAGAAGGCAACACAATTCTAAAGAACTTTATCTCTTTGATAAATGAGGAACCTTTGTTGGTTTGCCATTAAATAACCAAAAATAAAAATAAAAAGACAACATAAGGCTTAGAAAATTATTCTGGTAAAACACAGAATCTACTGTCTAAGAAGATTACGCAGAAGATAGATAACTTTGTATTGTGATGAAGGCATTAATCAATAAACTAAGGAAGCAAGCCCATCAAAATTGAGATGACTTTGCTACAATTTTAACACATTATGTAGCTTTATTTCAGACTCAAGTTTAAACCACAGCAAATAAAATTCACTTTCCAAGTTTGTCCTTCATTATGCTCTTTTATGTTCTGGAACAGACTGACAACCTTTCAGGGGATCTGCCAGGTCAAAACTATTTTCATAATAATACTAAGACATGAAGTTTTCTAAGGGCAACATGATATGTGATACTGTAATAGACTGAATGCAGAAGCAGATGGGAGAATCCAGCATTTCTACTGTTAGGCATTAAGGAGCCTTGCAAATATGTGAAACAGTCTTCTCACTTTTAAAAATGTAATTATTTTTATTAAAATTAACATCAACATGCAACAGATTCCTCTCAAATCAATTAATAAATATATTTAAAATTTCTGTTTTAATTTCTAATATGGTAAATTTTGATTGATATGACATACAAATGGAAAACCTCTTTGGAAGTCTTAAGTAATGTTTATCAGAGTACTGAGTGTTCCTGAGAATTGAAAGTTGAGAACCACTGCCTTAGGAACAAACTATTTTTTCCTTTAAAAATAACAACATGTGCCTGTTAGTCACTATTGCTCATAATATAATCTCGACCACTTGTTTAAATTGTAACTTTTAATCAAAATCATTTATATTTCAATGATAAAATTTGAGGGTTGCAGTTGAGAACCATCTTCTACCCACCATCATTATAGCAGATTAGCAGAACTCATGAACTCATGTAGTACAACCGTCTATGTACACACCTATCCCTTTTAAAGAGGAAAATGAACACACCATTAACATGACTCAGAAATATTGCCTTTCTATAGCATATAAAATAAGAAGCAACAGTAGATAAACTAAAACTATGCTTAGAAACCAATGTTTAAGACTTCTATTTTAAAAATTATGTAGGTTTCCAATGATTATTAATGAACTCAATATCAGTCCAATGTTTTCAGTTAACTAAATATCTTGGAAATTAACTCTAATATACCACAGAATGTAATTACTGCTGAAATAAAAGTCTGTCAGGGCAATGATTCAATTTTAGGTGAACACAAATTTACATTTTAATAATCTTAAATATTATTTATGAGTAATATGATCTTACTTAATGACTAAACCTGTATACATTTAGGAAAAATTGACCCAAGAAAAATAAAATGTATGCTTGTTTAAAACTTTACACAAATAAATCACCACAAAAAGACATGACTCTTCAGCCGGGCTCGGTGGCTCAGCCTGTAATCCCGTGCCTTTGGGAGGCTGAGGTGAGTGGATTGCCTGAGCCCGCGGGTTCGAGACAATAAATCAAAAAGTCAGCCGGGTGTGGTAGTGCATGCCTGTAATTCCAGCTACTCGGAAGGCTGAGGTGGAAGGATCGCCGGAGCCCAGCAGGTCGAGGCTGCAGTGGCCGGGAGCGGCCACTGCACTCCAGTCTGGGTGACAGAGTGAGACTCCAACTCAAAAAAAAAAAAAAAAAAAGACATGACTCTTCAAAAAATTTTTTCTTTGAGTCAGGTTCTTACTCTGTTGCCCAGGCTGGAATGCAGTGCCATGATCACGGCTCACTGCAGTCTTGACTCCCTGGCCTTAGGCAGTCCTTCCACCTCAGCCTCCTGAGTAGCTTGGATTATAGGCAAGTGCCACCACACCTAGCTAATACTTTGATATTTTTGTAGAGATGAGGCCTCCCCATGTTGCCCAGGTTTGTCTCGACCTTCTGGGCTCAACCAAAAGTGCTGGGATTGCAGGGTTGAGCCATACCCACCCCAACATGTCTCTGTTAAACAACAACAAAAAAAACTATTAAACTGGTCTCATTTGCCAAACATTACCTTAACTTTGGATTCTTAAAATATTTCTAGACCAAGCACAGTGATTACAGAGATCATCAAGTAGTCAGGCCACATTCCCAGTTATTGCTGATACCAAAGGGGAATAATGTATTGATTATACACAAACCAGAAACTAAAACAAAAGTACTGTTACCACGGGATTCAATCTAGGAGCCAAGAAAAGATGAGTTTAAGCAGTCTTTGAGTTATTTTTCTCCAGTAGCACAATTTACCTGATTCTGTCAAGTGTATCCATTGAACATCTAAGTCAATAATTTTAAGATATAACCATGACTCTCTTATTAACATAAAATGAACACGTCAAGAATTTCATTTAATTCATTAATTGATGAAAAAACCAGAAAGCTGTTACAACCAGTTTTAAATTTCATTTTATTTTGCTTGCATATCTCTTACTGTTTTCTCTCTCTTACTATTTATTCAGTGGTATCCGTTTTCCCTTTTGCTGCTTCCAGTTTTACCTTTATTTCTGTGGTGGTTTTATTTTTTCTTTCCATTTCCTTCTTTTTCTCTGAAATAGCTCACATTCTACTTCCTTTTGTTGTCTACCAGATCTGCCCTGAGCTCTTGCGTTCTTACTTTATATTCTTACTTTATAAAGATGATTGCTTAATTAATATAGAAATCAGGCAGACATGGTTAATCACAATTTTTATCTGCTTTATGGCAACACTTTTCTGGTGAGAATACTCTGTCTGCCATTTTTCCTGTTTTTTTTTTTTTTTAATAACATTTCCATGTGGTATCTTTGTATATAAACTGTGCTGGGATATTTTATTTTGTTTTGTTATGCTTGATAATATCTGACAGGTGATACATGTGAAGAGGAGATCAGGGCCATGCTCCAGGCTAGCAAAAATTTTTACTGAAGATCTAGGGTTATTGTTTTTGTGAGTTCTTGTAGTCAACGTTTTCCCAGCTAGTGGATATAGGCAGCTGTGAGCTTCTCATCACAGACTCTTTCCTCCCCACTGTTTCACTGACCAGTTGCTCTCTTTTCAGCCCTTCTCTGCTTCTCAAAACCAAACCAAGTCTAGACAAGTTCCCTTTACCAGCCTATAAGTTCTGTATTTGTTATTGTAGATAAAGGATTTGCACCTCAGGGTGTGCTTTTGTTGCCTTTTTCTGAATCTATTTTTATTTTTGAAACATATGTGTATGCATACACGTACACTAAACTATAAGCTCCATGAAGACAAATACTCTGTCTGCTGTTGCTTACCTGTGTATATCCAATGCCTACCACATAATAGATCTTTTGCTAATGCATGAACAAAATATATATATATACACTTATCATATATTAAGTCTTGGAAGGATATACACCGAATTTAACATTTGCTATCTCTTGGAACAGGAGTTAGTGAGTTTAGAGGACTTTTTATTTCGTTTCTGTATTTGAATTTTTTAATGAACATGTAGTACTTTAATATTTAAAACAAAAAATGCATTTAGAAAGACTATTCCAGTTTGTTAAAGGTTTATATTTTTCAATATTGTGTATTTCCAATGAAATAATGCTTTAAATTATGAGCCCAGTATGTGAGTAATGTAAGTAAATCATTAAGCTACCAACTGTAATTAGATAAATTGTCAGAAAGTGCAAAGATGGTGAATCATAAGCTCCTGAGGGAAAATTGGAAAATGCTATCCTTTTAAAAATCTACTCCAAATCAGAGTTAATTAAAAACTGTATAAACAGTGACTAAAATTGTAGTGCTATGGGAATTGGCTTTTACAAAAGGATTAACCCTGATGTGCCATTATATTAGTGACCTAAGGAAAACAGCTCACCACATTTATTCTGTAGTCTTTATTAAATTCCTAAGACTACTAGGTATTATGAAAACAAGGAAATGTATTACTGTCTCTGTCCTTAAGAGATTTGCAGTAAAGAAAGTAGATTAGAAACATAATCAATTACACATATTCAACGCAAAACGAAATAACTTCACTAATAGGGAGACAGAATATGTGAGACCACAGGGGAAGAAACCATCTATTCCAAAAGGTGATATTTGATTACTCTTAAAGAATATGATTTTAATGGTGGGAGCCAAATGAACAAAAACAAGGAGTAAAAGAGAACATTGTTAGTTTTGAAAGTGTCTCTTATTCGGGGGTGTAGAGTGGGAGGTGAGTCTGTGTCTTAGTCTGTTTGTGCTACTATAACAAAATACCGCATGCAGACTGGGTAACTTATGAAGACCAGAAATTTATTTTCTCATACTTCTGTAGCCTGGGAAGTCTACAGTCAAGGCTCTGGAAGTTTCAGTTGTCTGGTGAGGGCTGCTCTCTGCTTCCAAGATGATGCCTTGCTGCTGCATCCAAGAGAGGGGAGGAACACTGTGTCCTTACAAGGTGGGAGGTGGAAGGGCAAAAGAAACTAAGGCTGCATGAAGCCCCTTTCATAAAGGCCTTAATTCCATTTATGAGAAAGAGCCCTTGGGATCCAATAAATTATTAAAGGTCTCTCCTCTTAATTCTATTACATTGACCCTTAAGTTTTAACACTTGAATTTTGGAGGGGACACATTCAAACCATAGCAGGTTGAAAGTAGTGTGATTTGTGGTGTGCCCCTTTTAACAATAAATTAGGCCACTAGTATCACCCTAGTCCAAACTATCTCTCACTTAGACTACTGCAATAGTATCCCAACTGTCCTCTCTGCTTCCACTCATTCCTCCCTATAAATCCAATAGCCACACAGTAGCCAGAGTATTATAACATAAGTCAATTAATGTCAGTCTTCTTGCACTCCCATTTACTTGGACTTAAAGTAAAATCCAAAAATCCTATCATGATATACAAAGTCATAGATGAGTTGGCCCTTTGTTGCCTCTGACCTCATCTCCAAACACTATGTCTCATAGCTCAATATACTCTAGCCCTACTATGTCTTGATGACACCTTATACTTTCCTGCCTCTGAGCCTTTGTATTTGTCCTTCCCTTTGCATAGAACACTGTTGTTCTAGATATTCATATGGCTTGCTCTCCCACTTGTTCAAATATCGCCCTCCTCAGAGACCACACCCTGTCAAAAATAGCAACGTTCCTCACTATTTGCTTATGTATTTTATGTACAATACATATCACTACTTGATATTATATCACTTCATGCTATATTCTATTCTCTTATGTTTATTATTTGTCTCCTAATTCGAATTTAAGTTTCATGTAGGCAGAAAAGTTGTCTGTCTTGCTTATTCTTTTTTTTTTTTCTTTTTTTGAGTTGGGGGGTCTCACTGTGTTGCCCAGGCTGGAGTGCAGTGGCACAATCACCACTCACCGCAGCTTCGACCTTCTGGGCTCAGGCAATGCTTCTGCCTCAGCCTCCAAGTAGCTGGGACTACAGACAGGCACTCCCATGCCCGGATAATTTTTTTTATTATACAGACAAGGTCTTACTATGTTGCATAGGCTGGTCTTGAACTCTTGAGCTTAAGAAATCCTCCCACCTTGGCCTCCCAAAGTGCTGGGATTACAGGCATGAACTACCATGCTTGGCCTTTTCTTTTTTAAAACATCAGTGTGTTATATGCACAGGTTACTTACATAGATCTATTGTGTAATGCTGAGGTTTGGGCTTCATTGAATCCATCATCCAAATAGTGAGCATGGTACCCAAAGATAGTTTTTCAACCTTCAGCTCCCTCCCTCCCTTTCTCACCACTTTAGGAGTACCCAGTGTCTGTTCTCATCTTTATGTGTATGTGTACCCAGTATTTAGCTCCCACTTATAAGTGAGAACATGCAGTTATCTCTTAGAATAATGGTCTCCACATGCAGCCATGTTGCTGCAAATGACATGATTTTGTTCCTTTTTATGATTACATCGTATTCCATGGTGTATATGTACCATGTTTTCTTTATCAGTCCTGGGCATCTAGGTTGATTCTATGTCTTTGCTATTGTGAGTAATGTTGCAATGAACATACAAATGCAGATATCTTTCAGTAGAATGATTTGTGTTTTTTTGAGTATATACTCAGTAATGGAATTGTTGTATTGAGTGGTAATTCTGTTTTTAGTTCTTTGAGAAATCTCCAAACTGCTTCCACAGGGGCTGAATTCGTTTACGTTCTCACCAGCAGTGGATGAACATTCCCTTTTCTCCACAACCTCGCCAATATCTGCTGTTTTTTGATTTATTAATAACAGTCATTCTGACTGGTGTATCTCATTGTGTGTATCTCGTGGTGTGACTGGTGTATCTCATTGAGGCTTTGATTTTTATTTCTCTGATGATTGATGATGTTGATCATTTTTTAATGTATTTGTTGGCCACTTGTATGTCTTCTTTGAGAAGTGTCTCTTTATGTCCTTTGCCCACTTTTTAATGGGGTTATTTGTTTTTCTCTTGTTGATGTGTTTAAGTTCCTTATAAATTCTGGATATTAGCTCTTTGTCAGATGCTAGTTTGTGAATACTTTCTCCTATTCTTTAGGCTGTCTGTTTACTCTGTTGATAGTTTCTTTCCCTGTGCAGAAGATCTTTACTCCAACTAGATCTCACTTCTCAACTTTTGTTTTTGCTTCATTTTCTTTTGAAAACTTGGTCATAAATTTGTTGCCTAGGTCAATGTCTAGAAGAATGCTTCCTAGGTTTTCTTCTAGGATTTTTATAGTTTGTAGTCTTACATTTAAGTCTTTAATCTATCTTGATTTAATTTTGTATATGGTGAGAGGTAAGTGTCCACCTTCATTCTTCAGCATATGGTTAGCCAGTTTTCTGGGAATTTACTGAATAGGTTTTATTGCATTTATTGAATACATGGTCCTTTCCCCAATGTTAATTTTTGTCAACTTCGTCAAAGATCAATTAGTTGTAGGTGAGTGACATTATTTCTGGGGTTCTCTTTTCTGTTCAGTTGTTCTATGTGTCTATTTTTGTACCAGTACTGTGCTGTCTTGGTTACTGTAGCTTTGTAGTAAAGTTTGAGGTCAGATAATGTGATGCCTCTGGCTTTGTTCTTTATGCTTAGGATTGTTTTAGCTATTCAGACTCTTTTTTGTTTCCATATTAATTTAAGAATTGTTTTTTTCTAATTCTATGAAAAATGATGCTGGTAATTCAATAGGGATTGTGTTGAATCTGTAGATTGCTTTGAACAGTATTGAAATTTTAGTGATATTGATTCTTCCAACCCATGAGCATGGAATGGTTTTCCATTTGTTTGTGTCATCTTTGATTTCTTTCAGCAGTGTTTTGTAGTTATTGTAGAGATATTTCACCTCCTTGGTTAGATGTATTCCTAGATATTTTTTTCTGGCTATTGTGTAATAAATGGGATTGTGTTCTTGATTTGGTTCTCAGCTTGAACGTTGTTAGTGTATAGAGATGTTACTATTGAATTTTATATCCTCAGACTATACTGAAGTTGCCTGTTAGCTCCAAGAGTTTTTTGGTGGAATTTTTAGGGTTTTCTAGATATAGAATCATATGATCTGTGAAAAGAGATAATTTGAATACCTCTTTTCCTACTTAGATACCTTTTATTTATTTCTCTTGCCTAATTTCTCTTGCTAGGATTTCTAGTACTATGTTAAATAGGAATGATAAGAGTATAGATCTTTGTCTTGTTCCAGTTCTTAGGTAGAATCCTTCCAACTTTTCTCATTCAGTATGTTATTAGCTGTGGGTTTGTTATAGATGGCTCTTATTACTTCGAGGAATGTTTCTTTGATGCCTAGATGGTTGCGGGTTTCTATAATGAAAGGATGTTGGAATTTATCAAATGCTTTTTGTGTGTCTATTGTGATAATCATGTGGTTCTTGTTTTTAATTCTGTTGATGTGGTAGATCACTATGCATCTCAGGAATAAAACACACTTGATCATGGTGAATGATGTTTTTGATGTGCTGTTGAATGCAGTTTGTTGGTATTTTGTTGAGGGATTTTGGCATCCTTGTTAATCAGGGATATTAGCCTGTAGTTTTTCTTTGCTGTGACTTTTCTAGATCTTGATATCAGATGATATTGGCTTTGTAGAATGCGTTGGGGAGGAATCCCTCCTCCTCAATTTTATTGGAATAGTTTCAGTAGGATTGGTACCAGCTCTTCCTTGTATGTCTGGTAGAATTCAACTGTGAATCCATTTGATCCAGGGTTTTTTGTGGCTGGTAGATTTTTTTTATCACTGATTTAATTTCATGACTCATTATTGGTCTGCTCAGGATTTCAGTTTCTTTTTCAAATTTGGGAGGTTATTTCTAAGAACATGTCTATTTCCTCTAGATTTTCCAGTTTACATTCATGAATATGTTCATAGTTTTCTCTGAGAATCTTTTGTATTTCTGAGGATCAGTTGTAATGTTGTCTTTTTCATTTCTTGTTCTTATTTGGATTCTCTGTCTCTGTCTCTCTCTCTCTCTCTCTCTCTCTCTCTCTCTCTCTCTGTGTGTGTGTGTGTGTGTGTGTGTGTGTGTGTGTGTGTGAGAGAGAGAGAGAGAGAGAGAGATGGCCAGCAGTCTATCAATCTTGTTTATCTTTTCAAAGAATCAACTTTCATTTTGTGTAGTTTTTGATTTGAATTTTATTTAATTATGATCTGATTTTGGTTATTTCTTTTCTTCTGATAGCTTTGGGATTAATTTGCTTTTGGATTTTTAGCTCCTTTTAAGTGTGACATTATTGTTTATTTGAGATCTTTCTGTCTTCTTGATGTGTGTGGGCATTTAGTAATATAAAATCTACTCTTAGCACTACTTTTGTAGCATTCCAGAGGTTTTGGTACGTTGTGTCTCTATTTTCACTTGTTTCAAAAATTTTTTTAATTTCTGTCTTGATACCATTATTAATGCAAAAGTCATTCAGGAGCAATTTGTTCACTTTTCACGTATTTGTGTGGTTTGGGGAGTTTCTCTTGGTATTGATCTCTATTTTTATTCCTCTGTTATCACAGAAGATGCTTGGTATGATTTCAATCTTTTGAAATGTATTAAGATTTGCTTTATGACCAATCGGGTGATTGATCTTAGAATATATTCCATGTGCAGAGGGAAAGAAAGTATATTAGGTGGTTGTTGGGTGAAGTGTTCTGTACATATCTATTAGGCCCAATCAGTCAAATGTTGATTTTAAATCCAGAATTTCTTTGTTAGTTTTCTGTCCCAATGATCTGTTTAAAGCTGTTAGTGGGCTGTTGAAGTCCCTCACTATAATTGTATGGCCATCTAAGTATTCTTTTAGGTCTAGTAGTAATTGTTTTATAAATCTAGGTGCACCAATGTTGGGTGCATACATTTTTAAGACTTCTTGTTGTGTCCAGCCTTTTATCATTATGTAATACCCTTCATTGTCCTTTTTTAAAGTTGTTGGTTTAAAGCTTGTTTTATCTGATACAAGAATAGTGATCCCACTCTTTTTTGTTTTCCATTTGTATAGTAAATCTTCCTCTATTTCTTTACCTTGAGCCTGTAGGTGTCACTGGATGTGAGATGGGTCTCCTGAAGACAGCAGAAAGATGAGGCTTTTAAAATATAATTTGCCACTCTGTGCCTTTTAAGTGGGGCATTTAAGCCATTGACGTTCACATTTACTATTGATGTGTAAAGTTTTGTTCCTGTCATAGTGTTGTTAGCTAGTTGCTTTGTAGTTTCAGTTTTGTGGTTGCTTTATATGGTCTATGAGCTATGTGCTTACATGTGCTTCTGTACCAGGAGGTATTGTTTTTTTGTTTTCATATTTAGAATTCCCTTAAGCATCTCTCGTAAGACCAATCTGGTAGTGACAATTTCCCTTAATGGTTGCTTACCTGGGAAAAAATATATTTCTCCTTTGTTTATGAAATTTAATTTGGCAGGGTAAGATATTATTGGCTGGCATTTCTTTTCTTTAAGAAGCTAAAAATGAGCCCTCAATCTCTTTTGGCTTGTTAGGTCTGTGCTGAGAAGTCCATTGTTAGTCTGATGTTTCTCCCTTTGTAAGTGACATGGCACTTCTCTCTAGCTGCCTTCAAGATTTTTTTCTTTCATGTTAACCTTGGATAGTCTGATGACCATGTGCTTTGGACATGGTCATCATGTATAATGTCTTGAAGGAGTTCTCTGAATTTCTGGTATCTGCATGTTGACCTCTCTAGCAAAATTGAGGAAGTGTTCTTGGATTATGTCCTCAAATATTTTTTCCAGGTTAGTTCTATTGTCTTCTTTTCTCTCAAAAATGCCAGTCAATTGTATTGGTCTCTTTACAAAATCACATTTTTCTCAAAGGCTTTGTTCAGTTTTCTTGATTCTTTTTTCTTTACTTTTGTCTGACTAGGTTGATTTGAAGGATTTGTCTTCAAGTTCTGAAATTCTTTCTTCTGCTTAGTCTAATAAGTTCTTAAGATTTGCAACTGTATTTTGAAACTCATGAAGTGGAGTCTTCAATTTCAGAAGTTCACTTTTCATTCTTAGTATGGCCTTGTCCTCTTTCAATTATCAGATCATTTCCCTGGCTTCTTTGTTTTGAATTTTCACTTTCTCTTGGATTTCATTGAGTTTCTTTGCTATCCATATTCTGATAACATTTTGGACATTTCCTGCTGGTTAGGGCCCATTGCTGGGGAGCTAGTGTAATCCTTCAGAGGTGCTGAAATGCTCTGGCTTTTGATGTTGCTGGAGTTCTTGTGCTGGTTTCTTTTCATCTGGGGGAGCTGCCTCTACTTGACTTGGACTTTGCTGTCATTGAGATGGGGCTTTTTGAGATTTTCTTCTTTTTTCCCTTGTGGAAATGACTGTAGTGTGCATTGTATGTGGTTGATTGGCCTTGTTTAGTGCCCCAGTTTTTTGTTCTCTCCCTGACCCACAGGTAGCAGGGGCAGAGGCAGCAATGGTGGTGACCTAACAGTAACTTCTAGGAGTTGGGCCCTCAGAGGAGTGCTGAGCCACAGCCACAGTATTCAGATGGGTGGGACAATTTCATGGTGCTGGGGGGCCTGTCACAGAAGCAAGAAAGCCCTGTTTGGCAGGGATCTGTGGAGTAGGGCCTGTGGTATTTGTCCTTGGGGCACTCTCTTTGCTCCCTCCCTGACCTGTGGGTAGCATAGGCAGAGATAGTGGTGGTAGCAACCCAGAATAGTCCAGTAGAGACCTCTGGGAATTCTGGGTCACCCTCTGGGAGAAGAGCACTGAGCCACAGCCACAATGTTCAGGCATGGGCCTGCTATGGAAGAGGGAAGACCCATCTGACAGGGAGCTATGGAGACAGGATACACGTGAAAGTGCCCTACCTCCCTGTTCCCTCTCTGGATCATTAGGAGCTGGTGTGGAGGACACTGAGCAGCAGCTACAGTGTAAGGCAGGGGAAGAGGTTCTGCATCATGCCAGGAGTTCTCAGTGGCAGCAAGTAAGCCCCACCTGTAAGGGAACCATGGAGGCAGGAAGAGTATGAAGGTATCCTGTCTCCCTGTTCCCTCTTTGGCCCACATATGGCAGGGTCAGAGGCAGCAGTGGCAGAGGCTATGGGTGAAGCTGCCTCTGGAAGCTAGTGACCTCTGGGAATTGAGCTGAGTGTTCAGGTGGGAGATGGGCAAGTATAGTGGGGGCCTGCCTTCAAGCACCTGACCTTCCTTCTTGGCAGAGTGGCAGCAGCTAGCACCAGACTGCTCAGGGAATAAGAGCCCACTGGATTCCACGTGGGCTTGAGCAGTGCCTCTGTTCAGACTCTGGGAGTCTCCCTGTGTCTGATTGGAGACTGAGATCATCATGGAGGCTCTCCTGTGACTAGGGTTGCAAAGGTCTGTGGCAGAGGAATGGAATTTGGGGTTTCTTCAACTCACTCACCCATTCCCCGTGTTAAAAATCTCCCAGCTCCACACCTAAGCCAACTCTGCAGGCTACCCATCCTCACTCTCCTCCTCTTTCTATGGTTATTGTTGCTTCTGTGGTGAACTTCAGCATGCTCTCCCAGACAATAAACCCAAATTGCTAGTGTTTACTCACTACTGCAATCCCTCTCCATGAGAGAGGTACCCAGTAGCTACTTCTATTCGGCCATCTTGAACCGGAACCCTTGTTCATTCTTTATCCCTACCTCCTAAATCTCTGCCTGGCACATAATAGAGCTCAATGAATATTTATTAAATAAAACACTACTGTAACACCAGAAATTCTATCATTAGAGAGTCATTCTTTTGAGTAGTAGAACATTTTGATCCTTGGGAGAGCTTGCAATTTAGTCATTATCAGCTTACACTCTGGGAAAGGAACATTTAGGAAAATGTCAAATGGAGATTGAAGTTGGGATATAGGGTAGAGAGGGGCAGGTCAAGTTTCCAGGAAAAGAAAAAAAAAGATTTAAAGGGAAGTTGGGATTATACCAAAGTGACCTTGCTTATAGTGATAAGACATTCTAAACCTTTCTAATTTGAGGAATCTAACAGCTTCTGAATCTATCTTTCTGGCTGTGAAAAGAGACTTTTCTGGGTATACACTGAAGATTATCACTTTTGGATGTTGCTAAGAGCATCCTTGGAGTCAGACTCTCTATATAGAGAATCCATTAAATGTTAGGTCTGGAAGTAATCTTAGTGATTTGATTTTTTAAATCTACTTATTTTTTAATATGAGTTAAATTTTTATCACAAAAGCATGAAGATGAAGAAAAGTCTTTAGTTGTTTTATAGGTCACTGCAAAAAAATTTTACTTTATCTCTAGTGCTATAATTTTGACTTTGGTAAAGTAGTCATTATGTGTCATCATCAAAAGTATTAGTGGTTATGGCAAACAAGAAAAACCTCCTGAGAGCTTTAGAACAAAACCTAGAATGGGTATTCTGCCAGAAGAAATGCAGTTCAGTTGGCAGGGCAGAGGATTGTCTATGTTTTTATATATTGTATACTTATATATTATGTTCTCCTCAGCCAAGAACTGGAAAGATTATTCTAATTTATCCAGATATAGTAGATTAAATCTATCATTTGACAAGGCTTATGTTGGAATTAGAAATGTTTTTTGTCTATTCAGTTGTACACACCAAAACTAGAACTAAATGCTTATTCCTTCATCAGGCAGTCTTTGGTCCCTTCATTGGCTTAATATAGAAATCAGTCATGGGTTACTTTTGTCCCAGAGATTAGTTCTCAATGGATAAGAAATTTTTTAAATAGATGATAGTTTTGAGATCAGCCAAGAGAAAAGGCAATTGGAGCTGATCCTCAGGCACATTACACAAAATGACAAAACCTGAGTAGCTTTTCTACTGTACATTTTAGGCCAGAAAATAGGACATAGGAATAGGAGAATCTGAGTTTAGGATTATTTCCCAGAAGGAAATTAAACAATTAGCTGGATATACCTGAATATCTCTGATAAAATGAATCCTAAAAGTCTTCACTTTTGGCAGCATTCCATTTGAATTATGCCTCACAGTCAGCATAAGTTTTTCCTAAAGATGTAATGCAAAGCCCTAATGACAGTGAGTAGGGACTTTGAAACAAGGCTTTGGAGTCACTGAAGAAATATAGTAGGGGTCCCAGGTTCAGGAACAGGTTTGTTATGATTCCCAGATATTTATGGTAATATATACTATTCCTTCTCCCCAGTGCCTGATCTAATTAGGAATGCCATTCAGATCTTCCTGTTCCTAACATACATCCCCTTGTGATTTTATTTTTTAAAAAAACAGATGTGAATCTGAAAATTTTCCTATATAATTATCTTAACACTATGTCTCCTGCTCAGTATAAGGTATGTACCATACTCAACTACAAACATTCATTATCTATTTCCACAAGGTTTCGCAAATTTTAAACTTCAGCACACCCCTGACTGATAATATATATAATAATATACCTATAAGCTATACAGTAAATATTATTTTCAAGTACATTGGTAACATTTACTGAAACTGATCATATGCTGGGTCAAAAAGAAATTCTCACAAATTTCACAGGGTTGAAATCATACAAAGTATGTTATTTGAACAAAATAGGATTAAATGGGAAAGTAACAACAGAAAGATTATTATAAAACCCTCACTGGTGAAAATAAAAAAGAAATACTTCTAAATAATCCATCAGTCAAAGAAGAAATCAAAATGAAAATTATAGACTATATTAAACTTAACAAAAATGAAAATATAGCATCAAAACTTGTCGGATGTAGCTAAAATAAAGAAAAAGATATAGTTTTAAATGCATATATTAGAAAATATGAAAGGTTGAAAATCAGTGATTTAAGCTTCCAATTTGAGTCTAAGGAAAGAACAACAAATTAAATCCAAAAATGGTAGAAATAAGAATATAACAAACATAAGAGCAGAAAACAGTGAAATAAGAAACAGATATACAATGCAGAAAATCAGCAAAGCCAAAAGTTGGTTCTTTGGAACGATTAACACAATTGCTAAATGCCAAGCAAGACGGATCAAGAAAGAACACAAATTACTAATAACAGTAATTCAAAAATGGGCATCACTACAAATCTTTCAGGGATTAAAACCACAATAAAAAGGACACTGTGAACAATTTTTTGCCAATAAATTTAACAACATAGGAAAAATGGACAAATTCCTTGAAAAGTATATGTGCCAAAATTGGCCCCAAAAGAATCAAAATAGTCCTATTCAGACTATTTTGAATATTCCTATACCTTTTAAAGAAATGAGATCTTAAAATAAATACCTTCTCACAAAGGAAATGGCTTTGCCAGTACATTATTTCAAATATATAAGGAAGAAATAATAGCAACTCTGTACTATCTCTTATAGAAAATAGAGAAAGAAATAGCACATCGATTTTATGAGGCCAGCATGACTCTAATGCCAAAAACTGAAAAGGATATTTCAGGAAAAGAAAAATACAGATCAATATCTTAAATAATAGATGGAAAGATCCTAAACACATTTTAGAAAATTGAATTCAGCAATATATAAAAAGGATACTATATCATGACTAAGTAGTGTTTATGCCAGAAATTCAACATTCAAAAATCAGTGCAGACTGGGCGGCGGTGGCTCAAACCTGTACTCCCAGCACTTTGAGTGGCTGAGGTGAGAGAATTGCCTGAGCCCAGGAGTTCAATACCAGCCTGGGCAACTTTGGTGAGACCTCGTCTCTACAATAAATCAAAAAATTAGCCGGGCATGGTTGCATGTGCCTGTAGTTCCGCTACTTGGAAGGCTGAGGCGGAAGGATCGCCTGAGCCCAGCAGGTCGACGCTGGGGTGGCCATGAGGGTACCACTGCACTCCAGCCTGGGTGATGGAGTGAGACTCCAATTAAAAAGAAAAAATCAGTGCACATTAGCAAAATAAAGGGGGAAAATAAAGTAATCTCAACAGAAGCCAAAAAAGTGTTTGAAAACAAATTTAGCACCCATTCATGATGAGGACACACAACAAATCAAAAATAGAAGATAACATTCCCAATCTGATAAACATTATCTAAAAACAAACTACTCCTTATTTCATACCTAATAGTAAAATATGAACACTGATGTCAGGGAATGAGACATGGATATACACTATCACCATTTCTATTCAACATTGTACTGGAGTAATTCTAGACCTCCTAGTAACCCATTTTACATCTTAGTTCTGATTGATCACTCTCTCCACACTGCCTCTTAAAGACCATCTGTTCTTCATTTAACCTCCCTTGCAAACCCTTTCCAAAGTGTCTTCAAAGCGCTCTTTTTTTCAGACCAACTGCTGCAAAAATTAGTCTCCATAGGTTCTATTTTCCAATCTTCTAGTCATAGTCATTCTACCTATATACTTTCCAGTAACGGATTGTCAATTAGAACATCTGGGATTAGAATCCTGGCTCACCATTAATTTTCTATGTTTCTATGGGCAGGCTATTTAATTTCTCAGCCTTAATTTCCTCATCTGGAAAGTGGAGTTAATAATCCCTGCCCTGTCTATGCACTGGAAGAGGGTTTTGCCTGTCTGAAGAATAGTTTCTAAACCATGGCTGAAATCATCATACAGATCCAGCCAACCCACCATTTCCAGGAGCTAACTATGTAATCTTAACAACAAAAAAGTTAACCTGAAATAGATTTTTAAAAAACTGAACAGCTATACAATGGAATACTACTCAGCAGTAAATGGATGTTAAATGCATTTGTCAAGTGAAAAAAGTCAGATCCAAAAGACTATGATTCCATATTTATGATATCATGAAAAAGATAAACCCATAGGAACAGAAAACAGAACACTAGTTTGCCAGAGGTTGGACATAAGCAGAGGAGTTCACTTATAAAGGTGCGATATGAGAGAACTTTTAGGGTAATGAACTGTTCTGCTAGGAGCAGATATAATGGACACAACTCTATGCATTTGTCAAAACCAGTAGAACTATATACCACAGAATAAATTTTACTGGATAAAATTTAAGAATAAATCAGTCAGAATGTAGAGGGAATCCCAGATGGAATTCAGACTGTGACAAATGAATCTAACTGTATTACAAATGAACTATATAACCATACTGAAGGGAGTGAGAAAGAAAGAAACTGACTTAAGTAACTTTGAAAAACACTGACTGGACACAAGGCTAAAGACAAAAAGAACAATATATAGTACTATACTCTTGTTAGTAATTTTGTTTTTCACATGGATATGGATTAGCAATTATGAAAACACTTTACATGTTAAGTCAGTTCTGCTATAACTTGGCATATGTGTTCCTAAAAAATTATTACACTGTACAAAATTGTGCAATAAAAATCACAGAGCATATGGGAAAATGGGGTTAGGAGCATAACACTCAAAAACTCGGTCAGTAACAAATTTTAAAAAGATAGGAACCTAATAAAATTATATACCACACTTTTATATATGTTAAATGACTAAAAATACAGAACTACTACAATTGATATGACATTTTACCTTGAAAAAGAACTGATATTTGCTTGTGTAAGTGAACGTCAGAAGGACTGCAACTTGTGAAATATTGTGAAATGGTGGAAGGAGAGTTACCTGAAGTCTGATGGAAAGTTGTAGCAGCAGATGTGGATGGGTGTGCCTCATAACACGTGAAGTGAGCTGTGGTAGTGAATAGACATTTACATTGTGCACATATGTGTTTATGTATATTCCTACACAGCTTGGTTCACCTAGGTGCAGTTTTCTGCATTCACTTACTGTTTCACATAGACTAAACTGCACATAAGCAAGCACTTAATTTACATTATGCTTAAATTGCTCCCCAATACATCAATCAACGATTGAAACAAATGTTGGTACAAAGTCACATTTTCTTTTTTTTAATAATCAATAATCAATATTTTTTATTATGGTTTTGTGGGGTACAGTTAAGGGTTAGGTATACAAATAGGTTTCATTCAGGCATCCTGTTGATAAGAGGTGTTTCCCTGTCCCCAGACAGATATTGGCTACCGTTAATCCCACCTCTCTCCCCACCCATAGTTTCCCACTACTGTCAGTCATTTTCTTTTACTATTACATTGGATGTTCAAGGTCCATTATATGAGTGAGAACATGTGATACTCAGATCTTTGTTTCTGTAAGAGGTCACTCAGTATTATAGACTCTAGTTCCATCCAGGTTGCTGCGAAATTCATGATTTTATTCCTTTTTATGACTGTGTAGTATTCCATTCTGTATATGTACCACATTTTTTAAATCCAGTCCTCTTTTGATGGGCAGCATGGTTGCTTCCAGGTTCTTGATATTGTGAACAATGCTGCAATAAACATACGTGTGCAGGTATCTTTTTTATAGAGTGATTTGAGTTCTTCAGGATATATTCCCAGTAGGAGGATTGCGGGGTCATGTGGGAGGTTGATATTTAGAGCTTTTAGGAATCGCCACACTGCTTTCCACAGAGGTTACACTAGTTTACACTCCCACTAACAGTGTAGAAGTGTTCCCTTTTCGCCACACCCTCTCCAGCAGCTGTTATTTTTTGAGTTGTTGATAACTGCCATTCTGACTGGAGTTAGGTGGTATCTCAATGTGGTTTTGATTGCATCTCCCTGATGATTAGTGAGGTTGAACATTTCTTCATGTGTCTGTTGGCTGCTCAGATGTCTTCCTTTGTGAAGTGTCTGTTCATATCTTTTGCCCATTTTATAATGGGGTTGTTTTTTTTCTTTTCAGCATGTTTGAGTTCCTTGTAGATCCAAGATGTTAAGCCTTTGTCAAACCTGGAGTTGGCAAATACTTTTTCCCAGTCTATAGGCTGTCTCCCTGCTCTCTTGATGGTTTCTTTGGCTTTGCAGAAGCTTGTCAGTTTAATAAGGTCCCACTTGTCAATCTTCTCTCTTATGACCTGTGGGTTTTGGGTTTTGTTCAGGAATTGGATGCCAGTTCCAATTTCCATGAGGGTATGGCCTTCATTTTCTAAGGTTCTTATGGTTTGAGGTTTTAGACTTAGGTCTCTGATCCATTTGGAGTTAACCTTTGTGTAAGGGGATAGCTAAGGGGTCCTGTTTCAATCTTCTGCATGTGGTCAGCCAGTTTTCCCAGCACCATTTACTGAATAGGTTCTCCTCTCCCCAGTGGTAGGTGGTGGAGGCTTTGTCGAAGATGAGTTGGTTGAGAAATTGAGGTTTTGCTTCTGGAATCTCAATTCTATTCCATTGATCTATATGCCTGTTCCTGTACCAATACCAAGCTGTTTTGATGATTGTAGCTTTATAGTAAAGTTTGAAGTCTGGTAATGTGATACCACCTGCTTTGTTTTTTTTTTTTTTTTTTTTTTTTGCTGAGGATTATTCTGGCTATTCTTGGACGTTTGTGTTTCCATATGAATTCCTGTGTTGTTTTTTCTAGGTCTGAGAAGAATGTTGCTGGTAATTTGATGGGTATTGCATTGAATTTGTAGATCGCCTTAGGTAAGATGGACATCTTCACAATGTTGATTCTTCCAATCCATGAGCATGGGATATTTTTCCACTTGTTTGTGTCATCTTTTATTTCTTTGAGCAGTGTTTTGTAGTTTTCATTGTAAAGGTCTTTCACGTCTCTGGTTAGGAAGATGCCAAGGTATTTCATTTTCTTATGGCTATTGTGAATGGAATTGTGTTTTTTATTTGGGTTTCTATTTTTTTATTATTGGTATAAAGAAATGCTATTGTCTTTTGCACATTTATTTTGTATCCTGAGACTTTGCCAAAGGCCTTTATCAGTGTAAGGAGGTTTTTGACAGATTCTCTTGGGTTTTCAAGGTACACAATCATATCATCTGCAAAGAGAGATAACTTGACTTCCTCTTTTCCTATTTGGATAGCCCGATTGCCTTCTCTTCTCTGATTGCTCGAGCCAGGACTTCTAATACTATGTTGAACAGGAGGGGTGAGAGTGGGCATCTTTGTCTTGTTCCAGTTTTTAGGGGAAAATGGTTCCAATTTTTGTCCATTTAGGAGTATGCTGGCTGAGGGTTTCTCGTAGATGGCTTTTACTATTTTGAGGTATGTTCCCCGTATGCCTAGATGTTCGAGGGTTTTTATCAAAAAGTGGTGCTGGATTTTATCAAAAGCTTTTTCTGCATCTAATGATATAATCATGTGGTTTTTGTTTTGACATCTGTTGATGTATTTAATTACATTTATGGTTTTACGAATGTTGAACCAGCCTTGCATCCCAGGAATGAAGCCTACTTGGTCATGATGGATGATTTTTGAGATGTGTTGTTGAATCCGGTTTGCTAGGATCTTGTTGAGAATTTTAGCATCTATGTTCATCAAAGATGTTGGCCCGTAGTTCTCTTTCTTTGTTGGATCTTTGCCTGGCTTGGGTATTGATGTGATGTTGGCTTCGTAAAATGATTTGGGGAGAGTTCCATCTTTTTCAATCTCCTGGAATACCTTCAGTAGGATTGGTATCAGCTCCTCCTTAAATGTCTTGCAGAATTCTGCTGGAAAGCCATCTGGACCAGGGCTTTTTTTTGTAGGTAGTTTTCTTATTATGTAGTCGATTTCCTTGATTGTTATTGGTCTATTTAGGGTCTCAATTTCAAAGTCACATTTTCAAAACAAACAGAACTGTAATTGTGTGTGTGTGTGCGTGTGCACGTGCGCGCGTGCACGCAGACACACATGTAACATGGCTTTCTGTATCTGTGTTTTATTTCAATAAAATTTTTAAAATGAGTAAATTTGGATGGTTGTTGGATACAGGTTTGTATGCAAAAATTAATTGTATTTCTGTACGAGGGGGAATCCCAAAAAACAGAATTTTTTTTTTGGAGGGCAAGCCCCTTGTAGTTAACTTGGAATTTGTTCCTCCAATTCAAATGGTCAACCAAAGTTTTTATCTGGAAGTTTTGAGAAGGTTGAGTTACGAATCACAGAAGAAATGTCTCAAGTTGTGGCAAACAGGTGACTGGTTCTTCCACCATGACAATGCACCTACCCACCAGCGCTGAGTGTTCAGCAGTTTTTGACCAAAAACAGCATGACCCCATGCCCCACCCTCTTTATTCACCCTATCTCACCCTAAGCGACATTTTTTTTTGTTTGTTTCTCTGGATGAAAAATGTCCTCAAACAGAAACATTTTACTGATATGGAAGAGGTGATACAAAAAATGGCGGAAGCACTAAAAGCCATCAAAATTGACGAGTTCCAAAAACTGTTTTGAGCAGTGGAAAAAGTGTTTCGATAGGTGTATTGCATCAAATGAAGAGTACTCTAAAGTTGACTGAAGTTTAAATATGTCAGAATAAATACACAATTTTTAATAAATAAATTCCAGGCTTTGGGGGTCCCACCCCCAATATACTAGCAAGAAATGGTTGGAAAATGAACTTTTAAATACCGTTTTTTGGTAGCATCAAAATCCATCAGATACCTATTAATCAATCTAAAATAAAAGATGTAGAGATCTCTACACTGAAAACCACAAAATATTGACACATTGCTCAGGAAATTTTTAAAGGTCTTAATAAATGAAGATATATGCTATGTTCATGGACTGGAAAGCTCAATATTGTCTTAACAAATTTTCTAAAGTTAATATATAGATTCAAGGCATTCCCAGTCAAAATCACAGCTTGTTTACTTGTGGAAATTGATAGGGCGATCTTAAAATTTTGATAGAGCTGCAAAGGACAATCTTAGAAAAGATGAACAGAATTTGAGGACTTGCATCACAGAAAAAAAGAATCCAGAATAGAGTCCAGAAATAGACCCACACATGGTCATTTGAATTGCAACAAAGGTATCCAGTGCTAGTCAATAAGGAAAAATGTTTTACATTAAATAATGCTGGAATAATTAGATATCCATATGGGAAAAAATAAACCTTGACCACCCCCCCCCCCACACACACCATATACAAACATTGATTTTATTTGGATCAAACATAAAACAATATGGTTTCTAAAAAGAATCATAGGAGAATATCTTCATTACCTTGGGGAGAAAAAAATTGCCAACTATACAAGAAAATATAGACAAAGTAGACTTCATTACAGATGAGTACTTCCATTTGTCCAAAGATACCATTAAGAAAAGAAAAGGACAAACCACAGACAGGAAGAAGATATGCCAATGCATAAGTTTGACAGCTTCCAGAATATATATAAAGAACTCTTCATACTCAACAAGAAAAGACAAACAACTCTTTTTAAAATAAGCAAAAGAATTGAATGGGAACTTCACAAAAAAACATATGAACAAAGGAAAATTACTCATCAGGGAAATGCAAAATTAAGATCACAATGAAGATCTACTGCACACTTACTGAAATGACTAAAAAAAGAAGTGTTAATGAAGATGGGAAACAATTGGAGCTCTAATACATTGCTGGTGGAAATGTAATTGGTACAATCACTTTGGACAACTGTTTGTCAGTATATGCTAAAACCAAACATGTTCCTATCCCAATAATGATCCTGCAGTCTCACTTTTAGATTTATATTCAGGTGTAGTAAGTGCATCTGTTCACCAAAATATGTACAAGAATGTTCAAGACAGGTCTATTCATAAGAGGTAAAATTTTGAAGCACTACTGTTCATCAACAGGAGGAGTGATTAAATAAATTGTGGTATGTTCATACAATGGAATACTACAAAATAATGAATATGTAAAACATATGGATGAATATCACAGACGTCATAATGAGCAAAAGAAGTCAGATGCCAAGGAATATATGTAGTATAAATTCAATTTTAAAAACAAACTTTATTGAGATATAGCTCACATGCTATGCAGTTTACCCATTCAATGTATAATTCAACAGATTTTAGTATATTCACAGATATATGCAATCATCATCAACAATCAATTCTGGAACATTTCATTACCTCAAAAAGATAACCACTTACCCTTTACTGACCCTTGCATTTCCTCCACAAGTCCTAAACAACCACTAATCTACTTTCTTTCTCTACAGATTTGCATATTCTGGACAGTTCATATAAATGGAATCATAAAATATGTGGGCTTTGTGACTGACTTATTTCACTTCACATATTTTAAAAGTCTATCCATGTTGTGGCATGTATCAGGACTTCATTACTTTGTGTGGTCAAATACTCCATTGTATGGGTATACCACAATTTATTTTCCATTCATCAGTTGATGGACATTTGGGTTGTTTCCATCTTTTAGCTATTATGAATAATGCTGCTGTAAACATTTATACACATGTTTTTGAGTGGACATATTTTCACCTTTTGGGGGGAGTATATCTAGGAGTAGAATTGCTAGATCATATGGTAACTCTGTATTTAGTGAGTTGAGGAACTGCCAGAGTGTTTTTCAAAACAGCTGTACCATTTTACATTTCCACCAGCAGTGTATGAGGCTTCCAATTTCTCCACTTCCTTATCAACATTTGTATTATCTGTCTTTTTTATTCTAGCCATCCTAGTGTCTAGTGGTGTTTCATTGTGGTTTTGATTTCCTGATGACTCATTTTCCTGTTGACCAGTGATGTTGAGCATATTTTCAGATGATTATTGGCTGGCCATTGTATATGTTCTATGGAGAAATGTCTATTCACACCCTTTGCCCAATTTTTAATCTGGCTGTCTTTTTATTATTGAAAAGTAGAGTTCTTTATATGTTCTAGATACATGTCTCTGATTAGATATATGACTTGATTTTCTCCTGTTCTGTGGATTGTCTTTTCCCTTTCTTGATAGTGTCTTTTGAAATGTGAAATTTGTCGACTTTTATGAGGTACAATTTATCTATTTTTCCTTTGTTGCTTGTGCTTTTGCTGTCATAGCTAAGAATTTATTGCCAAATCCAAAGTCATAAGGTTTACCTATATATTTTCTTCTGTCAGTGTTACAGTTTTAGCTCTTCCTTTTAATATTTGATCCATTTTTAGTTAATTTTTGTATATTGCATATATTGCATAAGGATATAACTTCATTCTTTATTATGTGGCTATCCAGTTGTCCCAAGACTACTTGCTTTGCAGTAAGTTTTGAAATCAGTAAGTGTTAGTCCTCCAACTTTATTCTTTTTCAACATTGTTTTGGCTATTCTGGATCCCTTGAATTTTCATAGGAATTCTAGGATCACTTGTCAGTTTCTGCAAAAAAAATAAACCCAGTTGGAATTCTGGCAGGGATTATGTTGAATCTATACATCATTTTGGGTAATATTGCCATTTTACAGTGTTAAATCTTCTAATACATGAACATCAGATTTTTTCCACTTATTACATCTTTCTTTCAACAACGTTTTGTGGTTTTTAGTGTACAAATTGTATACTTCTTTAATTTATTTCTAATTATTTTATTATTTTTGATACCATTATAAATTGAATTGTTTTAATTTTATTTTCAACTTGCTCATTGCTGCCATATAAAAATAGAATTGGCCTGGTGTGGTGTCTCATGCCTGTAAACCCAGCACTTCGGGAGGCCAAGACTGAAGGATTACTTGAGCCCGGAGTTTAAGACCAACCTAAGCAACACAGAGAGACCCTGTCTCTGCCAAAAATGAAAAAATTAGCTGGGCATAGTGGTGCACATCTGTAGTCCCAGCTACTCAGGAGGCTGAAGCAAAAAAGATCACCTGAGCCCAGGAGCTCGAGGCTGCGGTGAGCTGTGATCATACCACTGTACTCCAGCCTGCATGACAGAAACCCCAACTCAAAAAAAAAAAAAAAGCATTGATTTTTGTATATTGATCTTGGTAAACTTGTTTATTAGTTCTAATGACATTTTACTGAATTCTCTAGGAATTTTATTCACAAGATCACATCATCTTGTGAATAAGATTGATGTTTTTATTCTTTTTGATGCTATTGTAAATGGAATAGTTTAACAGAGCTTCAAAATACATGAAGTAAAACTTTATAGAACCGAAATGAGAAATATTTAAATGCATAACTACAATTGAAAACTTTAATATTCCTCTCTCAGTAATCAATAGAATAAGTAAACATACTCATTAAGGATCTAGAAGACATGAACAACACTATCAACTAACTTGATCTAGTTGACATTTATAGAACACTTTACCCAACAACGGCAGAATACAGTTTTTTTCAAATGCATGCGAAACGTTTATCACCATAAACTATATTCTACACCATAAAACAAATTTCAAAAACTTTTAAAGTATTAAAATCATAAAACTATTAAAATATCAAAGTATTTTATCTGACCATAATGAAATTAAATTATAACTCTATAATATAAAGTTATCTGTAAAGTCTCCTGGTATTTAGAAATTAAACAACATGCTCTTTTTGTTTTTTTAGTGACAAAGTCTCACTCTGTCACCAAGGCTGGAGTGCAGTGGTGCGATCATAGCTCACTATAACCTCAAACTCCTGGGCTGAAGCAGTCCTCTTGCCTCAGCCGCCCAAGTAACTAGGACTACAGGTGCAAGCCACCGTGCCCAGTTAATTTTTTTAAAAAAATTTTTTGGCCGGGCTTGGTGGCTCAACCTGTAATCCCAGCACTTTGGGAGGTCGAGGCAGGTGGATTGCCTGAGCCCACAAGTTCAATATCAGCCCCAGCAGCTTGGCGAGACTTAGTCTCTACAATTAAAAAAAAAATTAGCTGGGAGTGGTAGCACGCACCTGTAGTTCCAGCTACTTGGAAGGCTGAGGCAGAAGGATCACTGGAGCCCAGCAGGTCGACGCTGGGGTGGCCGTGAGCGTGCCACTGCACTCCAGCCTGGGCAATGGAGTGAGACTCCAATTCAAAAAAAAATTTTTTTTTTTCTTCAAAGACGGAGTCTCACTGTGTTGCCCAGGCTGGTCTCAAACTCCTAGTCTCAAGCTATCCTCCCAACTTGGCCTCCCAAAACACTGGGATTACAGTCATGAGCCACCACACTTGACCACAACATACTTTTAAATAATCCAACAGGCCACAGAGGAAGTGACAAGGGAAATTAGGAATATTTTGAAGTGAATATAGAAGAAAACACAGCATATAAAAATTTGGAGGATATAACTAAAGCAGCATCTGAACAAAAGTGTATGGCATTAAATACTATTAGAAAAAGAAGAAAGGTCTCAAATAATATAAGCCTCCACTTTAAGAAACTAGAAAAAATACCACATTAAACTCAATCAAGGAAAAAAATAATAAAGAGCACAAATCAAAAAACTTTATTTTTTTTAATTTTTTTTTTTGAGTTAGAGTCTCACTCTGTCGCCCAGACTGGAGTGCAGTGGCCGCTCCCGGCCACCGCAGCCTCGACCTGCTGGGCTCCGGCGATCCTTCCGCCTCAGCCTTCCGAGTAGCCGGAATTACAGGCATGCGCTGCCACGCCCAGCTGATTTTTTGATTTATTGTAGAGATGAGGTCTCGCTGCCCAGGTGGGTCACGAAAAAACTTTAAAACCAAAAACAATAGATAAAAGCAATGAAACCAAAAGCTGTTTCTATTGTTTTTTTTTTTTTTTTGAGAAGACCAATACAATTGATAAACTTCTAGCCAGGCAGATGAAGACACAAATTAACAACATCAGGAATGAAAACAGATACATCATTAGAGATCCTCCAGCTATTTTTAAAAGTAATAAGAGAATATGATGAATATTTTTGTAACCATGAATTTGAAATCTTAAGTAAAATGTACAAATTGCTTGAAATTCACAAACTACCAAAGCTCCCTCAAGAAGAAATATAGTTCTATGCCTATTAAATTAACTGAATTCAGTTTAAAATTTTCCAACAAAGAAAACTTCACTGAAGAATTCTACTAAACATTTAAAGATTTAATGCCAACTTTATACAAACTCTTCCAGAAAGAAGAGAAGGGCATAATTCCCAGTTCATTTCATGAGACCAGCGTTATCCTGACACAAATAGTAGACAAAGATAATATCAGAAAACTGCATACCAATAACCCTCATGAAAATAGATGCAGAAATACTAAACAAAACATTAGCAAATTGAATTTAGTAACATATGAAAAAGATAATGTATCATAACCGAGTGATGTTTATCCCAGGTTCAACATTGGAAACTCAATTCACCATATCAACAGATTAATGAAGAAAAAACACAAAATCATCTCGATAGATACAGAAAACGTATTTGATAAAACTCAACATCCATTCATGGTAAAAAAAAAAAAAACTTTCAGCAAACTAGGAATAGAAGTAAAGCTCCTCAACCTGATAAAGGGAATCTATAAAAATAAAACCTACAGCAGGGCACTGTGGTGCACACTTATAGTCCTAACATACTCAAGAGGATTGTTTGAGCCCAGGAGTTTAAGGCTGCAGTGACCTATGATCACTCCAGCTTGGGCAACAGAGCAAGACCCTTTCTTTAAATATAATAAATAATAATAATAAAAGGAAACCAACAACTAATGTCATACTTAGCAATGAAAAATGGAATTCCTTTCCCTTAGTCAAGGATGCCTACTCTCACTACTCCTGTTCAACATCATCCATGAGATCCCAGCCAGTGAAATAAGTCAAGCAAAAAAAAGAAAAAAGAAAAAAAGACATATAGCATGAAAAAGGAGAAATAAAACTATCTCTATTTGCAGATGATGTGATTGTCTATATAGAAAATCTTAAAGAATCTACAAAAAAGTTACTGGAACTAATAAATGAGTTGAGTAAGTTACACAATATAAGGCCAATACTCAAAAGTTGATTATATTTCTATGTACTATTAATAGCAATGAAGTTCAAGAATGAGCAATAACAATGAATCATGATAGAAGTAAAAGTAGTGGTCACCTCTGGTAGAGTGGTATTGACTCTACCGAGCACAAGGGAACCTTCTGAAGTATTGGAAGTGTTCTTTAGCAAGATATAGGTAGAATTACATGAGTTTAAACATTTGAAAAAATTCATCAAGCTGTTTGTTTAAGGTTAGAGTACTTCATTCAGTTTCTTGTATGTATACTATACCTCAAAACATTTTCTTATTTTTCTCAGAGACAGGGTCTCTGTCACCTAACCTGGATTGCAGTGGTACAATCATGGCTTACTGCAGCCTCAACCTCCTGGGCTCAAGGGATCCTCCCACCTCAGCCTTCTGAGTAGCAGGACTACCGGTGCAAGCCACCATGCTTGCATTTATTTTGTTTTTTTGTGGAGACAGTCTCACTATGTTGCCCAGGCTGGATTCCAACTCCTGGCCTCAAGCAATTCTCTTGCCTTGGCCTCCCAAAATGCTGGGATTACAGGCGTGAGCCACTGCACCCAGCTAGTCAAAACATTTTTTAACAGTCTACCAAGGATGAATGAAAACTGTCTCACACAGTATGGTGCATGCCACCTGACATAAGATTCTTCTTATGGTGATACCCAAGTAGTACTGTTGACTGACCAAATGAAACAATTTGGAAATTTGCCTGTATTCTGCTTAAAATAAAACCACTGCTAGTTTATGCAGCACTGTATCTTTTGGTTAACTCAGCCATTAGAATGAGCGCCAGGCTAGTTGAAAATTCATAAAAGACAAGTAAACATTAGATTTGAATTAGAATCTTAATGATAGCAGTAGAAATTTTTCAAGCTAGTTAGAGGCATCATGCCAATAGTTTGAAAAAATATAGGTAATGCTACTGAATGCATTACAGGGTACTGAAAGTAGTGGTGAGTTTATAGATATTTAAATGTTAAAAAATCTGTCTACAGAAGTTAGAATGACCTTCAATTTGTAAGCAAAATTAGTTTTCCTTAATAGGAAAACTTCCCCCGTTAGAGAGATTACAACAAAAGAGAATAATGAAATGTAAGCACAGAGAATGTTGCATTTTTGCCTCTTTCTTAGGAGACTTCTCAAATGATCCATGTGAGACATTGCTTCTGCTGTACGAGTTTGAAGTTAAATCCAAAATGAATGATCCATCACTGGACAGCTTTCTGGAATCAGTGTGGGAGCTGCCTCATTTAGAAAGTAAAACATTTGAAACAATTGCATGTAAGAGCTATATTTGTACTTTTGTAAGGCTGGTGTCCATTTAGGTTCTACTACTTTTTTATTTCTTCTCTTTACCCTTCTTTCTTACCTTCTGGTGGGAAACAATTTTTCCTCAGCATTTTGTTTCTCCTTTTCTAGTGGCATTCTTAGACTATTTTGTATTATGATCATTTGTGCATTAATCTTTTTCACTCTGTAAGATTACAATCTCCTTAGGGTCATGAGCAATGATTACTTATATTCACTGTACTTACAAACTCTATCAAAGTGCATTGCTCATAATAGGTGCTCAGAATGTTTTTCTGTGTGGAATTTAATTATGTAACTACATTGTAGGGGAAGCTCAAACTTCAGAAAGTTCATTTTTTTCAGCTAACTAGAAATGACAATTGAGCGCTTCACCGACTGAAGATAATACACCTTAGCAATTTATTGAAATGTGCAGAGAAATATTGGTAACATTTTAAACACAACTGCCACCCTCAAGTTTCTGGTTGAACTTTAAGTGAGTTTGGGGGCTCAGAGGCTTTTTGGGAGTAAACTGCAGGAAACAACCTAATTATCTTCCCTTTTTATCTCACACCCTCCTCAGGAGCATGAGTGTGATTAATAAAGATATTAGGTATCCCCAAGTACACAAAAGTCGCATTTGCCTTTCCTTGGTTTTGCCAACACAGAATCACTGGAGCTATGGAGCAGATGAAGCATGCTTTATGGACACGTCCACTGCTCCTTGTATAATAGAACTCTAATTCTAGAAGTCTGTTAAATGCATCTGAAATTTTAGGGTTAGTTATCTGATACTCACTTCCGTGTCAAGTATTTCCTATTTTTAGTATTAGACAAAAATAGGACATTGTGGTATAAATCTGATTTTGAATAGTGCCCTTTTACTGATCTGCTTTCTGTTTGCTTTTTAGTGTGCCCTTCCTTGACTCTCACTCATAAGATTATTGCTTCACCTGTATGACTATGTACAGGGTCACAGAAATAATAGGTTTTCTGTTAATATTTACAGAAGAAAGGATGTTACCTGCTAATCCTACTATACTAATCTGCCCAGAGAATAGAAGCTATTTCTAAAAGCATCTGTGGATTCATAATTTACAGAATTCATTGTTTATATTCTTCATCTGTTTCAGGCCAGCTTCAGTAGAGAAAGCAAGTTGTAGCTGGGGATGAAAACTGTGATGGATGAGATTATGGTTTTCACATTTTTTCTTTTCTTTCTCTAGCATTAGCAATGGAAATGCCTGCACACTATCCTTCCATTGCTCTCAAGGCCTTGAAAAGGGCTTTATTACTCCATAAAAAGAAAGAATCAATTGATGTTTTGAAATACAGGTTAGTAAATGTAAATCAACACCTAATCCAAGTTTTTTGATAGCCAAGGGAACTATCATCAATGCCTCATAAGTAATCAATCATACTCAACTGGCCCAACTTAAAAGATGATCTGGGGGCACTCCTGTGAACAGCTCTATATTGAAAGTTTTATTATAGACCAAAAATTAGTATTTAGCAAGGTCGAGGGGTCTGGTTTTCCAAAAGGAGAAAAAGAGGGGGAAAGTTGCTTCTTTGTGTGAATCTAAGTATGTAATAAAACTAGTAAGTATGCTTCTTCCTTTGTTTTTTACTAAAAAATATTCCAAATGAACAGAAAAGTATATAGATTAATATAATAAACACCAATGTATTCACCACCCAAATTTATTTACTTTTATTTTATTTTTAGGGATGAGGTCTCGCTTTGCTGCCCAGGATACATTCAAACACATGATTTCAAGTGATCCTTCCATTTCAGCCTCCCAAGTAGCTGGGACTATAGGCTGTACCACCCAAACTTAACAAATGTTAACATTCTGCTGTATTTCCCTTTGATTTTTTTCTAAGCACTTTTCTTTAAGCACCAGTAAGTGCTGTATAAAATATCATCTAGGGGCATACCTCATCAACAAGGGTACCTGCATAATCAATGTTTGTATACCTAACCCTGAATTGTAACCCACATTTTTATAATAAATTTTAAAAAAGAAATCACTGACACCACACAGGCTGGCACACATTGGGACTAAGGTGGTGATAAAGAGCTTTACTCCAATCTGGAAGCATTACTCTCTTCCAGCCTAAGGTGTTTATTACCATCACATCAGTTCTCATTCCTAATAAAAAGTAACCTTCCTTCCAGATTCAAATAGTGATATGCACATGAATAAAAAAATATTATTTATTGGAGATTTTTTTTGTTTGTTTTCTGTGTCCAGATATGAGGAAAAATAGATGTCATGTGATTTTTTTTCCTCTGGAAAATTTAATTACAGTATTCCTGTTCTAAGACATAAAAGACAATTCTTGTGGAATTATTCCCAATTTTCTTGCCCACTTGAGGAAGTAACAAGGTGCTTTAAAATGCCTGTAAAGTAAACCAACTCATAAAATAAAATAGCCACCACTCCTTTGTGGAGGAAACTAAAAACAGAGTGAAAGACAAACATACACTTGGTAAAGGATGGATTGGTCAACCTGTTCTACAGCTTCAAAAATCTGTCTTCTGAAGTTGGAGGTCAGAACAGAAGTATTTTGAAGCTCTTAGTCTGGGATGAGATCTATATTTTACTTATTTTAGCCATGAAGCCAATGATTTCTTTCCTTATGGGATGAGTTTTCTCTTTTTGATTTTCAGCAAATGCATGCACAACTTGGTTAAACTCTCAGTGCCAAACAGGGTGTTGAGTGCAGAGCTCTGTCCCCTGGAAGAAGTTTGGGGCTATTTTGAAGATGTCCTGGGCCTTATTAGCCACACTGTAAGTCAAATGGTGATATTAAACTTTCAACTAATTTTATAGAACTGAACAGTCTCGTGTATTAGAAATTACATAGAACAAAGCTTTCTGATATGAGTTTTAGGATGAATTTATAGTACAATGTAGTTACATACTACAGAATTTCCCTGGATTTCTGAAATATAAATATTTAAAAGTAGAAATTTTCCAACAGAGGTACTATGGACTAGGTCAAAATAGCAGTACCACCAGGCATTTTGAATTAGTTTGTATTTTCAAAGCCTGGTGGAATCATTACTTTCCCTCTTGTGATATGGACCTTTTGAAAAAAGTTATTGTTATTACCACCATTTCTCAGAGGCAGATGATAGAGTAGGAAGAACACTGAAGAACTGTATGTTAGTACCCCTTTTGCTTTTTTTTTTTCAGTGCAGATTTATCCAGTGATTTTTTAATTTTCTTTTTTTGAGGTATAATTTACATATCATAACATTCTCCCATTGCTTATTGTATAATTCAGTAAATTTATAAAATTATGCAGCTCTTACCACAATCCAGCTTTAGAACATTTCCATTATCCTCTTGCCCGTTTGCAATCAAGCCCTGCTCCCACCTACAGCCCCAGGCAACTAGAGATCCACTTTCTATCCATAGAATTTTTCTTTCTGGACACTTCATATAATTTATACAATATGTGGCCTCTTGTGTCTGGCTCTCACTGAGCATAATGTTTGTAAACTTCATACATGTTGTGGCACTATCAGTATTTCATTATTTTTTGCTGAATAATATTCAGTTGAATGGACACCACATTTTGTTTACCTATCCATCAGCTCACAGACATTTGAATTATTTCAAAAATGTTTTCAATTCTCTTGGTTATATACCTAGGAATGGAATTGCTGGGTCATCTGATGACTCTATGTTTAACTTTTTGAGGAGCTGCAATCTGTTTTCTGAAGTGACTGCACCATTTTACATTCCCACTAGCAGTATGTGAAGATTTCAGTTTCTCCATATCTTCATCAACACTTGTTATTGTTCATCTTTTTAAAATTATTTATTTATTTATTTTTGAGTTGGGGTCTCACTCTGTCTCCCAGACTGGAGTGCAGTGATATGATCATGGCTCACTGCAGCCTCAACCTTCTAGGCTCAGGTGTTCCTTCCACCTCAGCCTCCTGAGTAGCTGGGACTATAGGTGTGCACCACCATGCCTGGATCATTTTTTTTTAATCTTTCATAGATACAAGGTCTTGCTATGTTGTCTAGACTGGTCTTGAACTCCTGGGCTCAAGCAATCCTCCCACCTTGGCCTTCCAAGTGCAGAAATTACAGGCATGAGCCATAGTGCCTAGCATCATCCTTTTTATTATGGCCATCCCAGTGGACATGGAGTGGTAGCTCATTGTAGTATTAATTTGTATTTTCTTAATGGCTAATTGTGTTGATCACTTTTTCATGTGCTTATTGACCATTTGTGTATCTTCTTTGGGTAAGTGTCTATTCAATTATCTTCTCATTTTTAAAATTGAGCTGTCTTTTTATTGAGTTGTAAGAGTTCTTTATATATTCTGGATACAGGTCTTTTATCAGCTGTACAACGGGGGAACCCAAAAAACTCAGAATTTATTTATAAAAATTGTGTATTTATTCTTAAATGTTTAAACTTCAGTTACCTTCAAAGTACTCTTTGTTTGATGCAATACACCTATCAAGACACTTTTTTTACTGCTCAAAACAGTTTTTGAACTCATCAATTTTGATGCTTTTTAGTGCTTCTGCTATTCTTTGTTTCACCACTTACACACTGGAAAAATGTTTGAGTACTTTTTTCATCTGCGAAGTAAAAAAAAAAGTCATTGGGTAAAGATCAAGTGAATAGGGAGACTGAGGCACAGGGGTCATGCCATTTTTAGTTAAAAACTACTGAACACTCAGCACAGTGTGGGCAGGTGCATTGTCATGATGGAAGAACCAATCACCTGCTTGCCACAACTTGGAACTTTTCTTTCACAAATCATGACGCAACTTTCTCAAAACTTCCAGATAAAATTTTGGTTGACCATCTGATCCAGAGGAACAAATTCCGAGTGTACTACAAGGGGCCCTCCCTCCAAAAAGATAATTCTGGTTTTTTGGGGAATTCCCCCTCGTTTGTTTGTAAATATTTTCTCCCAGTCTCTTGCTTGTCTTTTATTTTCTTAATGGCATCCTTTGAAAGAGCAAAAGTTTTGAATTTTGATGAAGTCCTATTTAACAATTTTTCTTTTATAACTAGAGTGTTTGGTCATGCTGCAAAATCTTGATTTTCTCTTATGTGTTCTTGCAGAAGTGGTATACTTTTATCTCTTATATATAGGTCTATGATCCATTTTAATTTGTGTATGGTGTGAGATAAGGGCTTAAATAGTTTTTTGTTTGTTGTATATGGATATCACTTCTCTACTGTTTGACTTCAGTTTCCTCATTTGTAAAATGGGAATAGGCCGGTCTCGGTGGCTCAGCCTGTAATCCCAGCACTTTGGGGTCCGAGGTGAGTGGATTGTTCGAGACCTGCCCGGGCAACTCGGTGAGGTCTCGTCTCTACAATAAATCAAAAATTAGCCGGGCGTAGTTGCACGCTCCTGTAGTTCTGGCTACTTGGAAGGCTGAAGCAGAAGGATCACCGGAGCCCAGCAGGGTGAGACTGCTGTGGCCGGGAGTGTGACACTGCACGCCAGTCTGGGCGATAGAGTGAGACTCCAACTCAAATAAATAAATAAATAAATAAATAAGAATAATACCTGCTCTGACTCTCCCACACCAGGGTTGTAAGGAAAAACGTAAATATGTGTTGTAAACTTTAATAGTTCATACACTTGTAAGGTAATATCATTATTTAAAAGGAGTTTTAAAACACTAAGCAGGCTGCATGACTTGCTTAAAGTCACACAGAAAATGATTATTTGGGTCCATGTTAATATTGAAGGATCCTGACTGTTCTAGACTCAACTGCTTCTTCATATGTAAGTACAGTCATGTGCCACATAATGATGTTTCATTATATATGACAGTGGTCCCATAAGATTATAATGGAGCTAAAAAATTCCTATTGCCTAGCAACAGTGTAGCCATCATAGTGCAATGTATTATTCATGTGTTTGTGGTGATGGTGGTGTTAACAAACTTATTGTGCCGCCAGTTGTATAAAAGTGTAGCACATGCAATTATGTACTTTATATAATACTTGATAATGACTAATGTTACTGATTTACATATAAACTATACTTTTGTTATTTTAGAGTGTATTCCTCTTACTTATTAAAAAAAAAGTTAACTGTGAAACAGCCTCAGGCAAGTCCTTCAAGAGGTATTCCAGAAGAAGGCATTGTTATTATAGATGACAGCTCTATGCATGTTATTGCCCCTGAAGATCTTCCTGTGGGACAAGATGTGGAGACAGAAGACAGTGTGATACTGATGATCCTTACCCTGTGTAGGCCTAAGCTAATGTGTGTGCTTGTGTCTTAGTTTTTAACAAAGAAGTTTTTAAAAAATTTTTTAATTAAAACTTTTCAAAATAGAAAAAACTTATAGAATAAGGATATAAAGAAAATATTTTTGTACAGCTGTACAAAGTTTTGTGCTTTAAGCTAAGTTTATTACAAAAGGGTCAAAAATTTAAGAATTAAAGTTTATAAAGTACAAAAGTTACAGTCATCGAAGGTAATTAATTATTGAAGAAAATATTTTTTATAAATTGAATGCAATCCAGGTGTACAGTATTGCATGCTACAGTGGTGTACAATATGTGTACAATAATGTCATAGGCCTTCACATTCACTCACCACTCACTCACTAACTCATCCAGGGTAACTTCCAGTCCTGCAAGTTCCATTTGTGGTAAGTGCTCTATACAGGTATACCGTGTTTTATCTCTCATACCATATTTTATTGTACCTTTTCTAGGCTTAAATATGTTTAGATACATAAATACTTACCATTGTGTTACATCTGCACCATTACATGCTGTAAAGATTTGTAGCCTAGGAGCAATAGGTTATACCATATAACCTAGGTGTGTAGGAGACTATACCAACTAGGTTTGTCTAAGTACATTCTGTGATGTTTGCACAATGACAAAATCGCCTAATGACACATTTTTCAGCTTGTATCCCCATGGTTAAGACACATAAGTGTGTCTGCAAATCACAACAGATGGCAGAACAATATAGCGGTGTGACAACCTGTTACAAACTAGCATTGATTTACCCCAGCCTAGAATTCTCCTGGAGCTGCATAATTATGGCCTGTGTGAATTGAAGTTTAAAAATAAAACTTCAGGAGGGTTCCTGTAAGTCGCTGCCAGTGTACCTGCACCCGTGGATACTGGGGGCACTGCGGGAGCTGGGCTTCCCAAACATGACGCCGGTGCAGGTAGCTGTCCCCGGGGGGTCAGATGGGGAAAGTGAGGCTGAGTACAGGCTGGTACCCACTTAATCAGACTTACCGTCCTCAACCATCCCTCTGTTCATAAGAAACAAAGATGCCACCGTAGAAGCAGTCACACGTAGCGGCAAAACACTCTCTTTTGTCATCCCCATCCTGGAAATTCTTCTGAGGAGGCAAGAGAAGCTAAAAAAGAGTCAGGTTGGCACCATCATCATCACTCCCACTCGGGAGCTGGTCATTTAGATAGGCAAGGTCCTGTCACATTTCACAAAGCACTTCCCACAGTTCAGTCAGATTCTTTGGATCAGAGGCAGGAGTCCCAGAGAAGATGTTGACAGGTTTAAGCAGCAAGGTAGGAACATCACTGTGGCCACTCCGGGTCGCTTGGAGGACATATTTCAAAGGAAGGCTTAGACCTGGCCAGCTGTGTGCAGTCCCTGGATGTCCTGGTGTTGGATGAGGCAGACAGACTTCTGGATATGGGCTTTGAGGCAAGGATAAACACCATCCTAGAATTTTTGCCAAGGTAAAGGAGAACGGGTCTTTTCTCCTCCACTCAGATGCAGGAAGTGGAGAACTTGGTGAGAGCAGGCCTCTGGAACCCCTTAAGGGTCTTGCTGAAGGAGAAAGGCATGGCCTCCAGCTGCACCCAGAAGACCCCCTCCCACTTGGAGAACTACTACATGGTATGCAAGGCAGAGGAGAAATTTAATCAGCTGGTACATTTTCTTCTGAATCATAAGCAAGAAAAACACCTGGTCTTCTTTAGCACCTGTGCCTGTGTGGAACACTATGGGAAGGCTCTGGAGGCCCTGGTGAAGGACATGAAGATAATGTGTATTCATGGAAAGATGAAGTTCAAGTGCAATAAGATCTTCATGGGATTCCGCGGACTGCAGAGTGGGATTTTAGTATGCACTGACGTGATGGCCTGGGAAATAGATATTCCCTAAGTAAACTGGGTTTTGCAGTATGACCCTCCCAGCAGTGCAAGTACCTTCATGTGTCGCTGCGGCTGCACAGCCTGCATTGGTCATGGCGGCAACCTCTGATGTTCCTCCTGCCCATGGAAGAGTAGTATATCAATCTCCTTGAAATTAACCAGAAATACCCCTTGCAGGGGATGAAACTCCAGAAAAACACAGCCGACCTTCTGCCAAAGCTCAAGTCCATGGCCCTGGCCAACAGAGCTATGTTTGAAAAGGGCATGAAAGCTTTTGTGTTGTATGTCCAGGCTTATGTAAAGCATGAATGCCAACTCATTTTCAGATTAAAGGATCTTAATTTTGCCAGCCTTGCCCAAGGTTTTGCCCTGCTGAGAATGTCCAAGATGCCAGAACTGAGAGAAAAGCAGTTTCCAGATTTTGTGCCTGTGGACATTAACACAAACACTATTCCATTTAAAGATAAAATTAGAGAAAAGCAGAGGCAGAAACTACTGGAGCAACAAAGAAAAAAGAAAACTGAAAATGAAGGGAGAGAAAAAAAATCATAAAAAGTAAAGCTTGGTCAAAGGAGAAGGCAAAAAAGGGAAAGAAGAACAAATGAATGAGAAAAGGAAGGGGAAAGAGGTTTCTGATATTGAAGATGAGGACATGGAGGAAATTCTATGACACAAGGCTCTTGAAAAGATTTTAAAAAGGCAAAATTACTGAAGAAGAATTTGAGAAGGGATTGTTGACAAATGGTAAAAGAACAAGCAAGACAGCAGCTTTAGGGTCCTCAGACTTGGAAGATGGCCACTAATTCCTGTGCCACAGACCCGCAGGGCACAGTTGACCCCTGCCTTGGCACACGGCTCCCAATGCCTATACTGCAAATTAGAACCACAGAAGACATCCGAGAAGAATCACATCTCTGCAAGCTGCCCCTTTAGACGGGGAAATTAGGGGTTTCACACTCCTGAATATTGTACTAAAAACATACCAGTCTTGAAGAAATCTAACAGAAGAAAATATAAAATTATTTGAATGTAAATAATAGATATCAATATTTATCTACCTTGATGGGTCTCCTATAATTAAAGTGTTAATTTTTTCTGAAAAAAAGTTTTAAAATTTCAGTCAGGCACATTGGCTCACACGTGTAATCCTAGCACTCTGGGAGACCAAGGCAGGAGGATTGCTTGAGGCCAGAAGTTTGAGACCAGCCTGAGCAACACAGCGAGACCCTGTCTCTACCAAAAAATAAAAAAAGTAACAACTTAGCCCAGCTTGGTGGTACGCGCCTATAATCCTAGCTACTCGGGAGGCTAAGGCAAGAGGGTCACTTGAGCCCAAGGAGTTCAAGGCTACAATGAGTTATGATCATGCCACTGCACTCCAGCCTGGGCAATATAGCGAGACGTATCTCTAAAAATAAATAAAAATTAAACTTCAATATTGAATATTAAAAAAAATTTTTTTTTTACTATCTTCTGTGAAGAAAAGAAAATTCTGTTTCTAAGCCACGAGCCTCATCTGGACCTTTGAGGTGTGTTTGCTGTAGTAACCAATACAAACTAAAATTAGATTGTACTATAACTCCAAGTTGATTGATTTCCATAGTCTCTACATAAGGCCAAAGCTTCTCCGAGCAATTTGTTTTGGCTACTTTTATTCTGTCTGATATTAATACATTAGAGGCCCAATTCTCTGGTTCTTGGATTGTCTGTTAGAGAGTTTAATGTTTTTCTACTTTTCTGATGTGTTTTCCATTCATTATTGCTCATCCTCTGAAACATGACTGGATAGTTAGTTTTTTAATGCAGAGATTAATTTAACAACCCTCTTTGCTCTTTATATTGTATATGTTGTTTTTTCCTGTTTGAATAAATGTGCATCTCCTTTGTTTTAAATGCTTGGGAGAAAATCTGCCTTAGATTGACTTTTTAAGTGACCAATCACTCGTTCATTATTTATTGAGCAGATAACCTTTATCAAGTGCTTTCATACACTGGCAAAATGGCTGTTGCACAAATAAAAAACCTCATGCCTCACAGTACTATGCTTTATAGTTTACAGATCACTCTTACATCCATTATTTCATACAGCTCTTTACAACAATTCTGTGAAGTAGACACTACTGCTATTATTTTCCTTGATTTACAAATGAGGACATTTTTGAATGTCAAAAAAGTCAAGTTACCAATTTACCTAAGGTCATTCAAGGCTAATGAATGTGAGTCAGGACTAGGACCCTGTGGTCTTCTGACCTGCCGCAGTCAGTGCAGGCTGCCATAACAAAATACCATACAGAAAATGGCTTAGAAATGATAGAAATTTACTTCTCAGCTATGAAGGCTAGGAAGTCTAAGATCAAGACACCAGCAGATTCAGTGTCTGATAAGGGCCCACTTCCTCATAGGTGGCCTTATCTGATTGTACCCTCACATGGCAGAAGGGGTGAGGGATCTTTCTGGGGTCTCTTTTGTAAGGGCACTAATTCTGTTCATGAGAGCTCTGCCCTTATGACCTAATCACCTCCCAACAGCCCTACTTCCTAATACTATCACCTTGGAGGTTAGGGTTTTAATACGAGTTTTGAGGGGACACAGATATTCAACCCATTGTACCTCAATTACAGGGCTCTTTCCACTGAAGCACATAACTTCTTTACCAATTCTTGCCTGGAAATTCAGTTCAAAGGAGAGTTTAAGTTGGTATTCAGAAGCTTTTGACAATGAAAAAGAAGGGCATGACTCACACCCTTTGGGCATACTTACGGTACTCTATAGGAGGCTCATATTCTAGATAATTTGTGAGAGAAAGTAGACTGTTCAGATTTTTTAAATTAAATTTTTATTTTGAAATAATTGTAGATTTGCATGCCTTTCTAAGAAATAGCACAGAGAGATTCCATGTACCCTTTACCCAATTTCCCCCAATGATAACATCTTACAAAATGGTAGTACAATATCACAACTGGGATACTGGCATTATTACAGTCAAAGACACAAAAAGTTCTATCACCACAGGGATTCCTCATGTTGCCTTTTTATAACCCCCATATACTTCTCTCTCATTACCAGCCCCTCCTTATACCCTGGCAACCACAAATCTATTACCATTTCTATAATTTTGTCATTTAACTAGTTTTATATAAATGGACTCTTACAGTATATAGTTTTTTTTTTTGGTTTTTTTTTGTTTTTTTTGTTTTTTGTTTTTTTATTTTTTATAATCAGTATTTTTTATTATCGTTTTGTAGGGTACAGTTAAGGGTTAGGTGTACAATTACGTTTCATTCAGGCACCCTATTGATAAGAGGTGTTTTCCCAGTCCCAGATAGATATTAGCTACTGTTAATGTATATAGTTTTTGAGGTTTTGAATCATATAGTACATAACCTTTTGAGATTGGCTATTTTCACTCAGCATAATTTTCAAGAGATTCATCAAGTTATTACTTATCACAAAAGGACAAATATTATTGTATCATTCCATTTATATGAAGTACTTCAAGTGGTCAAATTCATAGAGACAAAAAAATAGAGTGGTGATTGCCAGGGACTTGCGTTATTGTTTAATAGCTACAGTGAGGCCAGGCATGATGGCTCACACTTGTAATCTCAGAACTTGGGAGGCCAAGGTGGGAGGATCACTTGAGCCCAGGAGTTCAAGGCCAGCCTGGGCAACATAGCAAGACTCTGTATTTTAAACACACACACACACACACACACACACACACACACACACACGGGATTTTTTAAAACTAGATACAGAGTTTTAGTTTTGCAAGTGAAACCAGTTCTGGAGATGAACTATGGTAAAGTAGCACAACAATGTGAATGCACTTAATGCGACTGAACTGTATATACAAAAATGGTTAAGATGGTAAATTTTTGGCCGGGCTTGGTGGCTAACCGGTAATCCCAGCACTTTGGGAGGCCAAGGCAAGAGGATTGCCTGAGCTCACGGGTTCGAGACCTCATCTCTACAAAAAATCAAAAATTAGCCGGGTGTGGAAGCACATGCCTGTAGTTCCAGCTACTTGGAAGGCTGAGGCAGAAGGATCGCCAGAGCCCAGCAGGTCGAGGGTGTGGTGGCCAGGAGTGTTCCACTGCCCTCCAGCCTGGGTGACAGAGTGAGACTCCAACTCAAAAAAAAAAGATGATAAATTTTCTGTTATATGTATTTTACCACAGTGTTTTAAAGAAAAAAGATCTTTGTCAGATATTGTAACATTTCTATGTTGGCCTCAGTTGATTGTCTTTTTCATTCAGTTTGAGATCTTCCTGGTTCTTGGTATAGTGAGTAATTTTTTATTGAAACCTGGACATTTTCATATTTTGTTATGAGACCCTGGATCTCATGTAAACCTTCTGTTTTAGCTGGCTTTCTCTGACACTGGTTTGGCAGAGGAGAGGGCTCAGCATTGCTCCTTCCAGGTAGAGGTAGAAGCATGCCCAGGTTTTCAACTTGGCCTCCATTGATATTTGAGGTAGACCTGTAACTACTAGTCCCTTAATCAGAGAGAGCAGACTTTTCTTGGAACTTTTTTGGGTCTGTACCTGTTGGCATCTCTAACACCAAGTCAGGGATATACGAAGCAAAAAGAAAACCCAAGAAATTCACCACTATGCCAATCCTTGGCCTCAGGGTCCCTTTTCTCTCCACTTTTCCCAGGCTTCTTATGTTTATTTATGTATAATGTTCAGGATTTAGTTGTACTTAGCCGGAGGAATAGGGATAGTTCATCTCATGGAAGTGGAAGTTCCCGCATTCATTTCTAAGACTATACAGAAACTTAGATAATGATGGGGAGAAAGTCTACACTTAAAGAGAAGGGACAAACCTCATAGCTGACACAGGAGTCACAAAGGCCTGTTGTATAACCAAGAAGAAGCCCAGAAGAAAGCAAATCTTTTTCTTTTACAGAGGAAGTGAAGATGATTCAAACTACTGAGCTATATTTCTTAGGAGTTTCTTTCTCAAAATGTGACCCATGGACCCAGCAGCATTAGCATCCCCTGGGAACTTGTTAGAAGTATAGACTCTCAGGCCCCAATCCAGAACTACTGAATGAGAATCTGCATCTTAACAATATTCCCAAGTAACCTGTATGCACATTAAAATTTGAGAAGCACATTTATCTGTATCATCTTTCTTCTCTTGTTTCGTCTTAGTTCCTACTTCTGTCAATCTTGTATTAGTTAATAGGCAAGACAATTGAGATCTAAAATAAATATAAGGTAAGGTTACATTCAATGAAAGAATTTAGAACAGGAAACTAATGATATTTGAGGTTACCTAATTCAAGCTCATTTTGTAAATTGAAGCATTGAAAGGTTAAATACCTTACACAAGGTCATACAACTATATAATGGCAAAGCTTAAAATTGAACCCAGTGTTCTTTCTTCACAGGGCAGCAAAGCAAAAAAACAATTGTCTTTGGGTTTTCTTTCATCTAAATCTTCCTTCTTCCAAGCCTCACATCTCCCTGAGACTGGAATTGAGGTTCACGCAAAAGCATCTTGAGTTTGACTTTGATATTGTGTCTCTCCTATGATTCTGTAGTTAGTTTCCTAATAGGTCTCTGGTGATTTCTTCTCTTCTCCAATTTCCCTGTGCATCCCTATCAAATATATCTCCCCAAAACACAATCTTTGCCATATCACTCCCTTTCCTACAAATCTCTTAACAACTCTGTAGACTCCAAATCCTTACTCTGACCCTTAAGGCTATCTATCCATAACCTCATCCAACCTGAAGAACAAGACAGAACTTTTCCCAGAACATAGTCAATATTATCTTTATCATCAACCTTTGCCTCCTCCTCTCCCTTCTTCTTAAAACAAATCAGGATCTTCCCTCAAGAAAACACCACCATTTTTCACTACCCATTTTTGTGGAGGTCTCATTTTCTCCCACTCCCTTTTTCTCAGCAGAAGGGACTAAATTACCTGGATCCTTGTTCCCTGATGGCACTTTGTACTATTTACACACCATCTCCTGCTGTTTCTCTTCACTTAAAATCTATCCCTTAATCACCAATGTTGTCATGTACTGGCACCTTCTGGGCCCACTTTTTCCTTCCTTGGTACCTTCATTGTTATATATTATCCTAAGTGAGTTTGGCATCCATATTAGCAATTCTTCCACCTCACAGCTTCAGTTTTTTGCCCTTCTTTGACCATTGTCTGTATCCATATAAGGCACTCACTATAGCATTGCTCTACCTTCAAGATTGCTAACTCGAAGTTTTTCTACTGACTATATATCGTTTTTCACCACCATCAATTCTTGTGATCCTAATATTGAACAGCAGAATTGTGCAAAGAACCATTTAGATTTGGCCCAGTATTGATTCATGCTGTTAAATTTTCAGTGGGTTCTCATCGCTGCTCAGAAATACTTTCATTGCTGTTAACGTTTTGGCAAACTCAAAGTGGTTGCTTCAAACCTTTTCTACCCTCATAAAAACTTAGACCTATCTCACTCCTCATTAGTTGTCTCATCATACCGTTTTAATTGAGAGGATCAAAATCATCACCTGAGATTTCTTATCAGCCCATGTCACAGCCATAACATTCTACCACTGTACCTGTCTACTCATTTTTCCCAAAAGAAATTTTCTCAACCTTGCACTGTCAGTTCAATCTCCTTCTACTTCCTGAAACACTTTACTGTCTTGCCATCATTTTCACTCCTACAGATATTTTCATTCTGCTTTCAAAAATGCATAGATCTTGGCCGGGCATGGTGGCTCCTGCCTGTAATCCCAGCACTTTGGGAGGCCAAAGTGGGAGGATCACTTGAGGCCAGTAGTTCAAGATCATCCTGGGCAGTATAGTGAGGCACCACCATGTCCAGCTAATTTAAAAAAAAAATTAGCTGGACATGGTGGTGCAAACCTGTAGTCCTAGCTACTCAGGGGACCATGGTAGGAGGATTGCTTGAGTCCAGGAAGTAGAGGCTTTCGGGAGCCGCTATTGTGCCACTACACTTCAGCATGGCTGACAGAGTGAGACTCTGTCCTTAAGAAAAAAAAAATGCTGGCTGGGCATGCTGGCTCACTCCTGGAATCCCAGCACTTTGGGAGGCCAAGGCAAGAGGATTGCTGAAGCCCAGGAGTTCAAGACCAGCCTATGCAACATAGCAAGACCTAATCTCCGCAAAAAATAAAAACTAAGCCAGGTGTGGTGGCACTTACCTATAGTCCCAGTTACTCAGGAGACTGTAATTAGTTCCCTAATCAGCTACTCAGAAAATATATACCATATTCTTGGACAGGATAGCTTAGCAATATAAAAGAGTCAATTTCCCTAGATTTAATCAACATTAAAATCTCAGTAAGATTTTTTTAATAGATGTTTTAATAGAACTTGATAAGATGATTTTGAAATTCTTTCCCAAAAGGAAATGAGCCATAACAACCAATACATTTTGAATCAGAGTCTCGTTCTGTCACCCAGGCTGGAGTGCAGTGGCACACTCAAATCCCTTTCCTCCTCAACATTTCCATGTTGCCACTGCCTTCCTTCAGGCCTTGCTGTAATCTAACTGACAATGTGGACAACAAGAGCTAACTTTTTTTTTTGAGTTGGGACCCATTCCATCACCCAAGCTGGAGTACAGTGGCATGATGAGGGGCCACTGCAACCTCAACTTTCTGGGATCAGGTGATCCTTCCATCTCAGCCTCCCGAGTAGCTGGGACTACAGGTGCGCAACACCACACTTGGACAATTCTTTATTTTTTATTTTTTGTAAAGATGAAGTCTCATGATGTTATCCAGGCTGGTCTTGAACTCCTGGCCTCAAGTGATCCTCCCGCCTTGTCCTCCCAAAATGCCAAAATTACAGGCATAAGTCATACCACCTGGCCCCAATATATATATATATATATATATATATATATATATATATATATATATATATATGATTGATAGATATAGATATACATATATTTTAGATATATCTATAGTTTATTTAGAAAGTATAGTTTATTTAGAAAGTAAATTAGAGAGAAGAGAGAGGAGATTCACCTTCCCAAGGTAGGGGAGGGAGTCAAAGTTTAGGAAAACATGGCCTGACCATAGCTCAAAGAACACATGGCCAGATCATAGCTTAACAAGGCAATGACCCCAATATATATTTTTAAAAGAGCAAGAAAGGATTTGCCCTATTAAATATATATATATATATATATATATATATATTTTTTTTTTTTTTTTTTTTTGAGTTGGAGTCTCACTCTGTCACCCAGACTGGAGTGCAGTGGCCGCTTCCGGCCACCGCAGCCTCGACCTGCTGGGCTCCGGCGACCCTTCCGCCTCAGCCTTCCAAGTAGCCGGAATTACAGGCATGCACTACCACGCCCGGCTGATTTTTGGATTTATTGTAGAGATGAGGTCTTGCTGCCCAGGCGGGTCTCGAACCCGCGGGCTCAGGCAATCCACTCACCTCAGCCTCCCAAAGGCGCGGGATTACAGGCTGAGCCACCGAGCCCGGCTCAAATATTTTTTAAAACTAAAATTGATAGTGATTTTTAAAGCATGATATTAGTATTAAGAAGTTCACAAGTAAATTCTTAGAAGAGAATAGAGCCCAGAAGGAGATATCCACGTATCTATGAGAACTTAGTATGCAGTGAAGGAGATATATCAAATATTTGAGGGAAGAATGATCTGTTTTTAAAATGATATTGAGACAATTTAAAAAGCAAATTTAAATATTTACCTTTAAACTGAGAGGCAGTATAGCACAGTGGTTAAGAGCACAGACTTTGGAGCCAGATTGCCAGGTCAAAGAAATTCTGGTTACACCATTTACTAGCTGTATGACCTTGGTAATATTAATTAACTCTTTACACCTCTGTCTCCTCATCTGTACAATAAATATAATAATACTGCCTGCCTTACAGCATTATTAGTAGTAAGAAATAAGCTAATATATATAAAGTACTTAAAGCAGTGTCTTATACATAGTAAGTACTATATAAGTGGCAGCTACTAGTATTATTTTTGTTACCTTATATCATGCACACAAAAAATGTTCAAAAGGAAGAAATGAAAATTCATATAGATTAAAGAACTAAACATAAAATCAAAGCTATAAAAGCATTAGGAGAAAAAATACAGGAAAACATTTTTTTAAATTATGGAGTAAAGAGGGCCTACCCAGAAGCTGTACAAGAAACAAATAAATCCAGTTACATAGGCTAATAAATGACCCAGGATACCAATAATGATCTAGCTGAAGACCAAATCAAGAAGGCAATCCCATTTACAATACCAAGCAAAAAATAATAATAAAATACCTAGAAATATAATTAACCAAGAAGGTGAAAGATTTCTATAAGGAGAACTATAAAATACTGATGAAAGAAATAATAGATAACACAAACAAATGAAAAAATATCCCCTGCTCATGGATGGGAAGAATTAATATAGTTAAAATACTCATACTGCCCAAAGCAATCTACAGATGCAACTCTATCCCTACCAAATTATTAATACAAAGTCCTTTTTCACAGAATTAGGAAAAAAATCTTAAAATTCATATGGAACCAAAAAAAAAAAAAAAGCCAAAATAGGCAAAACAATCCTAAGCAAAAAGAACAAAACTGGAAGCATCACATCACACCTGACTTTAAATTATATTACAATGTTATAATAACCAAAACAGCATGGTACTGGTTTAAAAATAGACACATAGACAATGGAACAGAATAGAGAACCCAGAAATAAAGTCACATACCTACAACCAACTTATCTTTGACACAGTCAACAAAGGTACACACAGGGGAAATGACACTATATGCAATAAATGGTGCTGGGAAAACTGGCTAGCCATATGCAGAAGAATGAAAGTGGACCCCTGCTTCTCCTGCCTCTCACTATATACAAAAATTAACTAAATGTAAGACCTGGAACTATTAAAATCCTAGGAGAAAACCACCAGGTGTGGTGGTTTATGCCTGTAATCCCGGCACTTTGGGAGGTGGCGACAAGAGGATTGCCTGAGTCCTGGGGTTCGAGACCAGCCTGGGCAGCATGGCAAGACCTTGAATCTACAATAAATCAAAAAATTAACCAGGCATGGTGGCGCATGCCTGCAGTTCCAGCTACTTGGAAGGCTGAGGCAGAAGGATCGACTGAGCCCAGCAGGTCGAGGCTGTAGTGGCCATGAGCATGCCACTGCACTCCAGTCTAGGTGACAGAGTGAGACTCCAACAGAAAGGAAGAAAGAAAGAAGAAAGGGAGGGAAGGAGGAAGGAATGGATGGAGCAAAGGAAAGAATACCTAGGAAAAACCCTTCCAGACATTATCCCAGGCAAAGAAGTTATAGCGAAGTCTTCAAAAGTAAATGTGACAAAAAATAAAAATAGACAAATGGAATTTAATTAAACTAAAAAACTACACAGCAAAAGAAACTATCAACAAAGTAAACAGACAACTTAACAAAATGAGGGGAAAAAATTTGCAAACTATGCATCTAACAAAAGGTTCATATCCAGAATCTATAAGGAACTCAACTCAACACACACAAAAAACCAAATAACCACATTAAAAAGTGGGCAAAGGACATGAACAGACATGTCAAAAGAAGTCATACAAGTGTTTAACAAACCTATGAAAAATGCTCAATATCAGAGAAATACAAATTAAAACCACAGTGAGATACCATCTTATGCCAGTCAGAATGGCTATTACTAAAAAGTCTGAAAACAATAGTTGCTGGTCAGGGTACAGAGAAAAGGGAACACCTATACACTGCCAGTGAGAATGCAAATTAGTACAAATTTTATGGGAAACAGTATGGTGATTTCTCAAAGAATTAAAAATAGAGCTATTATTTGATCCAGTAATTCCACCACTGGGTATTCGAGGTCTGACAATTAAGTTTGTGAACTTGCCACTGTGCACTTACGTTGGCAGCACTGTACGAACAACTCAGTAAAGTTTCATAACCTTGGTATATCAGTGTCTCACAGCTGTGTTCATGCCAATGTGTGGCAGTGTCTTGCTGAGGGGCATTCATTATTGTTTCATGCTTTTGTGTGCCATTGCAAGAATGCTAGAGCTTGAATTAGAGCAACAAACAAACATTACATTTCTTGTTGAATTAGAGCAACAAACAAACATTACGTTTCTTGTTAAATTTGGCAAGGGTGGAAGTGAAATCAGGGACATGCTAGTCCAAGTTTATGGGGATAATGTCATGAAGAAAATGGCAGTGTACAAATGGATTAAAAGTTTTTCTGAGGGGAGAGAAAATATCACTGATGAAGAGCAGTCTGGACAGCCAGTAACGAGCAGAACCAATAAAAACATCGAAAAAATTTGTTGAATTGTGCGTCAAAATCATTGGCGGACTGTGAAAAGCATAAAAGACTAAATAAACACCGATAGAGAAACAGGAAAATCTTAACCGAAAATCTTGGTATGAGAAAGGTGTGTGCAAAAATGGTCCCAAAGGAGCTCTTGTATCACGACAATGCACCAGTTCACACAGCGCTGTGAGGGAGTCTTTAACAACAAATAACTGTATTTGAACACCCTCCCTACTAACCTGATCTGGCCCCCAGTGACTTTGTCTTTACCCAAAGACAAAGGAAATATTGAAAGGAAGATATTTTGATGACATTCAGGACATCAAGGGTAATACGACAGCAATTCTGATGGCCATTCCAGGAAAAGAGTTCCAAAATTGCTTTAACAGGTGGACTAGGTGCTGATATTGGTGCTTAGCTTCCCAAGAGGAGTACTTTGAAGGTGACTGTAGTGATATTCAGCAACGAGTTATGCAGCGCTTTTTCTAGGATGAGTCTGTGAACTTAATTGTCAGATCTTATATACCCAAAAGGAAAGAAATCATTATACCATATAAATACCTGCACTCATGTTTAGTGCAGCACTATTCATAATAACAAAGATATGGAATCAACCTAAGTGTCTACCAACAGATAATTGGACAAATAAAATTATATACATCTCCACATATCCACACATACCACAGAACACTACTGAGTCATAAGAAAGAATGTAACCATATCTTTTGCGGCAATATGAATGGAACTAGAAGCCATTATCCTAAGTGAAATAACTCAGAAACAGAAAGTCATCCACTGTAAACAATGGGTACATACACATGGACATACAGAGTGGAATAATAGACATTGAAGACTACAAAAGGTGGGAGAGTGGAAGCAGGGTGAGAGTTGAAAAATTACCTGTTAGGAAATTCATATGGAAATATAAATGACCATGATAGCCAAAACAATCTTAACAAAGGAAACAAAGCAGGAGGTATTATTACACTTCCAGACTTTAAACTTTAAGGATACAATAATCAAAACAGCCTAGTACTGGTACAAGAACAAACACATAGACCAATGGAACAGGATAGAGATTCCGGAAGCAAAGCCTCAATTTCTCAACCAACTCATCTTTGACAAAGCCTTCAACAACAACCACTGGAGAGAGGAGAACCTATTCAGTAAATGGTACTGGGAAAACTGGCTGATCACATGCAGGAGATTGAAACAGGACCCCTACCTATCACCATACAGAAAAATTAAATGGATCACAGACCTAAATGTAAAACCTCAAACTATAAGAATCTTAGAAAATGCAGGAGACACCCTTATGGAAATTGGAACTGGCAACCAATTCCCATTCAGAACCCTAAATACCCATACCTTAAGAAATAAGATAGACAAGTGGGACCTCATCAAATTAACGAGCTTCTACAAAGCAAAAGCAACCATCAAGAGAGTGGGGGGACAGCCCACAGAATGGGAAAAAATATTTGCCAACTGTATGTCTGACAAAGGCCTAACATCTAGAATCTACAAGGAACTCAAACGTGCCGAAAGGAAAAAGACAAACAGCCCCATTAAAAAGTGGGCAAAAAGCTGGGCTCGGTGGCTCAGCCTGTCATCCCAGCGCTTTGGGAGGCCAAAGTGAGTGGATTGCCTGAGCCCGCAGGTTCGAGACCCACCTGGGCAACTTGGCGAGACCTTATCTCTACAATAAATCAAAAATTAGCCGGGCGTGGTAGCACACACCTGTAGTTCCAGCTACTTGGAAGGCTGAGGCGGAAGGATCGCCGGAACGCAGCAGGTCTAGGCTGCAGTGGCCGGGAGCGGCCATTGCACTCCAGTCTGGGTGACAGAGTGAGACTCCAACTCAAAAAAAAAAAAATTAAAAATAAATAAATAAAAATTAAAAGTGGGCAAAAGACATGAATAGACACTTCTCAAAAGAAGATATACAGGCAGCCAACAGACACATGAAAAAGTGCTCAGCCTCACTCATCATCAGAGAAATGCAAATCAAAACCACATTGAGATACCACCTAACCCCAGTAAGAATGGCCATCATTAATAAAACAAACAACAACAGATGCTGGCGAGGATATGGAGAAACAGGAACACTTCTATACTGCTGGTGGGAATGCAAACTAGTGCAATCTCTTTGGAAGACAGTGTGGCAGTTTCTGAAAGAACTGGAAATTGACCTTCCATATGACCCAGCAATTCCTCTATTGGCAGTGTACCCACCCGGAGGAGCTCAAATCATTCTACAAAAAAGATACCTGCACGCATATGTTTGTTGCAGCTCTATTCACAATAGCAAAAACATGGAACCAACCGTGTTGCCCATTGAAGTTGGACTGGATTAAAAAGCGTGGTACATATACACAATGGACTATTATGCAGCCATAAAGGACAAACATGGACTTTTGCAGCAACTTGGATGGATTTAGATTCGATCATACTCAGTGATCTATCACAGAAACAAAGAACAGAGTATCATATGTTCTCACTCATAAGTGGACCTTGAACAATTATAATACTACAAGAAAGCAATTGACAGTAGTGGAAAACTGTCGGGGGGGAATGGCAATTGAGGGAAACTGCTGGGGAGGGAAGAGCATACCTCATCAACAAGGGTACCTGCATAATCAACGTTTGTATACCTAACTCTGAATTGTAGCCCACATCTTTATAATAAAAAGAAAAAGAAAAATCACCTGTTTGGTACAATGTCACTGTTCAGGTGATGGGTAAACAAAAGGCCCAGACTTCACCACTATGTCATATATTCATGTAAGAAATCTGCACTTGTACTCTCTAAATATAGAAAAAAAATTTTTAATGGGCAGAAGCTATGATAGGCAATATCCAAAAGAAGATTAGATAATAAGCATATGCAAAGTTGTTCAACTTCATAATTTTAATCAAGGAAATGTACATAAGCAAAAATATATTTCTTTAGAAGGTATGCTTTCAATAATATTAAAAATATAAAGGGCAGTCAGGACCAGGAGTCAGTATCCCTGGTTTCTAGTCTCATTCAGATTTCATCACTATGCAATATATTCATGTAAGAAATCTACACTTGTACTCCCTAAATAGTAATTACTAGAGAGAACCATGAAAGAGACAGCTAAGAATTGCCTTACTGGAGTCAGAACAAATGTCAAAGACTTGTCTCAAAGACTGCCCCTTCAAAGTGACCCGAATTTCATTGGATCAGACTCTAGAACAATTTATGCCCCAGGGCATTGTTAAAAACAATAGGGTGATCATCATGAAATTAGTGCAGCCTAATCACTGGGTGTGATACCAGCAGAGGCTAACAGCTCAACAGAGACATCAGAGAAAGAGATAGTCAAAAAAACAACCCTGCTATATGTCAGCCACAGGGTGACTATGCACATAACCAGGGTCCTCTGAGAAGCAACATAAGAGACTTTACATGTGATGGAAATAGACTTTGCTAAAATAGTCCAGTCAAGTGACTAAACAGATAAACATGCAAACAATTACCAAAAAAGAAGCCCCAGGGTGGGGGGAATCAATCTCCAGAATTGCTACAATGTGTTACCTGAGATGTTCAGTTTTCAATAAAAAATGTATGAGACATGCAAAGAAACAGGAAAGTGTGACCTATCAAGCAACACATACTGTGAGAGGGTACAAATATCAGATTCAACAAAGATGTCAAAGCAACCATTACAAGTATGCTCAAAGAACGAAAGAAAGCCATGCTTAAAGAAGTAAAGGAAGATGTTATGATAATGTCTCATCAAACAGAGATTACCAATGAAGACACAGAATATTCTTCAATATCCAAATGGAAAATCTGGAGGTAAGAAGTTACACTAAGTGAAATGAAAAATTCACTAGAGACTCTCAGCAGTAGATTTGAACTGGCAAATGGATAGTCAGCAAATTTTAAAGATAGACTGATACATTATGTAATCCAAAGAAAAAAGAGAAAAAAGATTGAAAATAAAGAACAATGCCTCAGAGAAAATGTAACATCATTAAGTAAACCAATATAAGCCGGGCTCGGTGGCTCAGCCTGTAATCCCACGCCTTTGGGAGGCTGAGGTGAGTGGATTGCCAGGTTCGAGACCTGCCTGGGCAACTTGGCGAGACCTCATCTCTACAATAAATAAAAAATGAGCCAGGTGTGGTAGCGCGCGCCTGTAGTTCCAGCTACTTGGAAGGCTGAGGCGGAAGGATCGCCGGAGCCCTGCAGGTCGAGGCTGCGGTGGCTGGGAGCGGCCGCAGCACTCCAGTCTGGGTGACAGAGTGAGACTCCAACTCAAAAAAAAAAAAAAAAAGTAAACCAATATACACATAATGGGAGTTGTAAGGATAGAAGAGAAAGAAACAGAAAAAAATATGTAAAGAAATGATGACTAAAAACTGTCCAAATTTGATTAAAAAACATAAATTTACACATTCAAGAAGCTCAGCAAACTCCAAATAGAATATACAAAGTCATCCACACTCAGAAACATTACACTGAACATACTGCAAACCAAATACAAAGAGAAAAATTACTTATCATGTAGAAAGGAACCCTAAGAAGATGAACAGCTGAGTTTACCAGAAACAGTGGAGACCAGAAAGTAGCAGTATATTCAAAATAGTGAAAGAAAATAATGATTAACCACGAATACTATAACCAGCAAAATTACCTTTCGAAAATGTAAGAGAAATAAATACATTCTCAGATAAAGAAACAGATAGTTTGTTGCTAGCTAACCTTCCTACAAAAAATACTAAAGGAAACTCTTCAAGCTAACAGCAAGTGACCCCAGACAACAACTTGAATCCAAACAAACAGTTTCAGTAAAGGTAATTATATAATTATAAAAACAGCATAAATGCATATTTCTTATCCTTTCTTTTTTTAACTGATTTAAAAAGCAAATGTAGAAAACTCATTATATAATTGCTTTGACATTGTATTCCGACATTATAAAATGTACTATAAAAATTGCAGCACATAAAATATGTTACATCCAATGAAATATTATTCAGCACTAGAAAGAAATGAGCTATTAAGCCATGAAAAGATATGGAGGAAACTTAAATCCATATAAGTAAGTGACAGAAACCAGTCTGAAAAGGCTACATGCTGGATGATTCCAACTATATGACATTCTGGAAAAAGAAAAACTGTAGAGACAGTAAGAAGACCAGTAGTTTCCAGGGGTTGTCGGGAGGGAAGGCAGAGCAGAGGATTTCTAGGACAGTGAAAATACTGTGTGATATTCTAATGGTGGATATGTATGTCAAAACCCATAGAATGTACAACACCAAGAGTGAACTGTAATGTAAACTTTGGACTTTGGGTGATAATGATGTGTCAACTAGGTTCATCAAATGTAACAAATGTACCACTCAGGTGGGGATGTTGATAATAGAGGAGACTGTGCATGTGTGGAGGCAGTGGGCATATGGGAACACTACCTTCCTCTAAATTTCACTGTGAACCTAAAACTGCTCTTTAAAAATATTACATAGCAATACAAATTTTTTTTTAAAACAACACAAAAGAGGCAGGTGGGAATCTGCTTTGGAGTATGGAAATGACATTAGAAGATAACTCTAAGCCACAGGAAGAAATGAAGAGAGACAGAAATGGTAAATAGAAAGTTAATATAACAAACTATAAATATATACTTGCATTCCTTACTTCTTTCAGCTTCTTTGAAACACAAAATTATATAAAGTAATTATAACTATTATCATGGAATTGTCTATTTCAAAACTTGCTACATTAATCAAAAGAATGTGGTACTGATATAAGGATAAATATATAGATCAATGAAATAGAGTAAAGAGTCCAGAAGTAAACCCTGACATTTATTTATGTTCAATTGATTTTTGATAAGGTTGTCAAGATCATTCAATGGAAAAAATAATCTGGAATATACTGGAAAAGTGAATAGCCACATCAAAAAGAATGAAGTCTGAACCCCAACTTCACCCCATATGCAAAAATGGGCCAAAGACTTAAATGTAAAAGCTAAAACCATTTTTTTGAGTTGAAGTCTCACTCTGTCACCCAGACTGGAGGGCAGTGGCACGCTCCCGGCCAGCCACCGCAGCCTCAACCTGCTGGACTCCGGAGATCCTTCCACCTCAGCCTTCCAAGTAGTCGGGCTACCACGCCCGGCTAATTTTTGATTTATTGTAGAGACGAGGTCTTGCCAAGTTGCCCAGGTGGGTCTCAAACCCGTGGGCTCAGGCAGTCCTCTCGACTTGGCCTCCCAAAGTGCTGGGATTACAGGCTGAGCCACCAAGCCTGGCTGCTAAAACTATTTTTTAAAAACTTTTAAAAAAGCATAGTCTTAAACTTTCGTAACCTTGGATTAGGCAATGGTTTTTTAGATATAGCACCAAAAACACATGCAATAAAATGAAAAATAGATAAATTAGATTTCAGCAAAATTAATACTTTTTTTTCTGCATAGGACACCATCAAGAAGGTAAAAAGACAGCCGACAGAATGGGGGAGTAAATGCTGGAAATAATATATCTGATAAGACACTTGTGCTTAGAATATTTACAACTCAATAATATAAAGACAACTAAAATTATTTTAGTGGGCACAGGATTTGAATAGACATTTCTTGAGCCAGGTGTGGTGGCTCATGCCTATAATCCCAACACTTTGGGAGGCCAAGGCAGGAAAATTACTTGAGGCCAGGAGTTTGAGACCATCCTGGACAACATAGTGAGACCTTCATCTCTACAAAAATAAATTAAAATTAGCCAGGCATGGTGGCACACACCTATAGTCCTATTTGAGAGGCTAGGGTGGGAGGATCTCTTAAATGCAGGAGATCAAGGCTGCAGGGAGTGGTAATTGTACTACTGCACTCCAGCCTGGGCAACAGAGATCCTGTCTTAAATACACACATGCGTGCACATGCGTGCACATACGCGCGCGCGCACACACACACACACACACACACACACACACACACACACACACAGTGATCTATCACTTAGCACCCACTAAAATGGCAGTAATCAAAAAGACATGTTATAATAAGTGTTGACAAGAAATTAGTGCTCTCATATGGTGTCTGTGTAATTGTAAAATGGTACAGCTACTTTGAAAAACAGCCTGGTAGTTCCCCAGAAGGTTAAACATAGTTACCATATGATCCAGAAATTTCACTCCTGGGTACGGTACCCAAGAGAAATGAAAACATATCTACAAATAGACTCATATACAAATGTTCATAGCAGAATTGTTCATATAACCAAAAATGAAAACAATCCAAATGTCTGTTAACTGATGAATGGGTAAACAAATGTGATATTTCCATGCAATGGAATATTATTTGACTATAAAAAGGAATGAAGTACTGACACATGCTGCAGCATGCATAAACCTTGAAAATATTATGGTAAATGAAAACTGCCAGTCACAAAGGTCTACATACTACCTGACTCCATTTATCTTAAATGTTCAGAAAAGGCCAATCTATAAGCGACAGACTAGTGGTTTTCTAGGGTTTGGCAGGGAAAGTGTATTGGCAGGAAATGGGAGGATACTGGGGGGAAATGAGCTAATGGGCATGAGGTTTCCTTTTGGGGGGATGAATATGGTCTAAAATTGATTGTGATGCTGGTGGCAGAACTCTGTGAATACTGTGAATATATTAAAAACCAATGAGTTGTGTACTTTAGGTAAACTGTATGGTATATGAATTGTATCCGCAGGGAGTGGTAATTGTACTATTGCACTCCAACCTGGGTGACAGAGTGATGTACACAATATTTACTTTGGGAATCTAAGGAGAGCATTAAAAGATAGATATCTATGCTCCAAGACACCTACAATTCAGTTAGAGATATGCATGACTGTCATCTGTATTAAGATGTTGAGGACAGAGAAAACTGATTTCAAATATAAGCCCCCAAAAGCCATCAGAGCAAACACCTCGATTTGCTGGCATTGATTTGTATTTCATGTAGGCAAGTCTATGCTGCTTTAGGCTGAGTAGCTGCATGGATGCATTTATTTATTGAGAATTAATGAATTATTTTCATGATCAATGCTGGGCATGAGGGCAACTAATGCAAATTAAAATAAAATTCTAGTGTATATTCTAGTTTCGGAAACTGGTTGGGTTCATACACACATATGACAAGGTGTCACTCTGTTGCCCAGGCTGGAGTGAAGTGGTGCTGCTGACTGCAGCCTCAACCTCCTGAACTCAAGCAATCCTCCCATTCATGTCAGCCTCCCTAGGATCTGGGACTATAGGCACACACCACCACACCCAGCTTTTTATTTATTTATTTATTATTATTATTTTTTTTGGTCCCGCTCTGTTGCCTAGGCTGGTCTCAAACCCCTAGGCTTAAGCATGTCTCCTGCCTCAGGCTCTCAGAGTGCTGGGATTACAGGCATGAACCATCACACCTGGCCAACTAATTCTCTACTCTTTGCTACTCTGTATACTCTATCCTTTAAGTGAATTAATACACTATAACTATTACCTGAGTTGTAAGCCATATCTTCAACAGCCTACGTGATATCTCCAAAGTTACCACAAACCTAACATGTTTAAGATAGAACTTATTAGCTGGGCTTGGTGGATCAGCCTATAATCCCTCGCTTTGGGAGGCTGAGGTGAGTGGATTGCCTGAGCCCGAGGGTTCGAGACCCCCCTGGGCAACTTGGCAAGACCTCATCTCTACAATAAATCAAAGAATTAGCCAGGCGTGGTAGCGCATGCCTGTAGTTCCAGTTACTTGGAAGGCTGAGTGGAAAGATCGCCGGAGCCCAGCAGGTCGAGGCTGCAGTGGCCGGGAGCGTGCCACTGCACTCCAGTCTGGGCGACAGAGTGAGACTCCAACTCAAAAAATAAAATAATAAGATAGAACTTATTGTTATTCTTATTGCTCATCCCCAGAAACATTCCCTTCCTGATTTTTCCTTCATTGATACCACCGTTCTCTCAGCCATTCAAACTATGTGCTTTAGAGCCATTTGCAATTGACCTTTTAGTTCTCATATCAAATCAGTTGCCAAGTTCTATTTATTCTTTCTTTAGAGTGTTTCTTACACCTTTACATTTTCATTGTCATTATTTTAGTTCTGACCCTCATAATTTCATTTTTAGACTCATACAACTCCTTTTAAACAAGTCTCCCACAGGCATTTTAATCTTAATGGAACTACACTTTGATCATATCACTTTCCTTCTTAAAAAGTTTCAGGCTGGGCTCGGGGGCTCAACCTGTAATCCCAGTACTTTGGGAGGCTGAGGCGAGAGGATTGCCTGAGCCCGCAGGTTTGGAACCAGCCCAGGCAACTTGGCGAGACCTCATCTCTACAATAAATCAAAAATTAGCCGGGCTTGGTAGCACTCACCTGTGGTTCCGGCTACTTGGAGGGCTGAGGCAGAAGGATCGCTGGAGCCCAGCAGGTGGACAGTGGGGTGGCCGTGAGCGTGACACTGTACTCCAGCATGGGCAACAGAGTGAGACTCCTACTCAAAATAAAAAGTTTCAGGCCCAGCTCTCGCAACTCAAGATGGCAGACTAGAGTGAGACAGCAGTGAAGCCACCAGCACCTCTGCCACCGCAGATGATGGAAGGGAACGGCAAAGGCCATGAGCACTGCAGTGACTGTGAGAACGAAAAGGACAACAGCTACAACAGGAGTGTTCTGAGTCCAGCCAATGACACTGGAGCCAAAAAGAAGAAAAAGAAACAAAGAAAGAAAAAGGCAGTGAGTGAGATAGATTCAATCCAGAACCTGCCTGTGAGGATGAACTGGTTGCCAGAAGAGAGGATCCAGGAAATATAGAAGGCCGATGAGCTGTTCTTGGTGGGCCAGGGACCTGCCAAAACCATGGAGGAGGCCAGCAAGCTGAACTACCAGTTCCGGGACACGCAGGCTGTCCCCAAGCTGGGCAAAGCGGTGAACACCCACAGGCGCGTGGAGCCTGACAAAGACAACATCCTCCAGGAGTCCCTACACCCTACCCTAGGGCTTCACTGGGATGCCTTGGGCTTAGGGGACCATGGCATGCTGAAAGAGCTGTACACACTCCTGAATGAGAACTACGTGGGAAACAACGACGTGTTCCAATTTGACTATTCCCTAGAGTTCCTTCTGTGGGCTCTCTGGCTGCCCAGCTGGCTGCCCCAATGGCACTGTGGGGTTCGAGTGGCTTGAGTCAGAAACTGGTTGGGTTCATCAGTGCCACCCCAGCAAACTTCCACATCTATGACACACAGAAGAAGATGGTGGAGATCAACTTCCTGTGTGTTCATAAGAAGCTGTGCTCCAAGACGGTGGCCCTAGTCCTGATTCTGGACATCACCAGGTGGGTTCACCTGGAGGGCATCTTTCAAACTGTTTACACTGCGGGGGTGGTGCTACCCAAGCCTGTTGGCACCTGCAGGTACTGACATTGGTCCCTAAACCCTCGGAAGCTGACTGAAGTGAAGTTCTCCCACCTGAGCAGAAATATGACCATGCAACGTACCATAAAGCTCTACCCACTGCCAGAGGCCCCCAAGACAGCTGGACTGCGACCAATGGAGAAGAAGGACATTCCAGTGGTGCACCAGCTCCTCACCAGGTATTTGAAGCAGTTCCACCTCACACCAGTCATGAGCCAGGAGGAAGTGGAACACTGGTTCTACCCCCAGGAGAACATCATTCACACATTCGTGCTGGAGAACGCTGGTGGAGAGGTTACGGACTTCCTGAGCTTTTACATGCTGCGGTCCACTATCATGAACCACCTGATCCACAAGAGCCTCAAAGCTGCTTACTCCCTCTACAACATGCAGACCCAAACTCCACTCCCAGACCTCATTAGCGATGCTCTCATTCTCGCCAAAATGAAAGTTTGAAGTGTTCAACATGCTGGACCTCATGGAGAACAAGACCTTTCTGGAGAAGCTCAAGTTCAGCAACCTGCAGTATTATATTTCTAACTGGAAGTGCCCCAGCATGGAGGCAGAGAAGATTGGGCTGGTGCTTCAGTAGCCAGTCGCCAGTGAGATTCTGGAGAAAACAACTGAGAACTCAACCAGGAAATGGAGCCCCACAAACGTGATATGCCTGGCCAAGGGGGCAGAACTGAACCAACTTTACCAAACTGCCAACAAGCTTGACAATTGTTTGGCCCTGGCATGGGCTGCATGATGTCACCTCTGGCCATGTCTCTGGTCTCCCTGTTTTCCAGTTAATCGCATCCTCATACAGCCACGATCATGGGAAAGTAACTGCTGAAAACTAGCTCGTGATTGGCATATTATGGAGTTAACAGGTGAATAATAAAAGTATGTAGATACATATTTCAGTGCCTTCCCATTACCAGCAGGATAAATTCTAAAATCTATGGCTTGTAATGCAAAACTGTTAACACTCCAGCTCACAAAATGTTAGTAAACATTCCACACACCCCGAAATACACAAAGTTACATGGTTTCTCTACTGGAAAACTTCCTTAAACTTTTGGTGAACTAACGTGCAGCATAATGCACCAAAGGGTGATAAACAGAATGTAGCACTTCCAAAATGTATTTGACTAAAGAACTCTATTTTCACAGACCATCTGTTAACATTTCTCATGACACTAATGTTCTGATGAAGCACATTGAGGAAAGGATTAGGAAGCCCCATCCTACATTTCCAGTCTTTTTTCCCACTAGCTCCCCTACATAAATCAGCTGCTTAGGTCAAACAACTCTTAGTCTCCCTGAGACATACTCACTGTCAAGTACAATCTAAGTCTTTATTTATTCTGTTCTGCCCATATGGAATGCCCTTCTCTTTCTCTGAATATTTATGTTTTTATTTTTATTGAGATTTCAACTCACCATAAAACTCACCATTTTAAGTCTACAATTCAGTGGTTTTTAGTGTAGTCACAAAATTGTGCAATAATAAGTATCATCTAGTTCTAGAACATTTTCATTACCCTCCCAAAAAACCCTATATCCATTAGCAGTCACTCCCCATTCCTCCCTCTCTCAGCCCCTGGCAATCATTAATCAACTTTTTGTCTCTATGGATTTGCCTATTCTGGACATGTCATATAATCTCTGTTTATCTAGATCCTGCTTATCCACTCCAAGACCATGTTTGCTTGTTCAGTCACTTATTCATTCAGTTAAAAATCACAACACTCATACTCTGTATCAGATACTGTGCCAGGATGTGACTATACAAAGGTGAATGACATGTTGCCTTCAAGGAGCTTTTGCCTAATGGAGAAGACAGACAGCACAGTGTTAGAAGTGCTATTGGCCGGGCTCGGTGGCTCAGCCTGTAATCCCGTGCCTTTGGGAGGCTGAGGTGAGTGGATTGCCTGAGCCCGCGGGTTCGAGACCCGCCCGGGCAGCGAGACCTCACCTCTACAATAAATCAAAAAATTTATTTTGCGCATGCCTGTAATTCCAGCTACTTGGAAGGCTGAGGCGGAAGGATCGCCGGAGCCCAGCAGGTCGAGGCTGCGGTGGCCGGGAGCGGCCACTGCACTCCAGTCTGGGCAACAGAGTGAGACGTCAACTCAAAAAAAAAAAAAAAAAAAAGAAGTGCTATTATGGTGCTATGAACAGAATGTCAAAGGGACAAAGAGGTTTGAGCAATAAATAGTGAGAATCAAGGAAATTCTCACTGAGGAGTTAGCATTTGACTGGATATTGGTTTGTTTGTTCATTCTTTGGTTAATATGTTCATTCAGCAAACATCTGTTATGCCTCTGTTATGTGCCAGGCACAGTGCTGGACTTTGAGAATACAAAAATAAGCAAGAAAAAAAAAAAATCCCCGTACCTCGAGGAACTCAATGGTCTGGAGGAGATAAATAATAACATTTCAAAACAATGTGATATAAGTTATATTAGAGAAATGTAAAGCTTGCCATGAGAACAGAAAGAAATAACTAACTCTGCTTGTGAATTTGAAGAAAAAGTAGAAGTCTACCAAGTGGACAAGGATGGGGTAGTATTTTAAGCAGAGGACATTAGACCACCCCTGGCTGTGCTATCCTAGTGCTCATTTCTTTTACTGAACTAGAGCACCCAATGTCTTACTAGCCCTTAACCACATACCTTGTAAAGTCATCTTTATTATGTGGATGCCTTGTGTTCTCAAAAGCATTGTGCATCCTTTGGGGTAAAAGTTTTGTCTTATTCCTCTTAGCGCCCTTATTTTCATAGTGTTCTGTAGGTAGTAATTTTTTTATGGATCCAAATGAATGAAAGAGTGACAGCTGAGACAACAACCCTGACGCTCTCTAGAAGCTGTTGCCTAGGTCTCCTATCACCTTTCCCCCTTCAAGGGCCTGACACCTATTGTGTAGATGAAGGACTTTAACACGAATGCCCTTTTTGTGCTCCGTCTCCTATACAAGGACCGAAAAAGGAGCTCCTTACACCAACCCTTTTCACTAATGTGAAGTGTTGTGAAGAAGCTAATATAATCATGTGATTAATTATGCTAAAGACCATTGATAAGGCTAAGGAACCATCTTAGAAATGTGCCCTTTATTCATATCTAGGTAGATATTATTAATGCTAAAGATTAACATAATGTCTATTAACCTGCTTCTAATTCTTTCCTTCAGTTGAAAAGGACCTCATTGCTTTTCAGTTTATATGTCTCTTCATGAGATCTTGTAATGGAACATTCTCCAGCTGACACATCTTCAAGTTTTCTCCTCCTGTTCTCCAGGAGCATAGGCCTTCCTTTGCTGAGCACCCATTGTTTGTTTAATAATAATGGGGCGCAGCATGGATACAGGTAGTGCTACAGTGAGCTGTGACGGTAATAACTGCAAAACACCCACTGTTCTTGGATTTCAGGAAGGCTACCCAGAAATGGAGATTCTCTGGCTGATGATCAAGTCCTGGAATACTGGAATACTCATGTATAGCAGGAGCAAGTATGTATCGGCTGAAAAATGGTGTGGCCTGGCATTGCGTTTCCTTGACCACCTTAGCTCCCTCAAGAGAATCTATGAAACTCGGGTAAGGAGGGAGAAGGTCAGGGTGGATGGCATGATTGAGGAGGCAGCGAGGTCACAGCTAGGCTCTCCATACAGATTCAATCCTACCCTTGGCTAGGAAAGGATCTTAATTATTGTCCTTCTCAGTGGTTCCATATAACTTCAAGAGTTAGAGGACCATAAGCAATAATTTCTTAGAGTGAAAACCAAGAAGGACGAAGAACAGGGGGAAACTTAGGGATAGCCGATAGAATCTAATTAAGAGGAATGCCAAGAGTGAGCTCTGAAAAGATGTGTTACTGTCAATGCCAGTGCATGTGGGGAAGGACTGGCCTCTGCTCAAAGCAATAACTGCTTAAAAAGGCATTTTCTCTAGGAGCCAGTCTCAGTTGTAGACGTCTGGGCCATTAGCTCGCTGGGAGAGGTTTGGTGGAGAAAAAGCCTTGTTACCAAGTAAGAGCAAAGGCTCTTTTATGTTTTAAGTTCCTTCCCCTTTATAATAGGGGATCCCTCTTCCTCAAGAGAAGACTCAAATCTGAGATCCCTCAGATCTCAGAAAGTAAAGGTTAGATTTTCATGCCATCACCATGCGTCTAGGAAGCTTTCCTACATTTCCTTTTCCTCTCAAGAAATCTGTTTGCTATTCTCTTTCCCAGATGAATGTTCTGTATAGTGAACTCATGGAAGCAGCAGATAAAAACAAGGGCTCACGTTTTAATGAAGAGTGAGAACTGCTGGAGCAAGGCAGATGAGCAGGCAAGCTTACAGTAATTTGAAGAAGGTGTAATGTTCACAGATGCTGACTATTCAAATTTTTGCCAGTCTCTCCTGAGCTTTCGTTTCTGTTTTCTCAGGTCCTGTTTTCATATTGTTGAATGAAGTTTTCTAAAATAAATGTATGTTGACATTTTACCTTACTGATCAGCTCATTCATGGGGGACAAATGAATTTGCCAAAGTGCTAAGGATTAAATTGAAATAGCTCTTGTGAGAGCAAGATGGTTTATGTCCCATGTGAACAAAAGGGAATGTTCATCCCAGTCCAACACAGGTTGCATTTTATTCCCAAAGTGTCCAAAGTCCCAACACCTGGAAATAACAAAGAATCATAGACTTTTCATTGTAAGGACCATAGTGGTCATTGGGCCCAGCATTTATCTTACTCATGAAATCTCTCTCTGACATCCTTGAGAACTGGTTGCCAGTCTTCGTTAGAACATATCCTATGACAGGGAACTCCTAACGCAGCCCAGTCCACCTCCTTGTGCTCTCTAATTGGTAAAATTCCCTTCTTCATATTGAACAGAAATTTATGTCCCTATAACAAGTCTGCTTTCTCTGTCTCAGATGCCCTTTGGAGAATTGAAGACAGAAGTCAGGCCCCTTCCTGTCCTCCAGGCTTTTTCTCTTTTAGGTTAAACATCCTCAGACCCCTAAGTTTTTTCTCATGTGATCTGGTCACCTCACCTTCTAAGAACCTGTGAGGTCTGACCCATGCAGAGTTGAACAGCCTCATTCTGGCTAGACTGGCATTAATACCATACGATCACACTGTCTTTTTCCCTCAGTTGATTCATGTTAGCATTTTTTTAAACTGTTAATTTAGAATTATTTTCATTCATAAGAAAAGTTGCAAGAAAGCAGAAAAAATTGCCATCTACCCTTCACCCAGCTTCCCTACTTGCTATTTTACTACATTGTCTAATTATTCACTTTCCCTGTTTCTTTCTGAATCAAATTTGCAGACATCCTGCCCCCTTTACCCTTAGTGTGTATTTCACAAAAACAAGGATACTCTCCTATATAAGCACAGTACAGTCATCAAAATTAGGAAATTAACAATGATACATTCTACCATCTGGTCCACAGACCCCATTCAGATTTCACTGATTGTCCTAGTGAAGTCCTTCATACATCCGGATCATAAATTCCATTTAGTTGTCATGTCTCCTTCATCTCTTGCAAACTGAAATAGTTCCTCATTCTTTCCTTATCTTTTATGACCTTAACATTTTTTGAAGAGTACAGGCTCATTACTTTGTAGCATGAACTTCAGTTTAGATGGAGCTGATGTTCCCTAATAATTGGATTCAGTTTCTGCCTTTTGGGCAAGCATATTACTAAAGTGCTGTGTTCTTCTCAATGCATCATAACTTCAAGCACACAATGTCAATGTGCCCTATTATAGGTTAAGGTTAAGATGGTGTCTGTCAGATTTCGCCAATGTAAGTTTCATCAATAAACTTTTTGTACTTAGTAATTAATAATTACTTATGAAGTACTTGGTGGAAGATACTTTGAAACTAAGTAAATGCCTGTTTCTCATTAAACTTTCACCACTAGTATTAGCATCTGTTGGTGATTCTTGCCTGAATCCATATTTACTGTGATGGTTGATAAATGTTGATTTCTCTATTTTAATCATTCCTTCTTCATTTATTAGGTTTTTCTTCTCCTTGACTTGTTTATTTATTCATATTTCTAAATACATTATAGTACAGACTAACGGATTCCTATTTTATTAAATGGGCATAAGCCACTATCACCATTATTTATTTTGCTGCCCAAAACTAGCTCCTACACCCTTTTGACATGTCCCCACCATTCTCTGAACACTTCCTTACTTTGTGGCACAATAAGATGCTCCAGGCTCATATACTTTGCTTGCCCCAGACCTGGCATCAGTCATTTCTCCAAGGACCCCTGGCTCCTTTTAATGGAGAATGGTAGTTGGTGCTCAAGATCTGGGTCCTAGAGGTGTATTCATTGTTACTGGGGTGCCATTGTTTCTAGGTCCTCTCAGTTAACAGAGCTAGGAAATAAATGTATGTATGTGTATATACATACACATAAGTTCATACTGATGACTTCCATTTCCAATCCAACACCACTGGGTCTGTTCTAGTCATCCTCCTGGTTCTGATTAACCTCAAATATGCACTTATTTGCTCAGTCTCTCTATCTGATCCCAATTTCCTAGCCATGGGGGCTGTCACCTCAGCCGTAACCCCACCATCCTGTCCACAGGAGCTGTCCCTTTGGCTGAGGATCAGTGAACACAAATCATCAGCCCAGCCCCCAGCCCAGAGAACAGCAAGATGACCCCCTAGCTGAACTGCCACCCCAGCCCTGACCCTGACCTCAGCCCCTGCCAAAGAGAAAAGAAAGGACCACATTAGCGTGTAAGCAGGCGCTTCATATTGTTGGCTCATTGGGCTTCTTAGTTATTCTTTTCTGCCTTCACCTTACTTTACTCCTCCTTATCTTTGAGAAGGCATTTCATGTGTCACTTCCTCAAGAAAAACCTTCCCTGACTAGATCAGGCTCCCTTGTTATATGCTTTCCTAGCACTCCATTTTTTTCTCGCAGTTTTAAAATATACATATGTTTATGGAATACTTTTATTAATGTCTGCTCCCCCCAATAGTCTTTAAGCTCTACAAGGGTAGATGATGTGTTTTCCTTACCATTGTATATTCCCAGGGTCTAGCAGTGCTTGGTACTTTCAATAAATACTTGTTGAATGAATGAAAACTTCTGAGTCTTTTTTTCCCGTACATATTGCCATTCACTCATGTCCCTGCTTATACTTACAGTTTTTAAAAATCTAATTGAATTTACTGCTATTAAAATTGTTCTTGCCAGCAGATCTTTTTGGATACAGAGTCTATTCTTAGTATGTTAGTTATCCCTCTCAAGTTCACCTTATCTGCATATTCAATCAGCATGCCAGCTAATGTCTTTAACCAAGTAAATGACAATACATACTGAATGGGAGAGAGCTGAGACAGCTTGGTGACATGCTTTGCAATCTCATCTCTGGGTTCTTTCATTCACGCAACAAATATTTCATGAACACTTTCTGCTATGGACCAGACACTGCATTAAGTACTAGGGATAAAATCGTCAAAAAAATAGAGGACAAAGCTTCACCTTCAAAGAGCTTACATTCTAGTGGGGGTAACTAACATATAATAATAAACTAGACTATAAATAACTTAAACATTGATTCATTAATTAACAGATTTGGAGATGATCATTTTCCCACTCAATAATTACCTGCATTTTTCCCACCTTTTCACAGGGGATCACATGAGTGAATTTGTCATTGCCTTGCTGGAGCCATTGACATTGATATACTAAAGCTCATTTCAGAAAAGAAAATGAGCTTGGCCGGGCTCAGTGGCTCAGCCTCTAATTCCAGTGCTTTGGGAGGCCGAGGTGAGTGGATTGTCTGAGCCCATGGGTTCGAGACCTGCCTGGGCAACTTGGCGGAACCTCATCTCTACAATAAATAAAAAGTTAGCCGGGCGAGTGTGGTAGTGCACGCCTGTGGTTCTGGCTACTTGGAAGGCTGAGGTGGAAGGATCCCTGGAGCCCAGCAGGGTGAGGGTGCAGCGACTGGGAGGGTGCCACTGCACTCCAGTTGGGGTGACAGAGTGAAACTCCAACTCAAAAAAAAAAAAAAGAAAAAGAAAATGAGCTTAGTCTGTTCTGTAAAGGGTCTTAGAAACTCTTTGTGATCACTAGCTCCTTCTAAGGACTCTCATGCAAACCATCCCTTCCTATAATGTGTTCTAGAGACTTGCCTGGGATGAAGATGAAATCTACCTGTCTAGAGCTTGTGAAATCTATCTTCTTCCCTTAAAAAAAAAGGAGCATATATCTTTCTCTAGGCTTCCAACAAGTCTCACTCCCCAGGATTTCTCAAAGCTAGAAACACCAGTTTAGTGATCTCAGCTATAGGTTCTCTCAACATCCTGACATATTTGTTTAGGCCTAGTGACTCAAAATCATTTAAAGATGTTGGTGCCTTCTTTCAATTTTCTTACTTACCATGACCCTCAGTTTCTTTTTGCCCATGTCTATTTGACCCTTTCCAGTTTAATGGACAGAGTTTGGAAGGCAGAGAAGACCAAAGCAAAGTAGGAATTAAATGTTCATATTATCTTTGTTGTCTGGTAAGCATTATACCACTTTATTTTTCCCTTATACCCTGTAGCATTATTGGAACTTTTTTGCATGCACTTATATTACTTTTGTAATTTAAAAAAAGCCCTAATTATAATTAAAACAAAACATACTGTCTACCCTAATATGTGGACTTTAAGGCTTCCTTGATGCAAACTAAACTGTAAACGGCCTTTATTTTTTGTTCCTAGAATTGCCTCATTGGGGTCAGGCCTTCCTGACATGATTATGGCAGTTCCATGTTACTATTTTTTTTTTCATCCTTGATCAGACACTCTGCTTTCTACCTTTGTAATGCCTCATCATCAAAGAACTCTCTGTGCGTTTGCGTCATTTTCTTTAGCTGCTTCTCCTTTTACTTCTTTCTTAAAATCATTCACGATTACTAGGTTAGAATTTAGTTTTGAATGCCTTTCAACCCTTTGTGAAGGCAGTCAAGTAGAAAGTGCAAGAAAACTAACAATGCATTACCTACCAAGTGCTAAAAGCACTTACACATGTGCTATCTTACTTAACTGTCATACTGACCCTGTGAAGTAGGAGATTCCATTCCATTCCTTCCTTCTTTTGCTCTCTCTACCTCCCTCCTTAGTCATTCCTGTGGGACACTGAAGCTCAGATACTTTAAGTAATTTAGCCAAGGTAACAGAGCTGGTAAATGGCATAGCCATGATTTAAAGTCACACCTAGGTCAGGCACGGTGGTTCACACCTGTAATCCCAGCACTTTGAGAGGCTGAGATGAGAGGATTGCCTGAGTCCACGGGTTCAAGAACAGCCTGGGTAACTTGGTGGGACCTCGTCTCTACAATAAATCAAAAATTAGCCGGGCATGGTAATGCACATCTGTAGTCCCAACTACTTGGAAAGTTGAGGCAGAAGGATCAGCGGAGCCCAGCAGGTCAAGGCTGTGGTAGGTGAGAGCATGCCACTGCACTCCAGCCTAGGTGACCGAGTGAGACTTCAACTCAAAAAATAAGTAGAAAGAAAGAAAAGGAGAGAGGGAGGAAGGAGAGAAGGGAGAGAGAGAGAGAGAGAGAGAGAGAGAGAGAGAGAGAGAGAGAGAGAGAGAGAGAGAGAGAGAGAAAAGAAAAAAAAGAAGAAGAAAGAAAGAAAGGAAAGAAAAAGTCACATCTGTTGGACCTGAGCTTGCTCTTTGCCTTCAGGCTACCTTTCTTTTTTTTTTTTTTTTGAGTTGGAGTCTCACTCTGTCACCCAGACTGGAATGCAGTGGTCGCTCCCGGCCACCGCAGCCTCGACCTGCTGGGCTCCAGCAATCCTTCCGCCTCAGCCTTCCAAGTAGCCGGAATTACAGGCGTGCGCTACCACACCCGGCTGATTTTTTGATTTATTGTAGAGATGAAGTCTTGCTGCCCAGGTGGGTCTCGAACCCGTGGGCTCAGGCAATCCACTCACCTCAACCTCCCAAAGACGCGGGATTACAGGCTGAGCCACCGAACCCAGCTTCAGGCTACCTTTCTTTTCTCTGAACTGTTTGAAGTTCTCTGAACTGTTTGAAGTCTGCCCTCTTAAATTCTGGGGCAAAACACACTACTACGTCCAGTCTTCTCTCACAAACTCTGACATAATGTGGTGCTCTTCAAGCTTCCACTTCGCCAGTCAGTTCTTTACTATTGGTCAGAATTAGATAATAAATAGCAAACAATTCCTCTTGTTGAGGGGACACTATCAGCAAGCTAAGTACTATCAGCAAGCTAAGTAAAGAATTTCTAAATACTATGCTTTTAGGCGAAGGAAACTTATAGCAACTTTGGGCAAAGTCCCTCCTTACTGCCATATCTTGCCCTGGGTCATTTTCACAATAATCTGCATCTCCATCACAACTCCATCAAGAGTATACTGAGGGGAGTTGTGACGGAGGGAGGCGTGTTGAAGGGAGGAGGTGTTACTCCTTTTCTCCTTTTAACTTCACCAAAACTCTGTAGAGGGCTATGTCCCCACCTGACAGTACAATGTCACCGCCCATTCTAAAGAATACCTTCTTCTTTAATAATATGCTTCTTCTGATGCCAGATTTCAGTTTTAAGTTTTATTCCTCCAAGTCTTAGTGATACCTCTTAGCTGGCGTTTATTATCTTGAGTTAAAATTTCAAGTTAATTTTATAGTATTAGATTCAAACATATGAAGTTGCCATCTTTGTAGGTCAAAAACAGTTGAATATTGGCAATTTCATAGAGCTCAAACTACACATGTGCGGTGTATTTCTTTTTTTTTTTTTGGAGTTGGAATCTCACTGTTGCCCAGGCTGGAATGCAGTGGCACGCTCCCGGCCACTGCAACCTCGACCTGCTGGGCTCAGGCTATCCTTCTGCCTCAACCTTCCAAGTAGTTGGAACTACAGGCACGCGCCACCACATCTGGCTGATTTTTTGATTTATTGTAGAGATGAGGTCTCGCCAAGTTGCCCAGATTGGTCTCGAACCCATGGGCTCAGGCAATTCTCTCACCTTGGCCTCCCAAGGTGCTGGGATTATAGGCGTGAGCCACTGCGCCCGACCTTGTGCTGTGTATTGATACAGAAACAGTTGAAGTGGTAGTTCTATTTATGACTTTTTTCTGAGATACATTCTTCTGACTTAATGGGTACCTCCCCCAGTGCTGTTCTTGCTGTTGTATGTGCTATCATCCAGAGCAATTGACTTTATAATATTATCAGGGCATTTTTCTCCTTCCCCCTCCATCTTCAATTTAAAGTTCTCTTTATCACATCAACCAGGCTCTTAATAAACACATTTTTTTCAGTTATCATAGAGAACTCTATCCTTAGCCAAGACCCCATTAATCTAGTATTTCAAACCACGGTCCAGACAAAACAAAGCCTATTCTAAAATTTCATCTCTAGCAGGGTGTGGTGGTGTGCACCTCTAGTCCCAGTTTCTCATGAGGCTGAGGCAAGAGGATCAATTGAGCCCAGGAGTTCAAGGCTGCAGCGAGCTATAATTGTACCACTACACTCCAGCCTGGGCAACATAGCAAGATCTCATCCCAAAAATAAATAAAACTTCATCTCTAAAGGAAGTCATTTCATCTTCTATATATATTTTTCTATTCCAAAATAGCAGTTTTCTTTTGCAAGAAAAAAAGAAGGCCGGACTCGGTGGCTCAGCCTGTAATCCCAGCGCTTTGGGAGGCCTAGGTGAGTGGATTGCCTGAGCCCGCAGGTTCGAGACCCACCTGGGCAACCTGGCAAGACCTCATCTCTACAATAAATAAAAAAAAAATTAGCTGGGCGTGGTAGTGCGCGCCTGTAGTTCCAGCTACTCGGAAGGCTGAGGCGGAAGGATCGCTGGAGCCCAGCAGGTCGAGACTGCGGTGGCTGGGAGCAGCCACTGCACTCCAGTCTGGGCGATGGAGTGAGACTCCAACTCAAAAAAAAAAAAGAAAAAAAAAGAAGAAGAAGAAAAGAAAACATCACTTGGTCCCTCAAGTCCTTGAATATTCTTGCTCACAACTTCATAGTCCTTGGAGGTTATTTCTATGTCTCCTTTGCTAAGGCCACGCATCCCTACAGGAAGGACACCTGTTAGACTAAGAGGTGAGGAAGTGGAGATGGGCAGCATTTGTTTGATTTGATAACTTTCCCGCAGCTGTTAAATGGCAATAAAAATACATGATCAGAGACAATAACCATGTCACGTCTGCATACTTACAGCTCCCTCCCATATCAGTCAAGAAGCCCACAATTGGTATTCATTTATTTGTTTATTCATTCATCTGTCCATCCAACCAATGAATGATCATAGTTTAGACCCTCAGTGAGCTTATAATCTGATAGAGGAAGAGGTTAGGCTTACTTTTTTCTTTTTTGATACAGGGTCTTGCTCTGTTTGTTGCCCAGGCTGGAGTGCAGAAGGCTCACATTTACTGTATTAGAGTGATTACAATATTACGGATCAAAGATGGGTGTTATGGAAGTGAGGGTACGTATGGAGGTTTCAAAGGAGATCAGGAAATGCTTTGTGGACAAGGTTGAACTGGGCTTTAAAGAGGTGTAGGATTTGGATATGAGGAATGAGGGGAAGGATTTCCGAGGAAAGGGAACAGCATGGCAAAGGCACATGGCTTTCTGCTGAATAACAGTGTGTTCCGTATATTTGCAGCATAGAATGCTTAAAGGAGAATAGTGGGGAAAGTGTTGATAGGGCAGATTGGAGCCAGATTATAGAGGATCTTGACGTCTGGCTAAGGAATCTGAACTTTATTGTGTAAGCCAAGGACGGAATTTTATCTGGAGAGTGGCAGGATCAGAAATGAACCCCAGGAATATCAACCTGGGAAATAGTGGGTGAACTGGATTGGAGAAGGGAGAGTGTAAAGGAATGGAGACAAACTTGGAGACCATTATAATTTCCCTACCTCACCCTTTTATAAAGCCCTACACTTTTCATTAGCAGCACGTATTAGTTTATAAACATACATTTATTTGTGTGAATATGTTTAATGTTTGACCACCTCCAAGAAAGTAACTCTGTAAGGGCAGAGACCATATCTGTTTTGCTCACTATTGTATTCCCAGGGTCTGAGACATAGAATTGTATGTTTGTTGAACGAATGAAAATAATGAAGAATTGAATTAGGACAATAGCAGTGAAAACAATGAAAATCGTTCGAGACCAGCCTGCACAACATAGTGAGACCCTGTCTCTAAAACAAGTTTTTAAACTATCTGGGTGCGGTGGCATGTGCCTGTAGGCCCAGCTACTCAGGAGGCTGAGGTGGAAGGATTGCCTGAGCTCAGGAGGTTGAGGCTGCAGTGAGCCATGATTGTGTCACTGCACTCCAGCCTGGGCGACAGAGTGAGACCCTGACTCAAAAAAAATAAAATTAAGGGGAAGGAGGGAAAAAAAAGGAAATGCAAGAGGCAGAGAAGGAGAAATAGGAGAGGTGTACGTAATGGGTTCACCCAAGGGGACAGTTTCAAGGAAAGAATAATTAACAGTACCAAATATGGCTGAAAGGATGGTGGGTATGTGGTCTGTGAAGGTGTAAGATCTGGTGGCTTGAAGTCACAGTAACTTTTTTTTTTTTTTTTAGAGTTGGAGTCTTACTCTGTCGCCCAGACTGGAGTGCAGTGGCTGCTCCCGGCCACCGCAGCCTCGACCTGCGGGGCTCCGGCGATCCTTCCGCCTCAGCCTTCCAAGTAGCCGGAATTACAGGCATGCGCTACCACGCCCGGCTGATTTTTTGATTTTATTGTAGAGATGAGGTCTCCCTGCCCAGGCGGGTCTCGAACCCGCAGGCTCAGGCAATCCACTCACCTCAGCCTCCCAAAGGCGCGGGATTACAGGCTGAGCCACTGAGCCCGGCTCACAGTAACTTTTGAGAGCACAATTTCAGTTGAGCGGTGAGCGCAAAAACCAGACTACAGAGAAAAATGAGGTGGAAAGTGGTAGCAGAACTAAAAGAGGTAGCACAGCCCAGGCACACACCTGGAGCCACCCTGCCTCGCTTCAAACCCTTGCTCTCCCACCTTGAGCTGTATGAACTGGGGCAAGTTACTTAACCTCTCCAGTCCTCAGTTTCTTCATCTGTACAACGTCCATAGCCATCCTCACAGTTGTTGCGAAGAGAAAATGAGTAAACACACACAAGCTCTTAGAGTGACCCCTGACATAGAGCAGGCACTTTTATTTGTTGGTTTTGTTGTTGTTGTTGTTGTTGTTGTTTGAGTTGAAGTCTCACTCCACCGCCCAGGCTGGAGTGCGGTGGCGCGCTCACGGCCACTGTAGCCTCGACCAGAGCAGGTGCTTTTCAATGTTTGCTGTCCTGATTCCACCTGCAACCACTACACTGTGACATCCCTTTTGTCATTCTCTCATTCTCCAGAAGATTTGTATGTACCACCTCCTGGAAAAGTTTTCTACCTATTACGGGGCAATTCCAGCGATGCGGGGGTTTCTGTCTGCTTTTGTTTTGCAATCTTCTGCTCATATTCTTGAGTGGTCTTTACTCCCCTTTCCCTTCTGTATAGTTTTTTGCTGCTTCCTCTCTAGAATGACCGCACTCACCCTTAGTGGAGTGAACTCCAAGCAGACCCTGCAGAGCACTTTTGGTGTCTCTTCCTTTGACATTCCTCGTAACAGCAGGATCTTTTTACCTTTCCCTCCTGATTTCTTTTTTCCTTTTTTTGTTTTTGTTTTCTCATCCCTCCCCACCTCTCTGATAAGCCAGAACACAGTGGTCATTTGCGAACCTAGTTTGCAAACCCTAGTATTTTCTCAAGAAAAGTTGGAAGTTGAAAAGTTTACATTTGCTCTAACAAACACAAAGCCAGAAATTGCTCCAACTAGACAAACCTGGTGCTCCACTCCCTGCACCGGGCGGATTCCAACCTCGTGGCTCCAATTCTCACCTGTGACTATTCTCCCTGTGCGCAGCCACCACGCCGCCCATCTTGCACTGTAGTTTTCTGGTGGAATTTTTGGCACCTCCTCTCATATTTTCTAGCACCATTTCTTTCTCCAACCGAAAGACGTGATTCTATCAGAATGTTGTGGTTTTTCCAGCTGTCCTGGAATCCAATCGCTCTGCCCAACTGGGAAAAGGCCATCTCCCCTGGCCCTAGTGCAGGCGTCTCTCAAGGATCCTTCGCTCCTTCAGAGCAGGCGTCATACCTGTCTGCCTGTAAGGCTCACTGGTGCAGAAACCGAATGTGCCTTGTTCTTTGGCAGCTCTAATTAAGCCTCTTATGGCATCTGCATCACTGTTGTTTTTAATTGCAAGTTCACAAAAAGTATGAAATGTCTTTTTGTGAGGGAGTTAGCATAGCACGTGCCCTTTAGAATTCTACCATTTTATCATAATCACGAAGTGATTGGGAGAGGCCTTGGAGATGATCTGTCCAACTTCCTCATGTTTAAGGTAGTGAGGTGTGGAAAGGGGAATTGAATTAAACAACCACTTATTGAACATCTATCATGTGCAAAGGTTTGTGCTGTGAGGGACAGATACACCAGATACAAGCCCAGCCTTCTAGAAGCTTTTCTGTAGCTTAAGTGTATTATTGACGAATAGCTACCATGCAAGGTAGAGTAAGTTCAGAATTAACTCCTAGAGGCGTAAAAGGAGGGAAGGTGGTGCACCTCTGCAGTGATCAGTGACATGATCATCGAAGGTGACATTTGAGCTGGAGCTTGAAGGGTATCATCAAATAAGAGAGGGGAACTGGAAACATTCCAAACAGAGGTCTTGCTCATGGGTAAAAAGCAAGGAGTCTAGATTGGTTGGTAGAGAAATATCAGGAGATTGTGCTAGGAAAGCAGCTTAGGGCCAGTAGAGAGGTATGTTAAATACATACCTCCCTCCTCTACGGCCTCCCACCCCACCAGGCTGGTCCTGCTGACCTTCCAGATCACAACCTGAATGCCACCTCCTCGGACCAGCCTTCCCTGGGCACTTTCGCTAAGCAGGCTTCCTCACAGTATTGGCCTCCACCACTGCATCCTGTGTATTTCCGGCATCTCATTTACCCTAATGTGTATCTAAGTGTTTAGTCATTTCCTTCTTTGCTGCCCCCACTAGATTATAGGCCCATTGAGGACAGGACTGTATTTGTTCTGTTTCCTGTTGTCTTTCCAGCACCAAGCACAATGCCTATCAGTAAGTGCTCACCAAGCAATAGCTTTGGACTCTACAAGGGTAAGGGCAGTGGTCATGACAATGGAGGACTACACTGAAAAGATATTGTAAACAATCAACAAGTTTTGGTAGGAGATTGGGTGTGATGAGCAGAGGAGGGAGCTCAGGGTTTGAACCTGGGTGACTAGGGCAAGTGGAGAGGGCGGCAGGGTCAGAGCTGCAGACTGGGGGAGCCCTTGGAACGGGCTGGGCAAGCTGGGAGAGAAATGAAGTCAAGAGGGAGAGCAGGGACATGGCATTTTTCTCAGTCGAGTCTGAGTGTCATACTTGGGAGGTAATGGCCAGTCTGAGAGCCTTCAGGTTCTTGGTCAACTTGTGTTGCATGAACACAAATAAGGGGGGACAGAGCAGATGGAAGGTTCAGCTCTATGTGAGAAGATAGAGTGAAAAGAAGGGGGAGGAGCTATATAGGAGAGAAAGTGGATGAAGATGAAAGCGAGGAGTTATAATGATGAAGCGAGAGCCCACAGGAAGTGGCAGGGGCTCCGGAAAGCAAGCTCTCCATAAAACAAGCTGAAAAAAATGCAGTCACCACAGGTTCGGACCTTGTCAAATCACTTCTCTCCAAGGTTGAATTAGACTAGCACAGCTATTCTCTTGTACTGAGCATCTACTATGTGCCAGTTGTGGCACTAACTGCTGAAGGTATAAAGATTAACAGGACACAGTCTTGGTCCTCAAATAGGAGTCTAGGAGAGAAAGATGGATGCAAAGAGACAGGGCAAGAAAATGTTCTAAGCAGGGCAAAGTGGGAGGCAACTAGGTCTGCTTAGGAGCACAGCTGCTGCAACCTGACAGCCTGTGTTTGGCTCATAGCTCTGCCACTTATTTTGAGTCGGAGTGTCACTGTCGCCCAGGCTGGAGTGCAGTAGCATGCTCACGGATACTGCAGCCTCGACCTGCTGGGCTCCGGCGATCCTTCTGCCTCAGCCTTCCAAGTAGCCAGAACTACAAGTGCGCGCTACCACGCCCGGCTAAATTTTTTGATATATTGTAGACACGAAGGCTCATCAAGTTGCCCAGGCTGGTCTCGAACCCCTGAGCTCAGGCAATCCTCTTGCCTCGGCCTCCCAAAGTGCTGGTATTACAGGCTTGAGCCACCACACCCGGATGACTTATTTTTTTGAGTCAGAGTCTCACTCTATTGCCCAGGCTAGAGTGCAGTGGCACACTCATGGGCCATCACAGCCTTGACCTCATGGGCTCAGGCGATCCTTCCACCTCAGCTTTCCAAGTAGCCAGAATTACAGGTGCATGCCACCACTCTCAGCTAATTTTTTGATTTACTGTAGGTCTTGCCAAGTTGCCCAGCTGGTCTCGAATCCCTGGGCTCAGGCAATCCTCTCGCCTCCGCCTCCCAAAGTGCTGGGACTACAGGTATGAGCCACCACACCTGGCCAGCTCTGCCACTTATTAGCTATATTACCATTTTGTACCTCAGTTTCCTCATGTAGAATATAGGGATAATAAGAGCACCTACCTTCTAGGGCTCTTTTTGGCTATAGGTGAATTAGTATGCAAACAGCACTTAGTAGTAAGCAGGAAATAAATGTAACTTGCTGGAGTGATGACAAAAGGCCTTACAGGGTATAACAGAGCACAAAGGGAGGGATGGTCAATGCTACCTATGTGGTGGGAGGGGACAAGAGGAAGTGGTTTAGGAAAAGGAATATAGAGGGGAATTCTTGAGTCAAGTCTTGAAATATTGATAAGACCCTTCCACATAAGCAAGATGGGGTGGCAGCGAGGGCACTTATGGGCACAGAAAGAAGCATGACTCAAGACCCGGGGCTGTGGGGCATTCAAGAAGTTCAAATGCCTAGAGCAGAGGGGGACACAGCAGAAGAGGCAGGAGAGACAGGCCAGGGCCTGGTGGTGGAAGGGCCATGCTAAGGAGCTGGGACTTCTGTGTGTAGGAGGGCCCTGTGGGAGAGGAAGCGTACAGGAGACAGCTGATTCATCAGCCCTGGGAGGCCCGGCCGCAGGCAGACAATAGGCCACATGGAACCTTCTCTCACATGAGCTCTCCACTGGGAGATAAAGGTCAGAAGTCCATTCTCAAGTCACCCACTTTCAGTTCTTTGAAACATCAGATACTAGTGTGTAGACTGCCAGTGGTAGGGGAGGAATGGCCATGGAGGTAGTTCATTCAGTCTAATGTGGAAAAAGCCAGTGGGCATCAAACTGCACGGTGGGAATGGCTCTGCAGGGTAAATCTACTTGGGGCTTCATTGTCAAAGAAACTCTTCTATTTTCTGGCAAAGCACAGGTATCAGCACCCTGCCACTGAGGAGGAACCAAGGTGTGCAGGACCTAGTTCCGCTTCTTGGAAGTGATGGGGGAAAAGGCTTTTGAGGAAATCAGAATTTGAGTTTCACAAAGTTATTTGCAGTGATAATCAAATGTCCTAGAAGTGCCAAGGAAATGCCTAGATGGATAAAAGGATTAGTGGAGGCCATGAAATCCTAGATGGGAACAGGGATGAAAGACAAAGCTTAGGAATGCCGAGATTGAGTGACCACTCCCAAGGTCTGAGGTAGGGCCGTCAGGCATCTCAGGTCACTGCTGACTTCAGCATTCATTTGCTGGCTTGCCTGGACAAAACTGGTTCTCTGAACACCTCATCTTGTTGCTAAAAGATTTTCTGATGCCTTGGGCTTCTAATGACTGCTACCAAGCGGGGGTTGTCCCTGCAGAAAGGACCCCGTTGGCCTTTAGTGCTGACCTTTCTGCTCAAGCCTGTGTCCCTTCTCTGTCCCATCCTTTTCTGCTTGGCCTCGGCCTGCTTGGAGTGCTTCCCCTGTAGGCCCCTCCTGGGTCTGCAGCTCAACTCCCAGTTCCTTCTGCCTTTGTATTGGCTTCATCCTTGAGCCTCCAACTTCTACACTTGCTTCGGGTCAGGATTTTGCTTCTACTAGCTAATTTCTAGAATCACTTAAAACTTTATAACATAAAGTTGGTCAGCCGGGCTTGGTGGCTCAGCCTGTAATCCCGCGCCTTTGGGAGGCTGAGGTGAGTGGATTGCCTGAGTCTGCGGGTTCGAGACCCACCTGGGCAACTTGGCGAGACCTCACCTCCACAATAAATCAAAAAATTAGCCGGGCGTGGTAGCGCACGCCTGTAATTCCGGCTACTCGGACGGCTGAGGCAGAAGGATCACCAGAGCCCAGTGGGTCGAGGCTGTGATGGCCAGGAGCGGCCACTGCACTCCAGTCTGGGCGACGGAGTGAGACTCCAACTCAAAAAAACAGATAAAGTTGGTCATTTGTGTTTAAGCAAATATTGTACTTAGCCATGGGTGTTGACCTATGAGTATTTTAGTTTGATAATACAGTTCTTCCTGTCAGAGATGAAGAAATTGAGGTATGATCAGCTGCGATGTCAGCAGCATAAGTGAGAGGAGAGCCATGTCCGTATCTCACGCAAACAGAGCTCTCTCCTTCAGGACTTGGCACAGTGCAGTACGAAGAGCGTGCCTCCCCCTTTGGTGTTTCCAAGTTGCTCAGGATCTTCGCATGCTGGGGCTTGATTTTCTTCAGCTGTACCTCCTCTAAGAGGAACATCAGCCATAGTCTTAGCATGGTATGACCATAGGTCAAGTCTTTGCTCCCTTTGCACTTGGGAGTTGGATTTCCTTAAACCCCCATGGAATTCTCTGGGGACTCCCTTTTGTTGGGCTGAGAAAATGTGGGAAAGCACCTTGCAAACCATAAAGCACCATAGACAAGAGTACTCATTCCTGCTGTGGCACAGCCCACACGTTTCGTGTGGCTCCTTCATCCAGATGTTGCTCTCAACCTTATGAAGTATGGTGGTGCTTCCTCAGACTTCTCCACACAAGGTGCAGCAGCATCAGCCACATCAGAAGTGCCTGCTCTGAGCACTCCTTTCCTCCTCGGCAGCTGCAAGGGGATGACTGCTGCCCTGCTCCGCAATCTGCGTATCCCATTCTCAGTTTTGGGAACACCAATAGCTGGCAGGCCACTTTCTCTGGCCGTTTTTCTCCCCCGGTTCTTTGCTGCTAAGTTGGCCCCCACTTTCTCTAACAAAATCTGCTGCAGCAGGCATCTCCCACCTTGTGTACCTTTTGGGGAAATGTCAGCATTGTGCCACCAAAGATGTGGATCCCCATCAGTTGCTGCTGTCTGAGACAGCATCTGGGGCTGGGATGGAAAGATGACTCCATACCTGTCACCACCCAGAGGGCTGTAGCCATCCCAGGGACCCCTGGCTCAGTCAGCTGATTGTCACCAAAGAGAGTCTTTCAGCCCCCAAAGGCTTGGGCTGCTGCACCCCCACCCTCCCTTCTCGACTTCAAGAAGGTCTCTGAGCCACAGTTCATTGCAACTATCGTTTATTAAAAAATATATGTCTCCTTGGAAGGAACACTGGTAAACCAACTAGTGTCATGCTTACTTTGAATCTTTGCTTCTCTTCTCTGGGAGGAGGAGAGGGTTGAACATGGTTCAGACTTCACCACTTAGTTAACATCAGAGAATCAAGACCTTCTGTGCTCACCCCTCCCCACCAGAGTCACAATCAGTCATCATTTTATCCCTCTTTGCCATCAATCCAGTGTACTGCTCAGGGAAAGCTGCTGCCCTTTCTTTACCCTCATTCTGGGCCCCGTACTTTACAGTTAGCCTCATTATGCTGGTAGGACAATTGTTAACAGATTTCCCAAACTTGGCTGGTAGTGCTTAAAGCATCTTCCATACGGTGTCCTTTGCACAGGCCCTAACCCAGCAGGCTGGGAAACAAGGGCCTCAGCTCTAGGGCCAAGCGTTTCTTCATTCTTCCCTGCGTCATCCCTCCAGCATGGAGGTGAGGGAGGCACATTGGCTTCAAAGGAGCACAGTGGGGTTGGGGAGGGCCTGAACCACACCTGCTGTCTGCATGGGTGGTGGGCTAGGACTCCCTTGACCACAATCGCTGCCATCAGACTCTGGGAAAAAGTAACATGGTTTCACAGCTCACCAGTAAGTGAATCTTAGCTCTATAGCTCAAATGTACAGCATTAAAGTCTACTTTTTTCTTGAAGAAACAGTAAGCTACCAGCTGTTGGGGAGGGAGCTGGGGCAGGGCATATGAAGCAGCTGCAACAAAAAACCCAAATCAAACTCATGACGTGGCTGGCCAGGCCGAGTGCTGTTCCACTGTCCCAGAACAGAACTGGAAGGCTGTGACTCCCTGTCCCTGTTGGTGGGCCCTGGGAAGGAACCTCAGCTGAGCCCAGCATGTCCTTGGCGGGTGAGTGAAGGGACAGCGTGGCAGCGCAGAGCCCCGGCTCCCCCTCTGAGCTCTCACCAGCCCTGCTCTCCCTTCTGCTGACAGGATGGCCAGGCCTGGGTCACCTACTGCCTCTCAAGGTCTGGCTCCTTCAGGACCTCATAAGCCTTCAGAACACTGGCAGATTGGATTCTATGCATTCACTTAAATAGTAAAAGTAAAATTTGCAATAATGAAAAGGCTGACACAGTAGCACAACATGGTTTTGGTTTAACAGCAGCTTAAAAATAAACAAAAAGGAAACCTCTCATGCAGACACATCAGGTGGCATAAAACAATAGGCAATTTCACATGGAGCATCATTTGCCATTCTCTCTTTGACCTCACACAGGACTGACCGCACCTCAGGGGCAGCAGCTGCTTTCGGGTCAAGTCTCCAACCCTCTTGCCCCCAGGCAAAAGCCGTTTCTCTCAGGCCTCAGGCTGACCCCTCCTAGAGAAAACTTTAGCTCTCAAGAGAATGACCAAATGTGAGTGCCCTTTAGTGCAGCACTTACTACCATTTTCAATCTCTTCCCAACCAGCTGGGATAGAAGATGCCATCTGACTGGAATGTGAAAATTAAAGCATCTCTCTAATCACATAGTACCATTGATGAAGTCTCCATAGATTTTTCTAGTCCAAATGTGTGTGAATATATATATATTATATGAGAGTGTATAATATATATATATAATAATTTCTATATATTTTATATAAATTACATATATATATCTATATATAAATAAGATACTTTCTGTTGCCATTACGTTGCACCGCCTCAGAGCTGTGAGACAGCAGTACAGATAGGTAGAAATGCCCAGGAGCACCTCATCATGTGGTGCATTTAGCTCACTTCACAAGCCGTGCAGCTGTCCAGAGTATGTCTTTCCATCAGTCCTCCTCTCTTCTCTTCGCTTCTGCTTGATTTTTATGAAAACAATGGCTCTGATGGATTTGCACCTGTGCTAGCGCTTGGGAAAGGTCCATGCAGGAATGGGCACAGTCACATGATGAGTGAGATGGCATCATCTCAAAAAGTAAACTAAAACAAAACAAAAATTTTAAAAAAAAGAACAGGACTAGAAAACTCAATTTTTTTGACATATCTAAAAAAGGGGGCAAGAACAGTAGCATTTGTTCTCCCCATGGGGACAGGAATGAAGAGGGAGGAGGGAAGAGGGACTCGATTTCTTCTGTTCACAAGAGAATGGTTGGAGGGGATTCTTCAGAGTTTTTCAGGGGATGGGACCCAAATGTAGTGCCCAGACTGGTCCTCAATGATCTGTTTGATTTTGTTATAAATCTCTTCCAGTGAGTCACCCTGTACAATGGCTAAAGTGAAGAGGAAAACAGAATTATTGCGGTGGTCCACAGCATATCCCCCCAAACCTGGCAATTCTGTCTCTCCCAACAATCCTACAAGCCCCCGTCCCCTCCCCCGAACATGAAGGACATGCTCACAGGAGTGTGGGTTTGGGCTTGGCTACACTAGTCAGCTGTTGGTGTGATGAGGGCAGTAAGGGGAACTAGCTAGATGTCCCAAGCCCAAGGCTTGAAGTCAACTTAATGAGACAGTGAGACTAAGTAGCAATGACTGGAAAAATGTGTTTATTCAAAAGATGTTTATTGAACACCCATTATATGCCAGACCTTGCAGCTCATGTTGCTCTCGGGTGCCATAAGGCCAACAGCTTGTTAATTCTAAAGCAGCCTTACTAAAAGGCTTGGAAAATCCCAGTTATCTACAGAAAGAGCTGAAAGCCACAATTTCTGGCTAGAGGCAGTGCTCCTAGGGCCATCACATCTGCTGTAGGTCAGCCTAGCAAACAAGGACACAGATGCTGACAGTAAAGAGAGCTCTGAAGACCCAAGGTGTGTGAGTATGTTTATGGATTCTTTACCCAGTTAATTCAGGAGCACCAGTGACCAGAAGGGACTCAGTACTGCCCTGCCCTGCATACACATATATGTCGCTGGACTTTAAAAGGTGAGGAACATATTCCATAGAAATCATCTCAACCTTTTAGGAACCAAATTTCTAAAATAGGTGATTACATAAACACATAAATAAACACACACACACACACACACACACACAACTTGAACACCACACCAAGGAATCATCATCAACCACAAACGTTTATTCAGCACCTAAAACATGCAAAGCAAAATACTGGGGGAGTAGAGCTGGGAGGGAGAGAAACAAAGAAATATAAGTAGTCTACACTCTAGTAGGGCCAAGAAGACAAAATGAACAAACCAACAATCCAAGGCAGCATTTGGTAAGTGGTTTATACTATAAACTGCTGTGGCTGGACAGAAGGCACTTGAGTGCTTTGGAAAGGTCTGTGCTCAAAAGCTCAAAAGCAACCGGAAACTGTGCAAAGTTTCTAGATTCTGTCTAAACCTCTTTGAGACACTTGTAGAAACAGGGGTCTGGCTGATCCCATGGCACCCCCTGGCTGAGCAGCAGGGAGTCTTACCTGTAAAGTATTCTCCAAACTCCTGCTCCAGTTTCATGGCTTTGTCATAGATCTTATTTGCTTGTTCGTATGTCTGCCGTCGGTTCATTTCCCTGCCAAAGACACAGAAGAAAAGTAGTTTCAAATCAGAGTCTATGTTTTGATTAACCTAAAACATTGTTCCAAGAACCTTGAAAATCTGCTAAGCTGCCTGCACTTCCTTCCTCAAACCTTCCAGGTTCAAAAGCCCAACCAGGAACACACACACAAGCCCTCAAAATAGGAGCACTTGGTGACCAGAGCTGGGGCACAGAGCCTTCTTCAAGCTTCTGTTGTGTCCCACCTCTGCCCAGCAAATCACTTCATTCTCCATTTCCCCATACTAGCTGGACGTGTCTTAGTCTCAGCAAACACTTACATAAGGGCTTCAATGGACTTAGGCTTGATGAAAATGGCAATGGGGTAAAGTTGTGCTTGCTGCAGTCTCTTGATAGCATTGCCGGAAACATCTAAGATACAGTGCTTGCCCTGAAAAAGCAGAATTGGATCAGCCCAGCCAGTCCCTGCCCACCATACCCGAAGCAGAAATCCAGTGGCATTCTAAACATTCACCCAGGGGAACCCAGGGCCACCTAGAATAGCCTAGAAAATCCTACCCCTGAGGTAGGTAGGCCCCACTTTTTGCTCCTACTACCCAGAAAAGGCCACATCTATTTAGAGGCTCCTGTTCTCTGGTGGGTGACACTCCAGAGTGAGTTGCATGAAGGAAACAGACAGCTTCATCAAGGGGCTGGGGATATACAGAGCTGCCATGGCTCTGGTCAGCAGTCTCTCTTGGTAGCCCCTATGCTGGAAGGAGGAGGACCCAAGTAGAACTTCAGCAAGAGCATTTGTCTTCCCGAGGAGGCCGTCTCCTTTTCACTTACCCTCTCTGCAACTGCCCGCACTGACTGGATGCTGGTCCCGTAGAGATTATCATTGAACTGGCCCGCCTCGATGAACTTATTGTCCTGAATATCCTTCTCCATTTGTTCTCGGGACACCACAAAGTGGTAGTCTTGCCCATCCACCTCATTATCACGCCGAGGCCGGGTAGTATCTGAAGGAAGAAAGGAACACTTTGCAGCCCAAAGGCAACGGTCTGCCCCAAGCCAAAAAAAAGCTGATTCTCTCACCTGGGTGGGTCACAGGGCCATTATAATTTATTTTCAGATGAGTGGGGGGGAAAAGTAGTTGGGAAGGAGTTTGTCTTGCCTACTTCCCTTCCAACCTCCAGGTCCCACCACAGGAGGCTATTTGCTTTAGTCTAAACTGGACCCAGAAAGGCAGGGTTCCTGAGCCAAGGCCTGGCAGAGGGTGCCGAACCTGGTACAGGACTCAGTGAACCTAAGAAACTGTTCATCGAGTTATACCACAACCGCTTTGGCTGGGCCTCCTCATTGTCTAATCATTCCTGACCATCAGCACTCAAACTTCCTCCAAAGAAAGTGAGTGGTCAAACCTGATGTCTTAGTCCTCCCAACCCCATCAGCTTTGGGGGGAATGTATTGCCACCTACTCTCCCAGGGTGTCAGATGTACCCTGTTCCCAAATAGCCCTAGAATCCAATTGCAGACCCTTTCCATAAAACATTAGAGCAACAATCCCCAGGGTACCACGCCTCATTCCTTTGGGTCTTTCCTGGGCTCTTACGTGGCACACAGGATCCAAATTTATGTGGGAACTCGGAAATCAGGTCATCATTGACTCGGTCCTTCATTGGGCCCAGGATGATCACAGGTCTTGCATAGTGAACTGGAGAGGGAGAGCATCAAGACAGTGAGCAGAGGCCCCCATCAGACAGCCCATGCTACCTCCAAGTCTGGCTAGAACACAGAGGCTCTGGAGCTGGAGACTCAGACAGAGTGAAGCATCCTCAGCTGCTGTCTGGCTTTTAACTACAAAGACATCAAAGAGTCTTTAATTTGAAAATATCTAAGTCCAAGGCAAGTCTGAAACCAGAAGCATCTCCCCTTCCAACAAAATCAGGAGAAATCTCTGCACTGACACCAGAAGCTAAAGAAGATTTTTGCAGAGGAGTCACTGAAGGAAGGGACCAGGACCTCTCTTTCGGCAGTGGCTATACCCAGAGAAATACACCTTCCTTGTATATCTGCTTGCTCCTTTAGAAGGTATCCTAGTGGTGGGCAAAGGCATAGAAAGAGATGCACAGTGGATGGTTGCCCCCTTCCCTACGACACTAGGAAGGAGTAGAAGAGAAGGAGGAGTAGGAGAAGGCTCCTGTGCCATGAGTCGAGACTTCCTCTGCCCCCAGACATCTCCCTCTGATGCTACAGCCACCTACTGTGCTGAGCACCACAATCAGGAGACTAGAATGAAGGCAAGACTCTCAGAAGGGGGCTTACTTTCTTGTCGTGTCACTGGCTCATAGGACAAAATAGTATCCTCTTGTCCTTCTGCAACAAAAAAGGGAGACAGGTTAACACTGTATGATCTGCCTCCCTGTGGGCAACACTCACCACACCCTACCCTGCCAGAAGACAGCCTTATCAAGTGGTACTTGCTACCACCTGCCTTGTGGTCCTTTCTGCTTTCCGTTGGCAAGAAAGCACAGGAACCCCTTCACTGGCCCTGGGGGAGGAGTCAGCAGTTCTTTTGTTCAGCAAAACATCCCTGAACAAAAGGCCAAGGCCCAGAAGCTATGAAGCCTCCACCAAAAAACCACCCCAACTTTTGAAGAACTACTCTTTTTGTTTTACCATTTTATTTTTATTTTAAAGATGTGGGGATACAATTCAGGATTGAGTATACAAGTGGTCATCGTACAGGTAAAGTTGAGTCTCCCTTTGTTCCCCACTTTGTCTGGTTTAAGATCAGTACCCCTACTGACGTTATGTGCCCCCCACCCCCGCAACTATTCTTATCGGCAACAGTTGGCTGTGTTCAACAGTCCCCTTGCTCTGGCAAGAATGACAGGGATGCTTCAACAGGTCAAAACATACCTCAGGTAGAGGGGTCAGGGCACTCATACAGGTCCCTGAACTGCAGCCTAATTTTGCCCTTTTAAGGGTCTACCTATTCTCCCCACTCTGTTGGAAGAAGCATCCATTAAAGTGGCACATGGCTCAGCTAAGGCCGCAGTGCCCTTTAAGAGCAATGCTGAACTTGCCCTCTCCTCATGGTGGAGTTCCAAGTAGCCTAGAAATGATGAGTTTTTTTCTAAAACAATCATCAAGGCACTTGCTGCTGGGTGCCTGGAGGTCCCATACTAGCTGAAGACAGTGATCTTTGCATCAAGCCACAGGATGTTTGCTAAAAGGCTTCTTCTGAGCCTAAAACTCCTGGGCAGATTTTATAAGTCCTCCAGCCCCCATAGCTCCTGAAAGGCCAGCGTTTCCAAAGTTCATGAGAGGTTTGAACTGTGGCTTCTCTAGTCTGGTCACAGGATCTCCCAAGGAAAACTGGGTAATTATCTGAGCATTTAACCAGCCCCAAAGGCAAGGAGGTCCTAGTCACCTGGAAACACAGATTCAGGACAATGTCCCATAGGAGTCATTTTTCTTTTGGTTTCTGGGCAAATCTGTAAACCTGGCAGCACCTACAGACCACAGTGGCCATGGCAGGGATTTACTCTTTAGCAGTTCACCCTTTCCAGGTCCCAGGGATGCCCAGGGTCCTGGCCAGAACTACAGGGCTTATACTCTCCTTTAATCCATGGGGCAAACCCCATCCCATAAGGAGAATGAACTGGCCACAGCATTTCCAGGATCTCAAAGTGTACATGGCTAAAAGAAGCACCAGCCCCTGAGCCGAAATGACAGCCATGCAACACTGGAATGAGGATGGCTGGGACACATAGTGGAGCTACACGACATGGGGAATGACACACACTTACTGGAACTGCTTTCGCTGTCACTGGTGTTGGATGTCACTCCCTCTGCAAGCCAACAAGAAAGAGACTCCAATTCAGAACACACCACTGAGAGGTCACATGCAGCACAAAACTCAAATGCTCCAGAAGCAAGACACTGAGCTGCCAACTGAGTCAGGCCACAAGAGGCCTGTCACATCCAGTCTACAACTGGGAAGCATAGCTCCAATCCTGAACCCCTGGCCACCTCATACTTGTCCCCTGAGCCCTCTTGATCTGCCAAGTGCCTCCCTATGTACTACAAACCTTACTGCCTTTAGCAGTATCCTCTTCATCGGAATCAAATAAATTGACTCGGATGGTTTCTAAAATCCTATCTCAAAATGCATCGCCCAAGGATAACAACAGGAAAGAAAAGGCAGTGACGGGGCAAAGAGAAGTCCAGGGACCAGCTGCTCATGAATTCTATCCCCATCCCAGACAGAGCCCCCAAAGTACAGTCATGTGGCCCTCCGGAACTGAAAAGCTAAGCGCCGGATGGGCTGCTTTTCAGAGCAGGCATCAGGGAATGCTACTGTGATCCTTCAGCGGGACCCCCAGACCTCTTGCCACCATTCAGAGGTGGCTTCAGCAGTAAGGGGGAAAGTGCCTCCATCCACGAGACAGACTTGTCAAAACACAGAGACAACAAAGCCAACAAGAACACCTTGAGGACAAGACAGTTCTCCTGCCTCAGACAGTTGGGATCTGCCCATCTCTGTGTGTGGGCAGAGGAAGCTCAGTGGAGGAGCACACACAAAGCCCCCCCTCCCCCCAGGACGACAGGATAATGAAGATGAGACATGGACACACCAAACCATGGAGAGAGATGCTGCTCATTTCAGCCAAGACCACACTGTTCCAGACCATGATATGCTGTGGCCCCCCCCGCCAGGAAGAACTGGCTGAGTTGCCACGCATGGCTAGCTCCTGAACAATCCCTGATGGCAGCTTCTTTGCCTTCAGCCTTTATTATTTATTGAAGGAGAGTATATGCTGACAGAACCTACCCGGCAGGGCTGCATGTCTGTGCACCTCTGCACGCAGCAGGATGACCACTAAGGCAGCATCTGCTAGGTCCTTTTCATTTTCCACTCTAGAATTCTTTTCCAGAATGGAAAATGAGGTCAATCAGAGTTTTCCTGAGATAAAGCACTAACTATATATGGTCCATACATGGTGCTGAGGCCCCCACCAGACCAGCTCAACCCCTTAAGAGACATTCTGTGAGAAGCTGGCCCATGCATGACTGCTTGCTGAAGCCCTAGATCTGCTGGGACATCCCAAATGCAGGTTGGGTAAAGGAGTTAAACAGTACCCTTGTTCCTAGTTAAAGGTAAGAGCTGTAATTCCTATAGTCAATTTTTTTTTTCAAAAGATGGGGTCTTACCCTCTTGTCCAGGCACAATCATAGCTCACTGTAACCTTGAACTCCTGGATTCAAGCAATCCTCCTGCCTCAGCCTCCCGAGTAGCTGGGACTACAGGCACACATCACCATGCCCAGCTACTTTTTTTTTGTAGAGTTGGAGTCTCACTATGTTGCCTAGACTAGTTTCAAACTCCTGGCCTCGAGTGATCTTCCTGTCTCAGTCTCCCAAAGTGCTAGGATTACAGGTATAAGCTACTGTTTCTGGTCCTATGTCCAATTCTTTCGTGTGGTGTCACTAGGAGAAGAATTCAACCAGCAGGTACCCCCTTGCCTTGACAATAGTCTAGAAATTAGCTGAGTGGTCACCCTGGAGAAGCATTTTGAACCCACTTCACTTCTAAGGTAGGATGCCAGGCTCACGCCCTCCCATTTCAAGTGGCAAAAGGGAAACACAGACATGAATGATAGAGATTTATTAGGGTACCAGGGATCCAGAGCAAATGTGTGACATTCGGAGACACATGCATTTCCTTCTACTGTGGATTCAGAGTTCTCACAAATACTGCCCTCCCCTCACCCTTCCCCCGTCCCCATGTCCCCTACACCCCCACCCCCACGATCTCCAGTCATGCCACAAATACAGTTAATCGTGTGTAAGTTTGACTTACTCAGGTTCTTTGCTCCATAATAATCGTCACTTAACCCCGGGAAGTCCTGATTTCACAGACAGCAAGGTGGGGGGGGGGGGAGAGAATTGGGGATAAGAGAAAAAATAGAGAAGACAAGGGAGAGGAAGAATACAGAGGCAGGTGAGCACTAGTGACAGAAGTATGAAATACTATGAAGACCTATAACTACAGTGAGGTCAAGAACTTTGCTACAGAAAGAATATCCCAGGTCAGATAAGATATCTGGACTTCATGCTGCCCAGTTTGTTGCCAGAGGGCCTTGGAGTAAACTAGCTTCCTGAGACAGTCTATAGCTGTAGGCCCACAGGACAGGACAGGTGACACTCCAAGGCTTGGAGCACCTGCTTTGGACAAATTTGCAGTTGTAGAGCCCAGGTCTCTGCTTTGCCCATGAAATCACCATTTCCCTCTGTGGGTGCATGAAAGAGCAAATGTCCATGTGTGTCACGTAGGCAGGCAGAATTACCATCACCCCAAAGAGCTTTTGCCCAATACTGACTCACTCTGTCCAAACCCTTAAGGGAAAGTTACATGTGGTCTGGGATGTAGCCCCCAACACTGCCCTGGATTGTGCAGACCCTGGGGGATGAGCTCAGCTTCTGGAGAACACACACTAGGCAATTTAAACTCCATCATCCAATGGGCACCTCCTCCCAGGCCAGGCCACAAAGTGGTGAACACCTCCCCAGGCTGGGCTCAGCATGGAGGTTTCTGGGACTCATCTGATGAACTGTGGTGACACAACCACGGGCCTTTGTCTCAGACCATCTCCTACTGCTCACAAGTAGAACCAACTATACCTATTGCTTCTTATTGAGCTATCCCAGGATGATGAACCCTGGACTTCATCTGGACGACGGCATCTTCCTATTTGCTAGGTACCACCCCATATAGCAATGACCTACAAATACCATGACCTGAAAAAAAAGTGACATTTCCTTTCAGAACTAGTCAGTTTCCTGCTAGTTCCAACAGCTTAGGACCCCAAGATCCCACCATGTAAGACAGAGGAGTCACTGGTAAATGAGAGATGTTTACAATTCATGATGAGACAAAGGAGAAAATATTTTTCAAGGCAGACCTGGTGTTTAAGGTTAGGGTCAGAGCAGCTAATTTCTGAGGCATATGGTAGAATAAGAAGATTTGTCAGGATTAAATTGGTTCTTAAAGTTAATTTAGCTCAGTGTTATAGCTTTTTCTACCAAACCAGCTTTGTGTTTCTCAATAAATCTTTATTTGGACAATGTTGAACAACATTTCTTCCATGTCAACTTATTACAGTGGGAGGGACTCTCTTGTGAAAACTGCTTCTGTAGGTCCTCTAGGATATCCTGTGTGCTTATGCACATGAGTGAGGTTCTGGAAGTAGCCCCAACTCCAGGGATCCTGGGAAGAAAAGGCTCTTCTCTTGACATACACGAGTGAGGTTAAGGAAAAGAAAACATAAGAGGAAGAAGCCAGGAGAGCAACACTGAGTTCCTAGACCTTGTTCTCTTGAAAAACCATTTTTCTAACCCTGACACTCTGGCTTTAAAACCACTCCTCACGACCACAGCAGAGCTCCACCTAGCACTTCCAATGCCAGTGGCAGGTACTTCCTGGAGGCTGGCCTTGGGACCAGTCCCCACCTCAGTGCCTCCAACACTCATTCCAAGTGAGGAGCTGTACAAATAAGACCCAACATCTCCCCATGCAGACCAGTTTCTGCCCCAACTCTGCAAATTAGCAGGTGCACGTGCATACAGGCGTGCACAGGGCCACACACACCCTTGCCCAGACTTCTCCTAAAGGAAGGTGCAACTGAGGACAAGAGGATAGGGCTGCAGACGGTCTGCTCTCTGGACTCTGCTGCTACTTACGTTCCTGTATGCTGCTTTCCTGGGTCATGTTTTCTTTGCTCTTGTAAAATGGAAACTTTCGAGAGAGGCGGAAACTCTTTTTACGTTTCGTTTTGATCGACTGTGAAAGAACATGAAGATGGAGGGGAAGGACAGGAAAAAAAAAAACAGAACAATGGATTTTAAAGCATGCAAGAAAAACTAAAATGGAGACAATGGTGAGCTAAATAAAAGACCATCTCTCACAAATGAGTCTATGAGATTAAATGAAAGTCGATGTAAGAGGAAAATTATGTTTACAGGAAAATGTTGTAGGGATGTTAAAAGTTCCAACCTAACCTAGACTCATAACACTCACTGGCATTTCCTAAAGAACAAAGGTCACTGCAGCCTCCTGGACACATGCCCTAAGGTGCCATTAATATACACAGAGTCATCTACTCCATGTCTCTCTTCCCTCTACTGCTCCAGAAGTTCTTTGGCTGTGAAGCTCATAGAAGAAAAGGAGTAAATGGAGAACCCTCCTGCCTTGGGTGGTCTGAAGAGGGGAGGGAAATCCGGGGCTGGCCCTCCTGGCTGGATGAGGAGGCCAGGTTCTGTTCAAGGTCCCCACAGCTCCGACAGGGTCTGTAGCCAGGGAGACACCCATGAGTGGTTGCATTTTCCCCAAGCAAGTAAGCCTTCCACAGTCCAAGTCCAACACATTTTCAAGAGCCAGTACCCAGGGGCAAAAGCACACACTAGCCGTGGACTTTAAGTGCTCTCTCTGCTTTCTGAAAAAGTCAATGTTCTGACAGAACAGAGCCAGCCCTCTGAAAAAGAGATTTTCTTTTGTACTCCCCAGTTCTCTTACACATAGACCAAACTCCAAACCTCTTACCCCTCTTCACATACTGGCTGACCTCCTTGGGGGTCCCCACTTACCCTGTTAGACTCAATCATCCCTGTCCTGGCATGGAACTTCACGGTTTTCAATCGAGCTCTTTCTTTCTTTTCCACCCTGTTTTGGAGTCAGAAAGAAGTCCTGTTACTGCCAGTATATGGTCTTAGCAGTGGGTTGCAGCAGGCATAGCAGCCACTTTTTGGCTCACTGAGTGAAAACCATGTCGAGTACCAACTCTCTACCAAAAAGAAATCATAAAGCACATATGTGGCTCTCAAGCAACTTCTAACAGGAAAGCAAGAAAGAAATACCAGCGAGAGGGCAGAAAGACCTTGCTCATAGTCATGACAACTCACCTCTTCTTACTGGGGATCACACCAATCTGCTCACTTTCTCCATGTGGGGTCACCAGCCTTGCCTGCCACCACTCATCATCAGAGGCATTAATGACATGCAGAATATCACCATAAGAGAAGCTGAGCCCCTGGCTTGGCAGGCAGCTGTCCCGAGTCCGATCATAATCAAACAGGGCCCTGAAAGGCACAGTGGAAAATGAAGTAATCATCCAACCCTAAATGCCAGGAGACTGGCATCCTGAAAGAACAGCAGAGGCAGGCCAAACAGCGCAGACGCAGCAGCCTCACAGCAAACCAGAAGGAATCTCCAGTAGACTGCATCCTTCTTCCAGTCCCAAAGTAGTAAATACATACCACCCTTTCAAAGAAACATCCCATTCTCCCAAGAAGGGGCATAAGGGAAAACTGTTTACAAATCCCACCTCCTCCCACTTCTGGATACAAGGCAGAAGTCCAAACCAGAACTCACTCAATAGCCCTCTCCCTCACCCACATCCTAGGGAACTAGCTCTACCAGAGAGCTTTCTCAGTTTACAAAGATATCCTCAAAAAGCAGTTGAAGAGAGGACAAAAAAGTGCTAACTACAATCCTAAAACAATGAATGGCAAATACTGCAAATTACAGAAGAAGGGGCCTTGTGTCCTAGGGCAGCCAAGGCAAAAAAGCTAAGGCTGATGTTGTCCCTCACAAGGGACCCTAGAAGTCTCCTAGATCAGTCTCTTTCTCTTACATATGGGGGAACAGAGGCCCAGGGAGGAAGAACACTCCAACTAGGTCATACACCTAACTAACCTACAATGGAACCTAGGTCCTCTGACAAGACATGCTATAAACCAAGAAGAGTAAAGAGATAGAAAGGAAGGTAGGGAGGGAACTATACCATCCAGGTTTGTGGAAAAGGACACCAGCTTAGTTGCTGCTGGAAGTCTTAGGAAATGATGTTGGAAATGCAAGCCTGAGGCAAATTTTGGAAGGCTTTAAATAGATCTGATCTAGTGGTCCCTGAAAATGTGAAAATGACACATCAAAAGAGTCACAGGAACACTAACCTGACTTCATATGCAAAGAGAAAATTAGAGAACGTGGAGGACTTGGAGGCAAATTTAAACCAAAGCTCCAAGCTCAATCCTTCAGGGCCCATTGCTGACTAGCTCTGGTGAGTCTAGGCTGGTACTTTACACCAGAGCTTCCTGCTCAGGGAACAAACTCACCTAGATAAAAGTTTCTACCATTCTTACCCCAGTGAACCTCTCCTCATATGGAGTCACCACAAATGGGTGATTTCAGCGAGAAGTTTGTATTTTCTACCTACAATCTAGGCTCTGTCTTCTTCATATTCTCTTTTAACAAAAGTGTTTTTCATACTTTTGCACACACAACCCAGCAGATTGCCCAGAACCCAGTTCTAAGACTTCAACTTCCACCTGCAAAGCTGTGGTCTGTGGCCCAACTGGAAGCTGCAAGCAAAAGGTTTCCCCATGTGCAAGCCCAAGTGAAAGACAGGATGTCATAAAACCATGGAGAGTAAAATACCCATCTACTATTTAAAGTTCTTGAAACAGAATCCTTAAAAAATCAGTGTCAGATGATTTGAAAATGAAAATACCCAAATTCCAACAAAAAGCCCTTTATTTCCCTCAATTTACACACTCAAGAGAGTAAGTGGCAGATGCCAGTTGATAAGGAGGTGCTGTCCGCAAGGTGCTCTGTGTGACAGAATCAAATCTGAATGCATTTGTACTGCCTGAGCCCCGTGTTTCCTAAAGCAAGGAAGGTGTTCTGTCAGCCACTCCTGCTAAGATGAGCACCATAAAGTGACCTTATTCTCAGTGACAGTAAGAAACACTGAATGTCATTGTAGGCTTCAAAGATTGGAACAAATATAGTAAGGAAAATAACAGAACTTGAATTAAGCACAAATTAGTTTGGGGAGGTAAGGAACGAAGACGTTAAAATCAATTAGTAGTGAATAGGATGAGTTTGTAGATTAGAAGGTAGAGTTTACTGGTTATCAATTTAAAACACCAGACACATTTTAGCACCTCATAGAACCATGCCTGACCTTTGGCGACAGCAGTAACCAACTGTAGTACATATGGCAAAGTTGATGTAAACATGTTTTCTGGATGCCAGGAATCTAATTATTTATAATTTTTTAAACATCAGAGGTTCAAATAAAACTAATATAAAAGTTTACTTCCAAGATGAATTTCAGGTATCTTACTACATTAAAACACACATAGCACAAGCTAAGTAAAAACAAAAGAAACAGAGCAAAGTCAACAAGACTGCCAGTAGTTAATTACCTCTGAACATTGGGAATTCTGTTTGGTTTGTCTTTTGGCCACAGCATGTGTTCCTTTTGCCATTTTCAAAAAATATTAAGTCAATTAAAATAGAAAGTGGGGAAACAGATATACCAAGCACTGAATTGAGTCATTTGCTTCAGATGACACATTTGACTCTAAGCTCCCTGGCAAACAAGGCAAAAAAGGAAGTTTACAATTCCAATTTCCTAATAAAAAGTGGCACCCAAATCTATCTGGATTTTGTTTGATGAATTTGTGAATGATGAATGAACAAGGAATACTGAACAACAGGATAGACAATACTTTTTTAGCTATAATTTTTGTTAAAAGCATAGAAACATGAGCTTGAAATTCTAAACTATAATATTATTGCTCAGTTGGGAATGTAAAAAAATGAATTAACAAGAGTTTCCTTTTCTATCCATCAGAACTACAAATAGAAAAAGAACTCTGCAGAACAGTGGCGCTTTAGAGGTCAATTTGTCCAACTTCCTATCTAATAAAGAAAATCCCTTAGATATTCCCTAAGTTTCTTTTCAGCTCTAGCAGTTAATGAGTCTGGGTCTTTCCTAGGTCCTTTCTACCAGGCTAAACATTCTCAATTCCTTCAACAATCCTTCCCTTTGTCATAATTTTTATTTGTTTTTCAAACCCATGATGTGGATTTTCTCTAAATCCACTTTGCCTCTTTTTCCTGCTGAAACTCTAAGAGCTAGAACACGTCTTCACAAATGATGAGAGCCAGTCCCAGATGCACGCAGGGCCTCATCTAGAGTTACATGGTAGGTGACTCTCAGACTAGGGTTCTTAAATCTCAGAAAATGTTATGAGGTATCTAAGTCATAGTCACATGTATTTTTACTTATTTATTTTATTTTGTATGTGGCTTTTTTCTTTTGAGTTGGAGACGCACTCTATTGCCCAGGCTGGAGTGCAGTGGTACACTCACGGCCACCGCAGACTCAACCTGCTGAGTTCAGGTGATCCTTCTGCCTCAGCTTTCCAAGGAGCTGAAACTACAGGCACATGCCACCACGCCTGGCTAATTTTTTGATTTATTGTAAAGATGAGGTCTCGCCAAGCTGCCCAGGGTGGTATCAAACCTGTGGGCTCAAGCAATCCTCTCACCTCTGCCTCTCAAAGTGCTGGGATTATAGGCATGAGCCACAGCGCCCGGCCCTATGTGTATTTTTTAAAAAGTTAATTCTCCACTTGCATGTCTAGAAAATACCATTCTTTCACTATTTAAATACTTAGTGATTATACTTTATGCTGGCACTATGTTAGATATATGGGAGATACAAAAGAAAATAAATTCCTGGCTTACTATCTGACAGAGGATATATGGTATACTGGATATGTCATAGCAAGAGGCCCAATAGGAGGACAAACCAAGGCCTAAAAGCATTCACTGGGAGTACAAATCACATCTAGTTTGGGGAGGCTAGAGAAGGCATTGCTTTTTGAATTGGGCCTCAATTAAGGTTCAGGACCTCAAAAGGTACAGACAGGGAGGGGTCCTTCCAGCTAGAGGGAGCAATATAAGTAAAGACCTGGAGGCAAAAAGTACTGGATATGTTCAGAGATCAGCAGTGCATCCACATCTGGCTGGGCTGCAAAGGGTGGCAAGTTGGGGCCTGATAGTAGACAGCCTGGATTGTCCAGCTAAGGAGTCTGACATTCATTAATTAGGCTTTGTGTGACCAACTTCATTGCCTCTGCTTTTTTATCCAATTACTAGGCTACACTTTCATGTGGAAATTAACCCAGTAACAAGTAAAGGCCAGAATATTAAAATCGAACAACCTCTCACATGACATATATTTCGTGTGCTCAAAAAAGGTATTTTGTAAATTAGACATAAATTTTGTAAAAATACCAACTACCTTTCTAAGACCTTTAAGAAGCAAGCATGTTAAATTGTGGCCATCTAGCAGTGACAGTCATTCTTAGGAACTGCCTGGAATCCTAATGAGTTGACAGGGTTTTTTTACCTTCTTACAAATGCCTCATGTTAGATCTGGTAAGAGAAGGAATACCTTTCTGCACAACACTGATATAGCCTCCCCCTCCCCTTTTTATCCCTAGGGCAAGCATTAGAGAAAGTCAAGGCAGACACAGCCCCTTTTAAATTAGGCTGAACCACAGTCCCCCAAACTGAAATCCTACACCTGCAAGCCCACATGACACAGCAACCAACCATTTCAACCTCTGATTCAAAAAGAGTGAGCAAGAAAAAAGAAAACAAAACCTATTTGTCTCCAGACACCTAAAGAAAGGCTGTAATTAACCATCTGCCACCCTGGTCTTACTGTATATTTGTGTGTGTGTGTGTGTGTGTGTGTGTGTGTGTGTGTGTGTGTGTGTGTGGTCTTACTGTATATTTGTGTGTGTGTGTGTGTGTGTGTGTTTCAGCTTATCTGACAAAATGGTGTGTGGAAAAAGTAAAGGCTTCAAAAATTCATTCTTTCTGGGTCTAGATAAAAAGAATTCCATGTGCCTCTAAGTAAAGACTGGTCGGGTCAGAGGGAAACACTGTGCCATGAGAGAACAAAACGTATGGAAATATTACCATTCCCCAGACCAAAGTCAAGGGTTTGATATACATGAAAGACGATTTGCCCCTTGAATATGTTCTTCCTTTTCTATGAAGCCAGAGAGAGCCAGACCCTGGGTATTCCTGCAACTTTTCAAACATTGAGGCCAGACCAGAAAAATATTAAATTATTTAAGAGCAGAGTAAAGACAAAGACTGTGGTCCAGGGAAAATGAAGTATGTAAAAACAAAGCGACAGTAGACAACAAAGAAGTTTTCTGGAGCTGTCACACCACCATGAAAGGGCAGCTACAACTTCCCAGGGGACTAGGGTTTGAGCTCCTGAGTCTCCCTAAGGAGAAAGTGTTTCCAAAGGTCTTGAAAGATAGTTAAGAGGTGACCTTTAAAACATCCCTAAGAGATGCATGGCCCTCCCACAGGGATAATGCACATACTCTGGGCGGTGGACTTTGTCAAATCTTCCTTTCAGCTGGGACCTCTCTGCCCGATAGAAAGCAATAATATAATCAGCTCAAAGTAAACAGACTATCAGCCAAAGGTCTTTGTAGTCCAGATCTTAAATTGTGAGGTTTGGGCCAGAGGGATCCAGAGAAATCAGGAGCAGCTGGCACAGCCACCACGGTGTCTTAGTGAACCAGAACGCAAAGAAAACGGCACTACCAAGGAAACAGGTCAAGCAGGTTTCTTGATGTAAAGCAAATAAGAGCATTTTAGCAGTACAGTCTCAAAGGCAAGGGGCTGCTTCCCGAACTCACCTGGTGTTATGCCCACCTCTCTACCTGTTGCTCAAGCCATCTGTCTAGTCTGAGATGCTGTCAATCCCCTCACCTACCTTAGCAACTCCTATGAGGCCCAGCCCAAGTCTCTCTGTACTTTATGATCCTGTCCACTCCAAATTTCCTGCTTCCAAATCCATACCATGTATTTGGCAGCAACCTTTTTTTCTATTTATTGCGACTTGATTCTTGCAAGGTTTTTTGACATTTCATATTATAGCACCAAAGTGAAAGCCTTTTGAGGACTGAGACTATGTCTTATGTTCTGGGTGCTTGTGAGTGCTTGTGAATGGTAGATGGGACCAGGCTATGGGAGGGGGGCCCACAGAATACTCTCCCAGTTATTATCTCTCAGAGTGTTCTCCCGCTGCATTTCCCTCCCATAGTAGTTGGGGTCTAAAACATCACTTTCTTCCTTTGGCCAAAAAATACTACATAAAGGGCACACATTATTTGAAGATGGAGCAGCCCATTTCTTGCTCGGTCTGTATTAAAGCATGCACAGGAAGCTATAAAGCAGCAGTTACTCATCAGCCCCTGACCTAGTGAGAAAGCTAAAATTTCTAGTGGCCTCTAATGAGCAGCCTAAAAGCCCAAACACCCAGGCAGGCATAGAGTGGGTCATCACAAGAGGAGCAAGTGCAGATAGCAGCAAGTCGGGTCTCCCAGGTGCACCATGAAGAAGGGGGCATGGAGAGCAAATAAGGGCACTTTTCCCCTTGGTCCATTTCAAAGTTTCAGGCCTTAGAGGGCAATTATGAAGTTGGAGAGGCATTCAAGGACCAATCAGCCCACAACGAATGACTTTTCGGGGTTCACAGCACCTGCAGATGACAGGATAAACTGAGGGATTCCAAGTACAGGCCCAGGACTAGAATTTGGGAAACAAGCAATTTCAGAAATCATTGATACAAGAAACTGTTCCACCCTCTGAAATACTTATGCACATTGTTGTTGCTTTTTAAAATTAAGGTTATTATCATCTCCAAATTCTGTCAGACAGTGAAGTCTGCCAACAATACCCTATTGGCATCTTAATCCACTACTGAAACTCATTAATGAGCAAAACCAAGTCAGGCTCCACCAAGTACCACTCTGGACAAAGCACAGAGTAGTTGCACAATTATGTCTGCTTATTGACAGGAAGGAGCATTCTCTAGCCTTCTTTGATGACCAAGCCAATATTTCTGACATAATTTCTTAAGTCAAGACTACAGATTCCCCAACATATTTCCTTCTTAGACTGGGAAGAAGACTGGGATGGCAGATGGTCAGTCAGGAGGCCCAGACTCCCAAACTGCCTGAATGTTGTCCTGTGGCTGCAAAGAATGCAGCCAGGCTAGCCTGAATAGACTTTCAAAAGCTGTTTCCACAAATGTTCTACCAAGCCTCTTGGCAACCTTTGGAGGACAAGGTCTTTCCTTCTTTCATTCAATAAATTGATAAATATAATAAAATACAAGTATAGAAGAAGGTCATCCTTGGAACTCTAACCTACATGTACTGGCTTCACATCAGAATGGCCTGAGTTACCCAACTAGCCATCCCAACCCTGAGCAAGAGGCTCAAGAGAGGTGTATTTTTGTGGACTTTTCCAGTGAGCATGTCACACTCACCAGCAGAGCAAAAGCCCTAGACTAGGCAGACTGAGGTGTTCTGCTCATCCATTTAAGAAATGATTCTAGCATCGTGAAGTGTGGGAAAAGCCTTTCCCATTAAGTCACTGGAGACTTTAAAATCATTTCATTTTCCAAATACTGTTGTTATCTGTTCCTTCTTCTCTTGCTACCTGCTCTACAAATCCCATATCCCCTGTGGTTAGTACAGCTGCAGCTGCCCAGTTTCACCTGTGATAGCCTCTGTGCAGCTCTAAGAGAGTGTTATTTACTTCAAAATAGCTTTGCAAACCCATGTACACCAGAGGGGGAAAGATACTCAGGAAAAGGCAAAGGAGGAGAAACATATCGGAAGGGGAAACAGCAGCAAAAAGAATTAGAGGTGAAATCCAAACTGAAAAGGGTTCCTTCACTTTAACTACCTGTTGCTCAATCTCTTCTGGGGAGATGACAAGCTGCTGGAGGGCAGGAACCACACCTGCTGTTTCCTTTAATCTACCTCTGCAACGGTGCCCAAATTCTTAGCCTTGTGCTTTACTGCTTTCCACATAGTAGGAGTTAAAATAAGTGTACTGTTTAGTTGTTCCAGTGATACAGAAACAAATGTCTATTATGACACACAAACAGTCATTCCTGAGGTTCTGATTGCTTGTTAAAAACATACATTTCCCCAAACCAGGTGAATCTAAATTGCTAGAAGGCTGGAGATCTGCATTTTTATTTATTTATTTTTAGAGACAGGGTCTCTCTCTGTCACCCAGGTTGGAGTACAGTGACATGATCACAACTCATTATAACCTCTAATTCCTGGGCTCAAGCTATCCCCGGAGTAGCTAGGACTACAGGCATATGTCGCCACACCTGGCTTATTATTACTATCATTTTTTTTTTTTTTTTTTGAGTCAAGAGTCTCACTCTGTCGTCTAGGCTGGAGTGCAGAGGCAGGCTGATAGCCACTGCAGCCTCGACCTACTGAACTCAGTTGATCCTTCCATCTCAGCCTTCCAAGTAGCTGGAACTGCAGGCATGCGCCACCATGCCTGGCCAATTTTTTTATTTATTGTAGATATGAGGTCTTGCCAAGTTGCCCAGGCTGGTCTCAAACCATGAGCTCAGGCAATCCTCTCACTTCGGCTTGTCAAAGTGCTGGGATTATAGGTGTGAGCCACTGCACCTGTCCATCAGTATTATTAGTAGTATTTGTAGAGATGGGAGTCTCACTATGTTGCCCAGGCTGGTTTCGAACTCCTCACATCAAGCCATCCTCTCACCTTGGCCACCCAAAGTGTTGGGATTATAGGCACGAGCCATTGCACTTAGCTGGAATCTTTATTTTTACTAGCATTCCAACTGATTCCTATCAGCAAGCTGGGGAAACACTGAAACAAACCACTTTTTATAATCAGAGCAACCAGGTTCAAAGTCCCGTTTTGGCACTTCTTAGCTAACTAGAGTCTGTTTTTTTAACCCCAAAATGGGACTCATAATGCCTACTTTGTAGTATTATTAAAAGGGTTTTAAAAGTAATTTAAAGAGAGTAACAAAGGTCCTGACATATAGTAGGTGTTCCCTAAATACTTGTTCCCCTTATCCTGAAGACACTGGGGAAGTAGTGAAAACTGAATAGATTATGCCTAGATTATTACTTTAGCTTCGACCCCCTCTGCAACACTCAGGCAAACAGTTACCCAGCCTCTTCTGTAACATCTCAAGTGACAAAAGAACAAATTTACTATATCCGGAAGCAGTTCATTCCATTTTCAAACAGTTTTAATCATTAGCTCTTCCTTCCTCAGGTTGAGCAGAGATCTGCTTTGGGTGACAGAACAATCTAATCCCTTTCCACATGATAGGGTGAGGCAATTAACTTAGATAAGGAAAGTACATGCTGCTTGTTTGAGGCACTGGGAGGGCAGCTTTATTTACGCACGTCCAGCAAGTCATTGATATGCAGGTCTGGAGTTCAGTAAAAAGATCAGGAATGTCATTTATACAATGACAGGACAGGATTTGAAGTTATGAAAATAAATGACATTGCCATCTAGGAAGCAAAGCTAATGAAAGGTATTGAGGACTAGTCAGCAAGGTACGAAGACAGCCTTTAAAGAAGCAAACAGGTAATTCATGGAAACAAATGTGGTGAAGAGGTCAAAGCAATGTCAGAGAACCAGTGAACCAGTTGCTGAATTTGAAGACTAAGAGGTCACTTGCTGATCCCTGACAGAATCAGACTTCTGCTTTTCTGGAGCCTTCCAGAGCTGCACAGAACCATACCACCACACAGAAAAGCAGACGCATGTTTCCTTTCGGTCAAGTAACAATAGACAACTCCAGCCGGGCTCGGTGGCTCAGCCTGTAATCCCAGCACTTTGGGAGGCTGAGGTGAGTGGATTGCCTGAGCCAGTGGGTTCGAGATCCGCCTGGGCAACTTGGTGAGACCTCATCTCTACAATAAATCAAAAATTAGCTGGGCATAGTAGCGCGCGCCTGTGGTTCCAGCTACTTGGAAGGCTGAGGTGGAAGGATCGCCGGAGCCCACAGCAGGCTGAGGCTGCGGTGGCCGGGAGCAGCCACTGCACTCCAGTCTGGGTGACAGAGTGAGACTCCAACTCAAAAAAAAAAAAAAATCAATAGACAACTCCAAGATTGCCCAATCTGGATGTTAAGATAGGTTTCTCCAAAAAAGGCTCCCATGCTCATATCTTTTAGTAACACTGCCTAGTATAGTCCCTCCTGGAAATTAATTACAGGAAAGAACCCTGCTCGAGCTGCATTCACCCAACTTACTGAACTATCAATTTTTCACACAAAACTTATTAACATCTTGAGGAACTCGTGTTTCCTAGTGAATAACCTGGCAAATGCAGTCAGCAAAAGAAGAAAGATAGTAGTTTAAGGGACTATTGGCATCAAGGGAATTTTTTTCTTTTTAAGAATGGAAGAAGCTTAAATGTTTACATGTTGAAGAAAAGGAACGACATGTAGAGTGAAAGACCCAAAACAGGAAAGGTAAGAGAGCAAGCCAGGTTCCAATAAAGGGGATAGCTTAGCAAAGAAACTCAGCTCACGGCTTTAGCCATAAGATATTATTTTCCTTGATTAAATCTAGTGATCACAAATGGTCACTATTTTCTAAACCATAATCTACTTTCCTCAGAGGATACAGATGTCATCTAGACAAGGTTAGGGGCAGATTATATAAACTGATTCACCAGAGAGTTGTGGTCTTCATTCTCCTTCCCAGAGTTAGGCTGAATGTAAGTATTACTTGCCTGGGTCAGTGAAGGGTGTTCCAAGATTGGGAGCCTCACTCCCCCTGCCCAGGCAGAGAGAACTCTAGCACAGGATAGGCGGAGAGGGGAAATCTAAAAATAAAGCTCTCTAAAGAAACTGTCTTGCCTAAAGAGAAGCTTCCCACGCACACTGGAGTGCCACATCTGAGGGGGCTGGAAGCATAGGAACGGAACAATCCTGACCAAGTCACATAAGCATTACCCATTGGGGGGGGCGACAGCATGTTTCTGACTCCCACCATCAGTGCCCCAGTGTTTAGGCTGCAGACCCAGAACAAGGGCTTTAGTGATAGAAAAGAAGGACTTTCTTTTCTGGGAGACTGGAAAGATGGCCAGTGACTAGTCCAGGCTTCCTACCATTCTCCCTTCACAGTAGGAGGTGAGCACAGCAAATGCTCAACACACAAGGAGTAGAGTTGAGGACTCACTTTAGAAAAGACCATGGGCTGGGTGTGGGTGTGGTGGCTCACGCCTATAATCCCAACACTTTGGGAGGCTGAGGCAGAAAGGTCACTTGAGGCCAGGAGTTCAAGACCAGCCTGGACAACATAGCAAGGCCTTGTCTCTACAAAAAATAAAATAAAACTTAGCCGGGCATGGTGGCACATGCCCGTGGTCCCAGCTACTTGGGAGGCAGAGGTGGGAGATTGCTTGAACCCAGGAGTTTGGGGTTATAGTGAGCTATGATCATGCCACTACACCCCGGCCTGGGCAACAGAATGAGATCACATCTCTAAAAAGTAAAGAACATGAAGTGGTCTAGCAGGCTTCAGACTCAGAGACGGGTTCCCTCGGCTCTGCTCCCTACAGTAGAGTCAGAGACTACCAACTGGAGAAAAAGAAAAGCAGACACAAGAAGAACTGCAATTAACATTGACATCAGTTAGCTTACACCCCAAGGACAGAGCAGTACTCACTTTGCCAGGCAACTAGCAAATGTAGCCTCCCCACCCCTAGTAGGTATCAGAGGACACTAGAAAAAGTTCAACCCAAGAGTTTGATACAATCCCACACCTAAGCACTAAACACACACCTTAGTGACTTCTGGCTCAGGAGAGTAATCCCCACTACCTAAGGGTTTTAACCTTGGAGAAATACAATGTACTTGCACCAGACTGTTGGGAGTTTTGCCAGGAAGCCAAGGCAGGAGGAAGGGAATTATCCATAGTGTTCATTTGGCAGTCCAATTCCCCAGGAGGTTCGTACTTTGACCTGACAAAGTATTATACTATGTCTCAAGGGTCAGAAGCTCAACTTTGGAAATATCTCAGAATAGCTTTCAGCTGCAATACACTCATTGCTATATATCTGTTCCCTCCACTCCCTCTTCCTAGGGAACATACACCATCCCATCCCACGATTCATAGACATAGCAGACCAGTGCAGAGGGTGGTGAGGGGGTATGGAAACACAATGAAACATCCAGAATGCAGCAACCTGTCAGTTCTTTGGTCTCTTGAAAGAGACCCTGTACCAGAACACTATGATAGTTGATATGCTCAGATACAAATCCTGATGTCTATTACGCATATGTAGAAGGAATGGGGGTGGCAAGTTTTCCCCTCAAAACACAGATTGCAAGCAAAGTACTTTGAACATTTGACTGTTATTTGAGTGCTGACTAGCAACAATCACCCAACAGTCTTTTACAATTAGAGTAATCTGAAATTTTCCTGTACTGAGTCATTCATTAGCAAAAAGGAAGAAGTCAACTCACAAAAGGGAGGAGATACTGACCATAAAATACACAACCTGTGAGAAGTGTTATTTTAGTACTGGGAGTATACACTCCCTACCCCACTGTTAATACAGTGAGAAGTGTTATTTTAGTACTGGGAGTATACACTCCCTACCCCACTAGTTAAACAAGAAGGGCTAGGTTGGCACACAGCTCCCTCCTCTCACCCGGCACAAGGCCTGGTGCTCAAAAGGGCAACTTACCTGACGTACAAAGACCTCTTCTCACTTGTTCGAAGGGACCCAGACCCAGAGCTCATACTGCTGTTCATCATTTGTTCTCTCAAGTCATGTATCTTCGATTCAAAGCGACTGTACTCTGTGTCAAGGAGACAAGGGAAAAGACAGGAAAATGAACCCAAGGAGCTCCCCTGAGCCTGCAAGTCAGCCACCAAACAGCCAGGAGGATAGCTGGCTTCAAAGCAGCCAGAACCAACCCACTTAATCTTTGCTTTGATAAGCAAAGTTCCTCCTCCAAGCACAGAAAGACAGACTTCCCTCCATCTTCAGAAAGAATGCACCTGAAAAGGGAGTAGCATTTGGGCATGTCAAATGGAAAAAGCTCTTATGTGCTTCAAAATCTCACTGATCCTTAAAAAAATAACAACTGGAAAGAGGTTCCAGTACAACCTTTATAAATCTTAGAGCCGACACTAAAGGCCCAAGGAGAGCAGATGGGAAAGGAGACTTTCCCAAAAAGCGAATTGCGGAGAACAGATGGCCCTGAGACAGAGTGGAGGGGCTGGAAAGGACCTGAGGCCATCATCATATCTTTGTTAGGCAAGGAGTACAATTTTTTCGGGATGACTTTTTTGCAGTGGGTTGGAGGGATATTGGAAGTCAGTGCAGAGGTAAAAACAAACCTCACAACCATATGAGAAGAATTAACGTTCTCTTGAGTTATTTCTCTTTCAACAAAGAGCCCCTTTGGCTTTAGTAACAATTAAATACCAAAACATAAATTCTCCTAAACCTAGAAAGTTGTGGACACCTCCATAATCATCTAGTCAGTGAGGTCAAAAGTCCATGCCCAGTCTTGTAGCCCACTGAGACCATCACAAGAGCCTGAAACAGATTTATCACTTTGGAAATGTAACTATAGGTTTATGTCCAATTTAAGAAAACATGACATAGAAGAATTAACTCTAGCCATACAATTATTATAAAAGGCTTTTTATAGGGCTGCTTTGCTGTGCCATGCTTATAATACATTTAAAATACAGTATTCATATTTACCATGCAGGCGCGCACGCACACACATTTTTCAAGTCTATAATTGCTGCTAAAATAGGGTATATCTAAGGCACAGGCTGTGGAAATTGTGGAAAACAGGCATACTTCACTTTGACAATCTGATTTTAAAGGGTGTCAAAATTTATACTAGGGGTTGAAGGCTGGGGAACTGCTTTAAAAAATAAACACACTTCCAGGGGAAAATTCCACAAAAGCATTTTCATGCACCATGGATAGCTGGCAAGAACCATCCCCACCTACTCTGTAGGGCTCTACAGGAGAAAACAAAACACCTGTTCCAACACCTCCCCCTTCCCTAAGCAAAGCAATCTGACCTTCAGATGGGTATAAGAGGAAATACTAAAAACCTAAATAGGAGGGAATGGAGTTCTAAGTCATGCAAGTAGCCTCTTTTGAACCAAGTTTCTTTTTGTTCGCTGGAATATCAATGAAAGCAACCCGATTAAATTCATGTGCTTTTTCATTCATCACGCGCTGGTGTTATGGTGATTTGTCCTCATTACCTACTCACATCCCTGAAATCCTGGAGGAAGCAGTTAAGTCACTGACTCACCCATTAATGATGGGGGAGGGGGAGAGAGACAACTACTGGACAATGTCCCAGTTCTGAAGGTTACCTAGCAACACTCAGTATCAATGAAGCGTTTCAATCTAAAGGTAGAGGAGTAGTGATAGATTTCTCATAGAAGCCCTGGTCTGCCCAAGAGCAAAGCAGCAGGCCGGTCCACCTCTAGAGATCGCTGGGCACTGGTCCCACCCCAGGGCTCAGCCCTCTACACTGGGAAGGGATAATTTCTTATTTGTTCCCCTCCTCTGAGTTCACTGACTCAAGGCAGAGCCATGTGAGACAAAGAGATTTCTGACCGGACAGCTCTTTCTTAGGGAAGATAAGTAAAAGGCAACTATGCATTGAATCCAAAACAAACAAACACCCAATCTGTCTTTAAGCCGTTCTTTCCCCCTCTTAAAACCTGTTTATATGTTTCCTTCTTTGGAATTGACCTGCCTGCTGAACTCCAACTTAGCAGCAGGTAATGGCAGTTGCTTAGTAACTACATTTCTTTAAAAAAAAAAAAATCCTTTAAAAAACAACCACCAAACCAACATTTCCTCAAAGCTCCTAATCCAAGGCTGATAATTCTGGGCCAGAGAGCCCACTTAAAATAGACTACAGAAAGAGAACAAAGCTATTACTTTAAGGAACCCACTTTTTGTTTTTACATATGCTACTAAGATTTCACGTTTTTTTTTTTCCATCCATATGATCTCCTTAGAGTTCCAGCAGCCATCAGTCTCCAGCTTCTATTTGTAGAGTCCACTAAGGCACAGAGTAGTCGTTAAATAAATGATTGTTGGGTAAATGAGGAGCAAATTAGAAAACTGTGTCCAAGTCAACACTTCTGTTCTCAGCCTAATAAACCTAATGGTTTATTTAACTGATGGCTGCCAGCTTCACTGAGAGCTTTGGAAAGATAGTTAAGAAGCATCGCCATTTACTTTTGTTCCTAAGGTTAATTGTTGGAAGCAATTGGGATTTATATTTTTAAAGCACCCTTTTGAGATGTTAATAACCCACAATGGACAGCTGGTTAACAGACTTTGTATACAACAAAGAAAAAAATGATTCTAACAAAAAACTGTTTAAAAAAAACTTAGTATTGTTTAGCAAGGTAGCTAGCACAGGTTAGACATTGATAGATAAATTTTCCATAGGCAGGTTTTAGTAAGCATTCAGACATTTTAAAAAATTACATTTTACTGCAGGCCAAGCTGGCAGCCTACCCTACCCCCCTCTGCAAATTAAAAAAAAACCAACTCCATCAGATGCAAGACTAGGACAGCCAAACCTTTCAATTCATGGTTTAGCATAATAATCTCTAAGAATCTTTCAGGTTCCCTGTTGAATGTGGAAAGACAAAGACCACCCCTTAACTGACCAACGCCATATAAATGATAATAAGACCACCTTTCTGCTAAGGAACTTGTGAATTGGAAATGTCTGCCAGGTCTCCAGAAAAAGACAATGTCAGGAAAAGACCACCCCTCCCCTTCTCTCCTCCCATCAGGAGTCCAGAGATGTCTATCTCCAGAGTGGGTGTCTAGGTTCCACCTTCTTTAGCATATCAATTGTTGTGAAGGTATATGGGGTTTATTGTAAAGAGCAAAGGAGAAGTTTCTTTCACCCATGACAGCTATCGCATATCACTTTCTTTTCTCCCTTCTTTCTCTAATAAACTTTGCTTGAAAACTTTGCTGGCTGCTCTAAAATTCATTTTAGAAATGAGGGCCAAAGAATCCATGGGTTTCAGGTACCTCATCTTAATATTAGAAGTATCATTTTCCCAGGACAAAAGCTTCACTTAAAAAGCACACGAATTCTAAGACTTCACAACTCACCAAGGTCCCTCCCTCCCTTCCACTCCTAACATAGCCATCACTGGAGGGCATCTCCTAGGCTAAAGTTATTGCCTGGGGAAGCCCACCAGACCAGCCTCTAACCCAGAAGGCCCACTTCAAAGAAGCAACACTTATTAATTAAAGCATCATGTCGGGTAACCCCCTCGGGTCCCCTCCTACTGTGGGAGCTTTTTTGTCCTCTCAATACACCCTGCTTTAAATAAATAAATAAGTAAATAAAACGGCTTGTCTACTAATCTGCTCCTTCACTTTTTCCCATTTAAATTAACTCAACCATTTGTGACCCACAAACATCTACCGTGACTCATCCTCTGCTCCCTGGCTCCCTTTTGCCAGCTGCTAATCATAAAGAGAGAAACAAGTGGGAGGGGGCACAATCAGAAGTCAATCAGTATTGGGGGGGAGTTTCTCACTAACCACCTGGGGTGCCTCTAAATGATCAGGATTTTAGACCCCACCCCAGACACAGTGAGAGAACCTAATAAGCAGGAGCCCAGGAACCTTCATTTTAATAAGCATCAGGGTGATCAAGTTTGAAACTACTGGTCTTGACTTACAGAATTGAATTTTGTTTTGTAAATACAGAGAAAAGATAAGGAAAAGATCCTACAGTGTATTTAAAAAGGAAGGCAGGGCAAAAGAGTTGAAAAGTTCTCAAAAATAAAATTCCGCCAGGCACAGTGGCTCATGCTTGTAGTCCTAGCTACTCAGGAGGCTCAGGCAGGATAGTTTGAGCCCAGGAGTTTGAGGCTGCAGCGAGCCATGATCATGCCACTGCACCTCAGCCTGGGCAACATAACAAAACACTATCTCTTTTTTAAAAAAATTAAAAAATTAGCTAGTCGTGGTGGTGCAAGCCTGTAGTTCCAGCTACGTGGGGGGCTGAGGCAGGAGGATCCCTTGAGCCCAGGGTTAGGTTAGGGTTAGGGTTAGGCTGCAGTGAGCTATGACCATGCCACTGCACTCCAACCTGGGTGGTAGAGTGACTCTGTCTCTTAAAAAAAAAATAAAATAAACTGTAATCCCGCGCCTTTGGGAGGCTGAGATGAGTGGATTGCCTGAGCCCGCAGGTTCGAGACCCGCCTGGGCAGCGAGACCTCATCTCTACAATAAATCAAAAAAATCAGCCGGGCGTGGTAGCGCATGCCTGTAATTCCGGCTACGTGGAAGGCTAAGGCGGAAGGATCGCCGGAGCCCAGCAGGTTGAGGCTGCGGTGGCCAGGAGCGGCCACTGCACTCCAGTCTGGGCGACAGAGTGAGACTCCAACTCAAAATAAATAAATAAATAAAATAAAATAAAATAAAATAAAATTTGGCAACATAACTGCAAATTCCAAAGAAAAGAAGCCACAGCTGCATGTGCCTGCAAAGAAAGTAGATGAGTTTATACATTCTTTATATTACAAAAGTTAACACATGATTGTTTAAAATCTTTAACTTTTTTCTTTAGACTAGAATTCGATTATATCCCAATTGATGCACATTTAAACTGTTGACAATTCTTAATACCACAATCAGTGCTGCATCGAATACTTGCATGAGAATCTCTATAGCATAAATTCCTAGAAGTGAAACTGCAGGGTCAAGTTATATGCACATTAAAATTTTTGACTGGCACTACCAAAGCGAACCCCAACATTCTGAAACTTTTCTGATTGTAGGTGAGGATAAATGGCTATTCTGAACCTTCTGGCAGCTGTTCTACTTCTGAAGTGGAGGCAGAATTTACCATAGATGACAGATTGATCTTTTGTTTCGAGAAAAACATTTTAATGAGCCTTTTGGTTATGCAAAATAAAGTCAAGATTTTATTCTGCAATGGACAAAGAGCTAAATGTTCTCTCTGCATAATAATGGCAAAGGTTATCCTGGTGGGTGGAGGTGCAGGTTCTCCAGGTGAGGTCCACTGGTCTTTCTCTACTTATCTACCTCTAGACTTGACCACTTTGCCTCTCTGCCTACTTGAAAACCAAGCTTTTCTTCCCTCTTGCCAAAACCCTCCATTACTGTAAATGACACTCCCATATTCCCCTGTTCACAACCAGTGTGTTTTCTGAATTGCTGCTGATGTTTCTTCCTAATTGCTTCCTCAACTTATCTCTTTCTAACATTCATTGTCTTTGCCTTACTGTGATTTTGCCTCTTGGTTTTCTCTTGACTATTTTACCTATGTTGCCACTACCCCATACCTAGATTTAGGTCACAGTGTGTCGCCTCTTCTCTGGGCCACTGCTATAATGCCCTAACTGGTATTCTGCCCCCAGGCTTTACAAACTCAAATCCAGCTTAGATTCTTATTTGAAAAACCTTCCTAGAACTTCTGTAGCCCCCCTGCCCAAGTATCTGCAATAATTCAACAGCAACTAAATAATTTTAATGTCTTAACTAAACTTTCAAGGACTGCTACAACCATCTTCCTGTTATACCCAGACTATCTATCCTTAACTACTTCTGAAAATTTTCTCCACTGCCTGATACTGAATAGGCTTGCTGGGAATATAATGGTAATCAAAATGATCCCTAGAAATTATAATCTCAAAACTATTTCCTTTTTTTTTTTTTTTTTTTTGAGTTGGAGTCTCACTCTGTCGCCCAGACTGGAGTGCAGTGGCCGCTTCCGGCCACCGCAGCCTCGACCTGCTGGGCTCCGGCGATCCTTCCGCCTCAGCCTTCCGAGTAGCCGGAATTACAGGCATGCACTACCATGCCCGGTTGATTTTTTTATTTATTGTAGAGATGAGGTCTCGCTGCCCAGGCGGGTCTCGAACCCAAAAACTGTTTTTTTTACAAAAAATTTTACAATGTGTCAGGCATGGTGGCACATGTCAGTAGCCTCAGCTACTTGGGGTGCTGAGGAGAGAGGATTGTTTGAGTTCAGGATTTTGAAGTTGCAGTGAGCCATGATCATGCCTCTGCACTCCAACCTGGGCAACAGACCAAGAACTTGCCTCTAAAATAAATAAGTAAAATGCTAAGAGAAAGATTAATAGAGTGACCTAACCTAACCTGGGAGGTGGAGGTGGGGTTCAGCAAAGGTTTCCCTGAGGAAGTGACATTAAAACTGAGTCCAGGGGAAGGTGGGGGGTGGTGAAGAAAGCATTCCAGACAGAAGGAACAGCACTATGTAAGGGTATAAAACACAAGGAACACAGCAAAGTAAGGGGATACTGGCAGGAGATCAGGTAGGTAGGGGTCAGATCATACAATGCTTTACAGACTATGATAAGGATATTTGCTTTTATCCTAATAGAAATTCTTTCCTAATGAAAAGAAGCTATTGAAAGACTCTAAGGAAAGGAATGGTCAGGTATATGTGTCATTTTGGTTATTGTGACGAAAATAAGTGTGGTGTCTTACATCTACATTTAAGTTTCTGGACAGAAGAGGATTCTGTTTTCTATTTTTGTATATTCCCCACAGCCCCTAGTTATAAGCAGCCCCTGCTTTTACAGCATCTAGCCAGCTAGTCTTTCAGCCTCTTCTCAAACATCTCCAATGCTGGGAAGCTCTCTAATTCTTCATTATTACACAATACTATTTAAGAGAAAATTCTTGGGTCAAGAGAAATCTCTTCTGCCCTCAACTGATCCTAATTTTCATGTCTAAAACAGCATAAAACACGATGTGTTGTCTTTCATAACTGTGAAGGAACAAGAGATAAAAAAAGCTGGTGCAGGTCCCAAGACTACTGAGCAAGAGAAGTGGAAGGTAGAGTGCAAACAGGAGAAGGGGAAGTAAGGTTGGGGGCCAAATTATAAGAGCTTGAAATAGAACTTTTCTTACTAGGCAATGGGAACCGCTGTTAAGTATTTAAATAGAAAAGTGATACAATTAGAACTAGGTTTGAAGGAAAATTACTCTGGGAGTGTAATATAGCCTAGAGGACACAGGGAGAGATAACAGAGACCAGGAAGCTATTCTACTAGCACAGACAATAATTTAAAAGGCTTGACATAGTATAAGAGCAATGAGGATAGAAAGAAGAGACAAGAATCAAGAAATATATTAGAGCCGGGGTCGCTTGCTCAGCCTGTAATCCCGCACTTTGGGAGGCTGAGGTGAGCGGAATGCCAGAGCCCACGGGTTCAAGACTCGCCTGGGCAACTTGGCGAGACCTCATCTCTACAATAACTCAAAAAATTAGCCAGGCGTGGTAGCGCGCGCCTGTAGTTCCAGCTACTTGGAAGGCTGAGGCGGAAGGATCGCCGGAGCCCAGAAGGTTGAGGCTGTGGTGGCCAGGAGCGTGCCACTGCACTCCAGTCTGGGCGACAAAGTGAGACTCCAACTCAAAAAAAAGAAAAAGAAAAAGAAATATATTAGAGATTGAAGAGAGAAAATTTGACATTTGATTGGATAAAGGATGAGAAAGGATCACAGGCAAAGGATATGAGTTTTTCCTGAGAGACAAGGAAAAGGTAAGGATAATATCAGCCATAATGGAGAATGGTCATCATGTCCTCCAAAAGTTATTTTTTCTCCAACCTAAATATTATTTCCTTAACTGTTCTTCAACATGGTTTCCAGACCCTCCACTGCCTCTCCCTTTTAAAATCTAGGGCTCAGAATTTATGATGATGTCATCTCCTTTACTAAACTAATAGATCCTTGATGTGGCTTTTGTTTCCTTCTCAAATTTTAATGTGGCGATCCATGCCTCTGTTGAGTCAACAAACATTTATTGAATGTGCTATCTGGATACAGAGATTTGATAGGACAAAATTCTGAAATTCTGGCATCTTAGGAAAAAGTGCAAGAAAAAGGAATATAAACTTTCTCCTTCCACCTACCCAAACATGCTAAAAACTGACCAACAAAACCACAAACAACTTTTGCAAAACATTGACATGTCAGAGGTTTCAAGATACAAGTTAACAGGCAAGGCACATTGGCTCATGCCTGTAATCCCAGTATTTTGGGAGGCCAAGGCAGGAGGATTGCTTGAACCCAAGAATTCAAGACCAGCCTGGTCAACAAAGCAAGACATCGTCTCTACAAAAAAAAAAAAAAAGCAGGGTGTGGTGGCATGCAACTGTAGTCTCAGAATGAGACACGGACTCAAAAAGAAAAAGATTCACGTTAACAGCCCAATAAAGCATCAGAGGGGACCAAAAAGACAATGCTTACGTTTGTGAACTGGACACATACCAAAGCCTCTAAATCCATCTCCCCTTTAAGACTTCACTTCCAAATCCATCTAATATTCTAAACGACACAGAAATCGTCTTTTAAGAATAAAAAATGACATTTGTTATTAATTAGGAGAAGCTGAGGGATGCTCAAGTTTCTCAACCTGCATTAAGTTAATTTGGTCCTATTTGATTATAGATAGGAAAATGTTGTAGAGGCAGGAAATAAATGTCAGGAACAAAAGGCACTACTTCTGCATGCAATATAGACTGCCACCGATGTGAATGAAGATACAAATGAGAAAAGCTACAAAACAGAATAAAAGTCATGCCTACCAGATTTGGAAATGACAACAATGCTGGAGAGACAACTGCATGACAAACTTCAGAAACACAGATTGTGACAGATAGAAACAATCAGAAGATATCTTCTTCACCTTGAATCCCCCCCACAAAGATACTGAATAGAGAAGACATGGCTGAATAACAGCACATGTTTTGGTTGCGTATAAACTCTAAGTAAATCAACAGTTGCCTCCAAAGCTCATCCAGTCTTTTTTTTTTAATTTATTTTATACATTGAAGTAGAGATGGGGTTTCAGTATGTTGTCCAGGCTGGTCTGGAACTGGACTCAAGTGATCCACTAGCCTTGGCCTCCCAACGTGCTGGGTTTACAGGAGTGAGCCACCACACCTGGCTCATTCAGTTTGAGGGAAGTGCAGGTGTTCAAATTTCAAACTCACCCAGCCCTCATTTGCTATTCTTGGGCTATCTTGAGGCTCAAAGGAATCACTAATTGTGAAAAAGCACAGAACCCTGGTAGAAGTAAAGCTACAACCTCAGACGAGAGTCACAGATTTTGATGAATGAATTGTGGTTTAGGTTTCTATAGTTGCCTTTGCCAAAACATCTGTAGTTGTTTTTCAGTAACTCATAATCCCAGAGTAAAATATTACAGAACAGAATACTAAAAGACCCCAAATCCAAAAGGGTGTGTGTATATAAAAGAATTTTACGTATAATAAAGGTGGTACTTCAAAATAGTAGGGAAATGATAAATTATTTAATAAATGGTACTATGGTAACTCATTAACATTTGGAGCAGAAATTAAGTTGGTACCCTACCTTACACCACAAATCAACTCCAGGCAGATTAAGGTTTTAAATGCAAAAACATTAAATAACTCCAAAAAACACAGGTGGGGATTTATTTGTTCTCAGGGTAGGGAAGGCCCTTCTAAACCTCTGGGCACAGGAAAAATACACAAAAGAAAACACTGATATACTTGACCATAAAAACATAAATGCATCCGAAATTATAAGCTCTGCCCCAACACTATGTGGCTCATGTTTTCAAAAGAAATGGATGGAGCTGAAAGTAAAATGCGTGGTCCATCAAGAAGATACTTGTTAGTATGGAGTAAGCATATGAATTACCAAATACCATAACATTTCTAGGAATTACAAACTCATCTCTATAAAAATAATTATGAAGCCGGGCTCGGTGGCTCAGCCTGTAATCCCGCGCCTTTGGGAGGCTGAGGTGAGTAGATTGCCTGAGCCCATGGGTTCGAGACCCGCCTGGGCAAGCAAGACCTCATCTCCACAATAAATCAAAAATCAGCCGGGTGTGGTAGCACGTGCCTGTAGTTCCGGCTACTCGGAAGGCTGAGGCGGAAGGATCGCCAGAGCCCAGCAGGTCGAGGCTGTGGTGCACTCCAGTCTGGGCAACAGAGTGAGACTCCAACTCAAAAAAAATAATAATAATAATAATTATGAAGCCTATTACTTGGGTTAGTTTCTAATTATAGGTCCACTATTTAAAGAATCCAACTGCTCCAAAACTACACAATTTCTAAGGTCCTTTCTAATTATGACATAATTATGATTTTATGACCAAATCAATGAGGTCCAGAAGGAATCAAACCTAGAACTAGCCTAAGTTAATTTTTAATATAATCTAGAAGAAGGGAATCTTCAAATCTGCAAATAATCCTAAACTCCGTGGATCAAAAAGATACCAAATCAATAAGCACAAATTACAAAAGATAAACAGACTGGGCGTGGTGGCTGATGTCCGCAATCCCAGGACTTGGGGAGGCAGAGCTGGGAGGATTACTTGAGGTCAGGAGTGCGAGATCAGCCTAGGCAACAAAGTTAGACCCCCGTTTCAACAAAAAATAGAAAAATTAGCTGGGCATGGTAGTGCATGCCTGTAGTCCCAGATACTCAGGAGGCTGAGGTGGAAGGATTGCCTAAGCTTAGGTGGTTGAGGCTGCGGTGAGCCATGATTGTGCCACTGTACTCCAGCCTGGGTGACAGAGTAAAAATCCTGTCTCAAACAAACAAACAAAAAACAACAGTAAATTAAGGTTATGTGAGAGGGCAGAAAAGTGGCAAACAGGCCTCTCAATGTGGACAAATGTTGCTTGAGGAAAAATAATTTCAGCTCTACTTTTAGAACAATGGTTCGGAACTATGATTAACCCAGAACAGAAACCTGGGTATCATTGTTCTGGTCCTTGCATTGTCACAATGTGCTTCCTCAGCCACACACACACATAGCCAGGGTTCTGGATAGCATCCTAAAGGATACTGGAAATAAAAAAGAAAATAAAACATGCCAGATCAGCGTGCCATAAAAACATTCCAATTTATTTCTATTGACTGGGTGTTTTTATTCCCCAAAGAGCACAGTGAGGATGTAGGAAGGGCTACTGGGTGGAAGAGCTATACTATATTAAAGGTTTCATTACCTTCAGACCCCTGGACTATAATGAGTGGAATGAAAATACCTTGATCTCACATCAAGTTAAGAAAAAGTACTCACAGGACCTTGTAATTGGTCCTTCTCACCTATTTCAGAACTCAGTAGATCAGGGTAAAATCCTCAAAGAGGGCCTTTTTTCTCTCTCAAAGGAATTTCATGTAGCATAGCCAAATAAAGATTAACGAAGCCTTTTGGCTCTTTTAACCTATAAGCCAAAGTATATGTAAAGACCACCCAAGACAAAATACCTCATCCAAAAAACATGAGAATAAAGACAAAATTATACCTTTTCCCTGTTCTCAAAGTGGTAGGTACACTTGCTTAGAATAATATTTTCCAGCTGGGCTCAGTGGCTCGGCCTGTAATCCCGCGCTTTGGCAGGTTGAGGTGAGTGAATTGCCTGAACCACGGGTTCGAGACCCGCCTAGGCAACTTGACTTCATCTCTACAATAAATCAAAAATTAGCCGGGCATGGTAGCACGTGCCTGTAGTTCCAGCTACTTGGAAGGCTGAGGCGGAAGGATCGCCGGAGCCCAACAGATCGAGGCTGCCATGGCCGGGAGCGGCCACTGCACTCCAGTCTGGGCGATGGAGTGAGACTCCAACTTAAAAAAAAAAAAATACAAGTTAAAATATAAAGAACAACTTTTTTTATTTATCAAATTTGTAGAGATTGTCTTTAAAAAAATAATACTCCATGTTAGTGTGGATCTTGAAATAGATGTCCTTAAACTGTCAGTGGAGATGGAGGCTAATTTGGCAAAATGTATCAAAACTCAAGAATGCTCATATCCGGGCGGGCTTGGTAGCTCAGCCTCTAATCCCAGCACTGTGGGAGGCCGAGGCGAGTGAATTGTCTGAGCCGGCGGGTTCGAGACCAGCCCAGGCAACTTGGCGAGACCTCGGCGTGGTAGCGTGCGCCTGTAGTTCAGGCTACTTTGAAGGCCGAGGTGGAAAGATCGCCGCAGCCCAGCAGGTCACCGCTGGGGTGGCTGTGAGCGTGCCACTGTACTCCAGCCTGGGCAGTAGAGTAAGACTCCAACTCAAATAATAATAATAATAATAATGTTCATATCCTTTGATCCAATAATTCCACTTAAAGGAACTTATTCAGAGCAAATAATCATAGATTCACAAAAGCCTTGTATAAGGATATCCATAAGTGTTTTGTATAAGATCAAAACATTAGAAACAAACCTAAATGTCCACCAACTAGGAAATGGTTACACAAATTATGGCACACATGATGGAATATTATTTAACTATTAAAAAAACATTTTTTCAAAGACTATACAATGACCTAGGAAAATATTCATGACATATGTTAAGTTTTTTTTTTTTTTTTTTTTTTTTTTGAGTTGGAGTCTCACTCTATCGCCCAGACTGGAGTGCAGTGGTCACTCCTGGCCACCGCAGCCTTGACCTGCTGGGCTCCACGATCCTTCCGCCTCCGCCTTCCAAGTAGCTGGAAATACAGGCGCACGCTACCATGCTCGGCTAATTTTTTGATTTATTGTAGAGATGAGGTCTCGCTGCCCAGGCGGGTCTCGAACCCGCGGGCTCAGGCAATCCACTCACCTCAGCCTCCCAAGGCGCGGGATTACAGGCTGAGCCACCAAGCCCAGCTCATATGTTAAGTTAATGGAAGGAATTAAAATTCCTTAGCTCCAATAATCATGTTATTGAATGAGATACATACATATTATATGATATATAAAATATAAATATATTAAAGTTTGGAGGAAAATACACACAAACACACACAAGAGTTAGTTATTTCTGGATGTAGTTTTACAGATGATTTGAAATTTTAGTTTGTATTTTTTCAATTTTCTACAGATCTAAATGTAGTATTTTTAAATGTAGAAGAAAATAAATATAATTTGAGGAGGGTAGGAAGGCAGCCTGAACCGGACAGGCCCAAGGACAAAGTCAGGAGACATACTGCACTACAAATCTCCTTCCATACTGCTCCTGGCTTCATTAATCATTTTCCTCTGGGACTGTTCATTCAACCAGTTACAGACAAATTCACTTAAACATTTTATACCATTATTACCCAGTCATCTTATTCAAAAGCAGACCAAAGAAGTCTTGTGAATATCTTGCTGAAATCTAGATATATCACATCTACTCTTCCCTGATTTACAGCCCAGTAACCCTGTGCCATCAATAAAATTTGGTCAGGCTGACATGACTTGTTTGACCTTGGTGAACCAATACTGGCTCCTACTGTTCACCACCTCTTTTTCCAAATATTTACAAAACAATTCTAAATCTAGTCTGGAATTTAACTCAAAATTTGCAAAATTCCTTCTCCTTTTTTAAAATCCTAAGATTCCTAATGCACATATTTATATAAAATTAATTTTCTTATTTTTGGTCTATTCACATTTTTTTAAGATTGCAATTTCATCAAATGGAAAAAAAAAAAAATCACAAAATCTCCAGGGCCTTTGCTTTTTAAAGCTACCTAAATTTAGTGAAAATAAACAAAGTCCTTGTCAAGAGATGAAAGCCTTATCAGAGAAAACAAGATTCTTATTAAAGCAAGACTGTTAATAGTTCAAGACTGTGATTTAATAAGAGTCTAGTACAAATAGAACTTGTAGGTTGAACTCACAATTTATTTCCATTTATTTAACACAAAATTTGAGTTAGAAGAAACATTAGAGATCATTTTGCACAGTACCCTCATTTTACAGATCAGAGAATTGAGTCCCTAAGAAGTAGGTTGACTAGTCTAAGATCATTAAGCTACTTAAAGTCAGAACCCAAGGCCTTGGCTCCTCTGCCAAGATTTTATGTATACAGATTTTATACACACATATATTCTTATATAAAAGGAGCAAAATTGGTATTTTTTAACAATAAAACAATTACCCTATTGTGGAATATAAATCTAAAGCTTTAAACAAAGTAACAGTGTCAACATCAGAGTCAAGATTTCAACAAGCAACACATTAATTTAAAAGAAATCAGAAAAAACTATGACTAAATAAGAAATAATTCTTTCTCATTACTATATATTATTCTAATCACTCTACTCCATCAGGAAGAACTAATGTTTTACAAACACCAAAGCTCCTAGGATTTTGCCTTAAACCATCAAACAAGGACAAGAAAGCACTTGTCTAGATAAATTCAGAATACTTTACCAAATCTAGTAAATGTTCTTGGAATACATGGAAAAGTTCAGCACAAACACAGACATATGAAGTTCAGCTCCAGGAGGCAAAACGGAAAAGAAAACTTAATGGTTTTTTTCTCTTCTAAGTTTATTAAGCAGGGTGGTCCTGAAAGGGTGTATAGCTACACTTTGGAAAAAGTCTGGCAGTTACTTAAAAATGCTAAACACTAAGTTAACTTATGACCCAGCAATTCCACTCATAGGTAAATATCCAAGAGAACTGAAAACATACGTTCACACAAAAACTTATATATGAATTTTGTTGTTGTTGTTTTGTTTTAGTTGGAGTCTCACTCTTGTCACCCAGGCTGGAGAGCAGTGGCACGCTCACGACCACTGCAGCCTTGACCTGCTGGGCTCAGGCGATCTTTCCACCTCAGCCTTCCAAGTAACTGGAACTACAGAGGCAAGCCACCATGCCCGACTATATATAAGAATGTTAATAGCAGCAGTATTCACAAAAGTTAAAAGGTGGAAACAACCCAAATGTCCATAAACTCAAGAATGGATAAACAAAATGTGCTATAACCATGATATGGAATATTATTCAGACATAAAAAGAAATGAAGTACTGATACATACTACAACATGGATAAACCTTGAGAACATACTAAGTTAAAGAAGCCAACCACAAAAGGCCATTTATAGCATGATTTCATTTGTAAGAACTGGCCAGAATAGAAAGCTTTATGGAGGCTGGGCTCAGTGGCTCAGCCTGTAATCCCAGCACTTTGAGAGGCCGAGGTGACTGGATTGCCTGATCCCGCGGGTTTGAGACCCGCCTGGGCAACTTGGGGAGACCTCATCTCTACAATAAATAAAAAATTAGCCAGGCGTGGTTGCGCTTGCCTGTAGTTCCAGTACTTGGAAGGCTGAGGCGGAAGGATCGCCAGAGCCCAGCGGGTCGAGGCTACAGTGGCCGGGAGCGGCCACTGCACTCCACTCTGGGTGACAGAGTGAGACTCCAACTCAAAAAAGAAAGAAAGCTTTATGGAAATAAAAAGTAGATTAGTAGTTGCCTATGGTCAAGGGAAATGGAAGAGTTGGGGGGAGATGGAAAGCGACTGCTTCATTTTGAGATGATGAATATGTTCTATAATTGATAGTGCTAAAAACTATTCAACTCTGAAGATTCTAAAAACCACTGTATATTTTTTTGAGTCAGAGTCTTACTTTGTCACCCAAGTTGGAGTGCAGTGGAACAATCACATCCCACTGCAGCCTCAGCCTCCTGGGCTCAGGTGATCCTTCCACCTCAGTTTCCCCAGTAGTTGGGACTACAAGCGCACACCACTAAGATCGGCTCATTTTAAATTTTTTTGTAAAGACGAGGTCTTGCTATGTTGTCTAGGCTGGTCTCGAACTCCTGGGCTCACAGTGATCCTCCCGCCTCGGCCTCCTAAAGTGTAGGGATTATAGGCTTGAGCCATTACCTCTGGCCTACTGTACATTTTAAATAGGTATGCTGTACAGTATGTGAATTATATCTCAATAAGCCGTTTTTTTAAAAGGTACTCCCTATCATTTTTATCAGTCAGCATTTCTAGCTAAAATTATCCACACCCAAAGCCTTAAATTCCTCCAACACACAGAATGGTAAGAGTGAGAGGTAGTTATCCTCCTAGTTCTTTCTGATCACCTGGCTAACAACATAGTTGACTTGCTCCAGTCTCAAGTCAATTTGTAAACAATGAGAATCAAATCAGGGGAAAGGGCAAAGCAAAACAAACAACAAACAATATGCAAATAAAAAGATGTTCAACAGCATTAGCCATCAGAGAAATGCAAATCAAAACCACAATGAGATACCACTTCACACCTACCGGGACGGCTGTAATCAAAAAGGACTGACAACAAGTGTTGGAAGGATGTGGAGAAACTTCTGGTGGGAAAGTGAAGTGCTGCAGCCACTGTGGACAGGAGCCTGGCCATTTCTCAAAAGGTTAAACAGAGTTGTCATATGATCCAGCCATTCCACTCATAGGTATATAAACCCAAGAGAAATGCAAACATGCAAATTTGACCTAGAGCTGGAATGTGGGTGTTCATAGATCATTATTCATAATAGCCAAAAAGTGGAAACCACCCAAGTGTCCATCTACTAATGAGTGGATAAATAAAATGTGGTATTTACATATAACAGAATGTTATTCAGCCACAAAGAGGAATGAAGTATTGATACATGCTACAACATGGACGAACCTTGACAATATCATGCAATGTGAAAGAAGCCAGTCACAAAAGGCCACATATTATATGAATTAGTTTATATGAAATATCCAGAATAGGTAAATCCATAAAGACATAAAGTAGATTAGTGGTTGCTTAGGGCTGAGGGTTGGAGAAGTTGAGGGATGTGGTGACAGCCAAAGGATACAGGGGTGAAGAAAATTATCAACTCTGTGAACATTCTAAAAACCACTGAAATATACTCTTAAATGAGTGAATTGTAAGGTCATAAATAAATGAATGAAAAATACAATTCCACTTAACTTGAATAGTGAGAAATGCCTACTTATTGCATTAATATTCTTAAGCCTGCACAAATTTACTGTTAAGTCAGGCAAACCAACTCCTACCTTTTGTCTCCTCCTGGGGTTCCGCCTCACAACATCATTCCCTGTTAGTCTTCCTAAATCCACTTTACTTCTGCAGGGAGAGGGGATCTCCATCAGGCTTCTAGCAGCCCCTTTACTCCCAGATTACGTATTCCTTTGGGGCAGGAGTTTGTGGCCATCAAGACTAAAAAGCTCACATTGGGGAGCTGGTTTTACTTCCTTTTTTAACAGCTTCTGGTACCTGCAGAGTCTCCTTAGAGTGGTATCTTCTGCTGTGTCCAGGTGATTTTGGGTCGGGGGGGACTCCCGAATTCCTACAGTAGTGGGCAATAGCTGTGGCCTAGTGGCAAAAGCCCTGGACTCAAGGTTCCCAGGAAATCTGCCTTCATACTTTTCTCTGCCCCTTACTGGCTGTGTGACCCTAAGCAAGTCATTCAACCTTTCTTTCAACCTCACTTTCCTCATCTGTAAAATGAGGATAATACTACCTATCTCCTAGGGATATCTTGACGATTAATGCTTACAAAAGTATCTGAAACAGAAAGATAATAATTCAATTCAACAAACCATGTGCCAGGCTCCAGACTAGATGATGGGGACACAAAGATATATACAAATACTAGCTGCCTTCAAATTGTTCACCACGTAGAAATGCTGTTAATAGGAATTCATTTTCTTTTTTCCTTACTTTAACCTTCTTTTAGGATGCCAATAGGAGCTTCAGAACTTTGATTCTTTGCCTTAGTATACTTTTACCTTTATGCTCTCAAGAGAGATCATGCTGATAGGACAGCAGTTATGTTTACATTCTTCATGTTCAAACGGGGGAGATGGGATGGTTACTTAAATGTTATGGGGAAAATATCCCTTTTATACTTTCAAGTTATTGTCAACACCAATGCTTAGCTCTTCCAGGTCCTATCTGAAGGTGTTTCCATGGTGAAAGTATGGTTATTTAGAATCTTAAAATACTTTAAGGAAAAACTCATTCTCTCTCACTCCCTACACTCCCAGCCTGTCTGGATTTAAATTCTAGTTGAAAAAACTGGTCACAAAAGATAAGTTCCCAGTTTAGCTACCTTAGTGACCAATTTCTGATTCACCTCTTGATTTTGAGATCAAGTTTTACTCTAAAAACAAAAGAACTTTACAGAAAAATACTAGCTCAGTTTATAGAGTCTGACACAAAGTCACTGGGGGAAAATGTAGGAGATCTCAAAATGTTATACAAAGCCCATCCTTCCCTTGGTGGAACAATTCCACAAGTTACAGAAAAAATATTTTTCATTTGAGAATAAATTGGAAGAGAGCCTTTGCCAAGAGTCAGTTGTTTAAATTTTCAATTTGAATTTTAAGCAGGATTATACATGCCCAAGAACATCATGCTATTTTTAGCTAATAGGTAGGATTGCTGTGTCCATAACAGTTTGGAGCAATCAGGAGTGAAACTATTAAACAGCATCTCTCACTGTGGAACCTTATCACTTAGCACTTCTATTTCTATTTTAATATTTTCCAAACCTTCATCATAAAAACACTTGTAAAGCACCCATGCTAGACACAATACAAAGTTCAAATCTAGAAAGCCATGTTTCCTATACTTCATTATGGATTTAATCCACATTAAGTAAACCAGATATATGAAAGAATCTCATGGTTAGAACATTCCCAAGTTGCCATCCAGCCCCTAAGTGTCCAGAGGAGATACATTAGGAAGTAACTGTCCTAACTAAACCTATCACCTAATGCGTGCACCCCCTTTATTTATTAAAAGGAGAGGGGCAATGAAAATGTTCTAAAATATACTGTGGCCATAGAGGCACAGCTTTGTGCCTAAAAGCTATTGAACTGTATGCTGCAATGGAGAAATATGGTAAAAGACTTATACCTCAATAGAGCCATTTAAAAAAGGAGAAAAACTGTTCTTACTCTGATTATTCTAATTAGTCAAAGCTAAAGGCTATATCTAGCTAAAGGCTCTACTGGTTTGGCAACCATGCCTCAGCGGGCACCATGGAGATCACTCTAACCTTCCCCTGCACATACATCTTTCCCTAGTCTCTCTTCTGTTATTTTCCCAGTCCCTTCCCGGCTGCTCCTCCACTCTTAATTAGGTCTTATGTCAGTCAGGTGTTCACAAGCATGGTTTGTCCCAACTGGCAAACCTCAGGATTAAACCAGTTGCTGACCCTCACCCCGGGCAACTTTCCCTTCATATCCTTAGGCAAGTCTTGTCCTTGTTCCAGTATGCACAATGAGGGGCTGGACTACGTGATCCTTTCCAGCTCTCACATTCTCTGTGAAAAAATTCCAAATAATGAACACTTACTTGACCAATCACATAAAAAGTCTCTGCCATTTTTGCCAACAGATATATATTTGGGTTATTCATTTTGTAAATACCCACCGTGATTCAATCCTCCAAAGAACCGTATTTAATATATTTATAAAATGAGCAACATGGAGTCCTTATTTTTAAAAACTGCACTTTATCAGAGAAAATTCAGAGCCCAACAAGGAATGGTTGATAGTCCCTCTGGGCCAGTCTCCAGGGGTCCATTTTCAAATTTTAAAAAAAGTTTCTGCATGTTGGGGCTTTGTTGGAGTTACCAAATCAAGGAAAGAAGATTGGGGTGGTGGAGCATTAATAACAGTGGTTCACCTAAATGTTAAGAAAGATCTTGTTTAGGTAGTTGTAGAAAAACCTAACATAAGACAGCAACTTACATGATAAACTCTCAGAAATAGAGAGCAATAAAAGCTGCAGGAATCCCCTTACCCTGGGCAATTGCAGCTTTTTATGCAAACCAGTTGCATTCCCCCACAAAAGTCATATAAACATGTCATTGCTACTTTCCAACATACCACAACAGACAAATTCACAGTATTGTTTCCATGTGCCCAACATTAGAGAGCAAAACTGAAAGAAACATCAGTTTCTCCTATAACACACACACATACAAGTATGCAAGAAAAACCATTTCCTTTGCAGAACCTACGTTGTCTAAGTTGTGGGCATGAAATGGATAAACATTAGTTGCTAATAAAAATCAGATGGTTACCTCTATACTGAAAAGCAAGCAGCACACATATAAATCATAAAAAATAACCCTAAGGTGCGCTTCTTGTCAGTAAGCTGAAAACTAATCATGGAGAGAAATGACTCAAAGTGTCCATTTGCATCCCTCTTATTATCTCGGACCAACAAGCTCTCCAGTTACCTCCCTACACTTGTCCCCCATACATAAAACAAAGAAAAATAAAACAAAACAAAACTCCTGCAAAAAGTGGCAGGCTCTCTCTTCTTTCCCTTCAGACTCCTGGGGCACTGGACTAGCATGGGGGGAAGGGGCAGAAAGGACAAAGTAGGTGCTTTTGATCAGCTTTGAGACAGGGCTCCCTGCCTCTCCCCTTCTCATCGCGCAACTAGAGCACCTGCCAGGGTGAGGTCCCTTCCTCCACCTTTAGTAACCGACCCACAGGGCCTAGGTCCAAGGAGCCCAGGCGCTGCAGCTCCAGGGGACAAAGGCCGGGCTTACAAAGGAGAGGCTGAGGCGAAAGAAGTTGGGAATAGTTTGAGACCCTCGCAAACAAAAGCGAGGGGGCCTGGAGACTACCAAGCCAATCTTGGAGAGCTACCTCTTCCAGAGGTAGCCAGGTTGGGTGGGAAAATGCGTGTGTTGCGGGAGGGAGACTTAGAAAATTCCTCTGGGAAAGGGAAGATTAGGGAGCTGTTTGGGGGCGCAGCAGCCGGCAGGAAGGGGGCTGCGAGAAGAACTGAAGCCCTGGAGCGAGAAGGGGGCATAGTTCGTGGGTGGGGAGAGGAGACGGCAAAGACATGAAGGCCAGACGGTCCCACTGGAGGAAGAGCGGGCACTCAGCCCTGCGCGGCGATCCGAGGGGTCCTGAGGAGGGGCCCAGAAGGCGGCTGGGGGCACGCGGCGAAGGCATTCGGGGGAGAGGGCAGAGTTGGGGGAGCTGTGTTGGAAAAGAGGCTGAGAACAGAACCGTAGAGAGGCTAGGGGGGACCGTGAGGGGGCCTGACTCCCGTCCGCCCCACCTCACCTGGCGCCGGGTCGGAGTCCAGGTCTACTGCTGAGAAAGCGCCAGCTTCGGCCAGTCCCTCCGTCCCGCGCGGGAGACCACGGACACAAAGCGGGGCGCGCGGGAGGAGGGGAGGAGAGAAGAGGAGGGAGGAGGAGGAGACGCCTGGGGCGCGCGAGGGGGGAAGGAGGGGCGCCCGCCGCCCTCCGCCTGGGTCAGGGGGCGGGGCATGAGGCTGGAGGCCACGCTCGGCTGGCCAATGGGTATTTCGCCGGCCGGCAGGCTAGGGCGCGCCTTCCCGCTGCTCACCTCGGCACCTGGGCCTTGGTTGGCCCCAGCCAATCAAACGCACCATTTGCATATACAGCCCCGCCCACTCGCCCCAGCCAAGGACTGCTCACTGAGAATACAAAGAAGGCCCCCCGCGTAGGGGAAGGGGCTCTCGGATCTCCTATCCCGTAGGGCATAGTGTCACCTTTTCAATGCGTTTATGGATCTTTCACGGTTATCCTGATGAAGGGAGGGGAGTAGGGGTCAGAGACTTGGTCCAAGATCTCTTAAAAGATCGAATCTCTTCTCCCTGAGGCCCTTCTAACCAAGAGTTGCTTTCCTCTTCCAGGGCAAATAGTTCCCTGTTTTGGCCTCTTAGCCCTCCGCGCCCCCCCCCCTTTTCCAATCGCCTTAAGCTCTGTGCTTCTTCCCGTAGGCTGCTGCCCACTACTGGCCTTCTGCTGTACTGCAGCCCTGATTAGCAGGCTCTGAGCACAGCCTTGATGCTTCCAAGCCATCCAAACCAACCCCAATCGAGAAGGAAAAGGAAAGAGGAAGAGATTACTGACCTAGGGTAAAAGGGACCTAGTCAAATAGCTTTGCTACCTTGGATGGCAAAAAGCCAACACTTAATGAAGTCTAAACTCCCTCACATCATTGCTTCCCACCTTCCCTTCTCCTACCTTCAGGTCTGTACTGGGCCACAATGGTAACTGACTGGCCAGCCCGTTTCAGAGCGGCTGCAGCCTGCTCGTGAGTTGCATTCCTCAAGTTCACTCCATTCACCTGTCCAAAGAGAGAAGCTGTGAGCTCCCCAAAAGCAATAAAGGGAGTCTTTTGTCCTAGCAGTTAGGGGAGGTAGATGGGTAGCCTATCTCTAAGCCTATTCAGATGCCTTCCCCAATATTCTATCCCTGTCCCTAAAACAAGACCTAAAGGATCTGACATCTCTAGTGTAATAGTTATCTTTGTAAAGGTCAAATGCCAATCAGAATTAAAATTCAAGAGACACTCACTTCCTCCTCAAGGATAAGTCTGGTCTTGGTCCCAGTCCCTCACTAATGACGTCTATAAAAACAATGTAAGTTTCCTCCAGTTCTTAGCCTCTCCCTCATCTCAAGAAGCATTCCCTAGAGGAAATAAGGTCTCCCCTCCTCCCTTTTAGACTGGTGGAGCTCCCATCCTCCCACCTTGCCTTTGTCTCCTCACCGATAAGATCCGGTCTCCCCTGCGCAGCTCCCCACTCAGGTCAGCAGGGCCTCCTGCCAGGATGAAGGAGACAAAAATGCCTTCTCCATCCTCTCCTCCTACGATGTTGAAGCCCAGGCCTGTGGAGCCCTTGTGCAGAATGATCTTGCGGGGCTCCCTGGTGGGAAAGAAGTGGAGGAATCAGGACAAGGTAGATGTAAACTGTTGTCCCTATAAGGGCCAGCCTGGAACAAGGTCCATACTTGCTATAGGGAGTAAGGACTTGGGTCCCTGTGTATGGTACCCTGTTTCTCCCTTTGTCTCCTAAAACCTTCTTGGCTGCTGCTTTCCGTCAGGTGCCAAGTTTCAATTCCTCTTCCTGTCTTCCTGAGGATTTGGAATCAACTTTCCCATGGACTGTCCCCTACTCTCTCAGGTCAGCAAACCCCTACCCTGAATTCTAGATCTCACTCACTGGTCCTCTTCCTTCCCAGACTGTCCTATCCTACCAACCTGTGTGGTAGACCCTGGGCCACAAGAAGAGGAACCAATTAGGGACAGTGGAATCACCCTGGGGTTGATTGCACTCACCATCCACAAGATGTGCATACTTACTTTATCATGTTCCTCTACAGTCTCAAAATCCACCCCTCCTACCTTCCCCAAACAACAGATTTAGTCAGCAGCTACCACTAATGTACCCCCACCAGGTGATACAGGAGCCAGGGATAAATTAATCCCGGGTCCCCAAAAGGAGCTTAGGAAAAGAGAAGACAAACACATGAAAAATCTGAGTAAAACTAATCACATCTAAGGAATCCCTCTGTAAAAGGTCACAGTGCCATTAGGTCAAAGACAGCCGCGCATGGATATCCATACAACCCAACTCCCAACACGCTCTCCCAGTCCCACTGCCTTCACTGTATCTTTCAACAGTGGAGTCCAAAGCCCCAAGCAAGAATTCCTCCTTTCTTGCTCCCAGACTCAGGAGTGAGGCTCCCTCCTTGCTTCCCAGATGCTCCTGCTCATAACTCTCCACTCCTACCTGGCATCTCCTCCGGGCCGCAGGGAGCGGAATGGCCAGACCCACCTCTGGGAAGCCCTCCTCCAGGCCGAGGCCGAGGCCGAGGCCGAGCCCGAGCCCGAGCCCAAGCCCAGGGCCAAGCCGGAGCCCGAGAACTTGCAGGCCCTCTCCATAGTTCCTGGGGCTCAACCTGTCTGCCTACCCTTCTGGCTCCACTGCAGCCTGCCCAGCAGCCTGCCAGGCCCCACCCCGCAAACCTGTCCCCTGGAACTCAGCCGGCCTGACCAGTTTCACCACAGGCAGGCACAGCTCCTGCCGCCGCTGCTGCCGGTGGGGCGGGCCGATCCGCAGCGGGGCCACCGGGCTGGTCAGTCTCTCAGTGTCGCCAACCCCGCCGGCTGAACTGCTTTCTTGTCTAACTTGAAACGGTTGCAGCAGAGGGGGATGCAACTATCTTAGGGAAGGAAACTCCGCAGCCCTCACCTCCTGAGCACTCTAAACGCTCCACCCCACCTTTATCAGTACTTTCGGATCGGGGTCACTCACTCGGTACTCCCCCTGATGGTAGAACTTGTCCCTGCAGCCACCTCTGCCCTCTCTAAAACCTGGGGCTATGCGGGCCTTAACCTCTTCTTTGTCATACTCCAAGGAGGCCTGTGGCCGGCCAAACACGGATTCTTCTCCTCCCCCATCTCTGGGTAGATTGAATGGGGCGGGAGCCTTACCTGGTGAAATCCTCCTCAGACAGCATGTGCCTGGGGATAGGAGAGTAGCGAGTGGGGGGAACCTGAGGAGGAGCAGGATAGCTGACCTTGCTCTCCACAGCCCCAAGATAACCCAGGTTGGAATTATGGCTTATGTGGTTGTCAGCCAAGGCAGTAAAAGCTGGGATCAAGAAAGGAGGGCAAATTTCAGAGACAGGTTCATGCAGATATCCTACCCCAATCCCCTCCAAGGACTTTACCCCACACCCCACTTCAGATGCAAAAGAGACCAAGGGATGCTGATTCTTCAGGCCACTCCTCCCCACTCCATCCAACCCCTACCCAGGGTTCCTCCTCCGCAGTCCCTTTCTAAATCCTGTGCTCACTCCTGTGAGTCTTAGAAAGAGCTGAAGTCAAGGCACTCTACAAAGAAAGGCATGGCTAGAGGTGTGACTAATAATAATCCCTCACATCTCTATAGCCTAATACAGTTTTCCAAGGGCTTTCTTGTCCATGATCTCATTTGATCCTTGCAGCAGTCCTATGAGAAAGGCAGCACATATATCATTAGCTATCTTTTCCTAAAGAGGAAACTAAAGACAGATGAAAGGGACTTGGCCAAGGGCACCCAGCTCTAAGGGACAGGGCTGGGATCTAGGCTTGGTTCTTCTGAGCACTATCCTTTGCATTTGCTTTCTCTTAACAAGGTGTATGAATTTCTTCCCTTCCAGGAACCAGAGAACAGGGCTTTAGGCCAAGGACAGGGGCTGATGGGTACGTACTGCTGGCGTAGTCAGGGGGAGCGTACATGTCGTTGAGATGGAGGCTGCCTGGCTTGGCCACCTTCAAATAAACCATATCAGATGTATTCTTCAGTGAGGCCACAGCTTCCTCATGCCTCACATCCTGCAGATTGGTGTTGTTCACCTAAAAGAGGAAGGGCCTCCAGCTAGGACTTGGGAGAAGAGATGGCTTCTCCAGGAAACAGTGAGAGGTATCCTTTCAGTGAAATTCAACAGTGTGCTAACAGAGGCTTAAGTATAGTGAGTATAGTGTTGTGAGGAGTGCAGAGGCAGGAGGTAGGAGTAGAGCAGGTGAGGGGACCCCAGCCACAAAAATGGCAAGGGCCTTGGTATCCGGATAAACACAGATGATACTCTAGAAATTCCCCATGATGTCCCATTTTTGAGTGAGGTTTAGGTGGAGTGAGAGAGTGCTGGAGCTCCTCCTACCCACCCTACCATTTGGGCATCCCCCTGAAGTCTGTCTCACCGCCAGCAGCCGGTCTCCAATCTGTAGACGTCCATCCTTCTGAGCAGCACCTCCTTCAATGATCTTGGTGATATAGATGCTGTTGTCTCCTGGGATGTGCTGATTGCCAATACCCCCAGCAATACTGAAACCCAGGCCTGGGTGGGAGCCAGCAGGGAGTGAGAAAGGGCCACAAGGAGAGGTTAGAGTGTCATCAATCCATATCTACCCCCCTCCCCTAGCCAACCCGCCGGCCCCACAGAAACTCCCCTAAGGGATCCCAAACACTAGGCTGTCATCCCAAAGTCAGTAAGGGTGAGACCTGAGGTCAAGAAAGAAAGTTGTAGGTTGGAACAGGGGGAGTCAGGCAAGGAGTAAGGCCATTCCCTTTCATTCCCTATGGGGACAAGCAGGACCTGGGGTCCTGGGGCACTGGCTAGAGCCAGAAACCCAGAAGGCCACACCTTTGGGCCCTTTGAGCAGATTGACTTCCATGATGGTCTCAGGTGGGGGCTGTCGCCTCCGCACTACCAACCGCACCACAGGGCCCGCCTCCTTCAGCGCCTCCACAGCCCGGCTGTGCACCACCTCCGACACGTCCACCTCATTCACCCGCAGCACACAGTCATTCACCCTGTGGAGGAAGCCCAAGAGATATGACACTATGCCACCACCCCTCCACCCCCTCTCCCACTTCCTCCCCCTCTTTTTTCCTTCCCTCCCTGGCCTTTCTCTCCCCCTCCCTGTCTCAGATGTAATGGAAGGGTCATCCTGCCAGGTTGGCTCTCCTCCCCTCATCTCTATCCTGCCCCTGCCACCTACAACCCTGCTTCCAAGCCATCTCACCCCAGCCTGCCATCCATGGCAGCTGCTCCACCAGGGATGATCTTGGTAATAAAGATGCCAGGGTCATCAGGGACATGGGGATTGTCGATGCCACCTGCGATACTGAAACCCAGGCCAGAGTTGCCCTGCAGAAGGGGGTTAAAAGGCACAGTCTGTTCACTCTGAGGACACAAAGGAGGATTCTGGGCACCCCATCTCCCCCTAGGTCCCAGAGCAAGTTCTCCAGACCTCAGAAGAGGCCATGGCAGGCTGGGACACATTTCTCAGCCTGTGCTGACCATTCTGGCAAGAAGGCCTCAGCAAACCCATCCCCTCCCCAGTTCCCCAGGCCTCAGAGAGCAAGGTCAATTAATATTTGTTAGTGGGTTGATTGATTGATGCAGTGAAGTGGCCTCGGAGGCCGCTGTTCTTCTATCCTCTTGAAAGGATGCAGTTTCAAAACCATGGTTCAGGGCCCTCCCTTCTCCTGGCTCCAACCCTCTCCTCCTCATTCATCCCCTCCCCATCAGCAGACTCACCCGCTCAAGTACTATCTCCTCGTATTTGAACATGCCATCGCTGCCATTCACCTAGGGGAAGACACGGCAGTTCCCTCAGTGTCACCTGTCTTCCCAACCATCTGCCCCTTGGTCAGCCTGCCTCCTTTCTCACTTCCACAGAGTAGGAGAGCCCAAGTACATCCCAAAGCACCTCTTGGCCACATATGAGGACAGGCTGACCCCGAGGAAGCTCCTTCCCTCCCTTGCTTCCAACTATATCAGGACAAATCCAGCTGCTCATTTAGCTCAAACCAATTGTTTGAGACTGAGCAGCCAGTGGTGCATTCACTGAGAGGCTGGGCTCCAGGGTCTTGGGGTTCACTAGGAGGGTTGCAGGGCTGGCCTAAGGGCAGTAGCAGAGATAGAGCATGGCAGGCAAGCCATGCCACTCCCAGCATTCATAAAGGGTACCCAGTGGCCTGGACAGGGAACCCCTTCCCCTTCTTGGCAATTATAGATTCCCACTGTGTCAGAACTGGAAGGACAGCAGATATCATCTTGTCCAACCAATCTCATGTAACATATGGTGACATGAAGACTCAGAGAGGACATAGGATATGCCTAAAGGCACACTGGAAGCAAGGGCTGAGCAAGGGCTAGCACCTAGATCACCAGGTGTTCTTTTGATTACAATAAGCTCTCAAGGCCACTGATGTTTTGGTCACTCATCCCCTTCCCCCAGCAGAGTTCATGGAAAAAAGGAAATGTGCCCCCTTCAGAGTACTTCATGAACCCTCATTCTATACCACCTTCTGTGGCTCCAGGAACCCAATTCCTCAAATAGATAGAAGGAGTCAAAGTCCTAATCCATTTTCTACCAAGGGACTTTTGATCCTGAACCTTTTGTGTTTCCCAGCAGAAAGGAAGAGAGTGGGATCTGGTCAGATGTCAGAGGCAAAGCTAGGGGAAGAAAGGGAGCAAGGTGAACAAGATGCCCATGAGGGAGAAGTTGATGACCCACGGATTTATTGGCAGTAGATTTCAAGGTCTTCAGCATGAAGTAACCATGAGAAGGGAGGCAAGGGAAGGGGTCAGAAGCACAGGGTAGGTTTAACCAGTCCACAGAGGTAGCCTCCCAGAAAGGACATACTTGTGTCCATTTGTCAAGGGAAAATGTGATTCTGGACAGACAAGCAGCACCTGCTCCCTGGCTTCCACTCTTATTCCCAAGAATGGAGGAGCCCTCTTGCCTCTCTCCCCAGGGATCCTGGCATACCTCCCCCACCATTTTCTGGCTGTGTTGTTTCTTTCCTGACCCTTGGCCTCCTCAGAAGAGAAGAGGAAACTCAGGGTGGGGGCTCTTCCACATGCCCTGCTCTGCTTCCACTTCCACCTCACACAGGTTTGGTTTCGAGAAGCAGAGAGGGGGAGAAGGGGAGAGGACTGGTTAGTTATGCCTCTATCATTTCTGGGTTTGGCCCCAGGATAACCTGCCCTGCAGCCCTGGGAGTTGGTGGAAGAACTCCAGTTGTAGCCTCACCCCGGTCCCTGATCCCAGGAGGAAGAATCAATGGTTCTTCAGAGACCCCAAATCAACAGAGTTGCCTTAAGTATCATGCAACAGACACACAGGCAAAAGGACACCCATGCAGCTCTTGTATGTATCTGGTGTACCATGTGTGCTCACATGTGATGAGCCATGCCTCAAGCTCAGCTCAAGTGATACCCAGAGGCTTCTAGCTCCCAGTGGTCTACCCTCCGGCCCCACTCCTATTCAGGGACCTTGTTCCCAGGGCCAGGAGTCATCCAGGGATCAGCCCTGGCAAAGAAACCTTAGCCAACTGACCCAGCCCTGGAATTGGCACCCATCTCCCAGCTGGGCAGGACAAGCATGAGAGGGTGTTTGCAAGAGAAAGCACCCAGGACAGAGGGGCAAAGGAGAGAGGGACTCGCTGGAGAAGGCAAGGGGCCAATACAAGGGATGCAGGAAGAAGTGTGGACTGACAGAAGGCCAGAACTGAGGACTCCTCTCCCCAGGAAGTCCCCACCTTTGCTTCTGAGAGACAGCATATCCTATCCCCAGAGGAGGACAGAGGTGGCCAGAACGGTCACCAGCTTGGGACTGTCAGCACCTGCCTTCGACAGCAAAGCCTACTCTTCTTCTCTTCTCACCCTGGGAGCTGCAGAGCTGGAGAACCAGACAGGCCCTCTGCCTTGTGTGCCAGGGACCTGGCTCTGCCGGCCCAGCCTCCATTTTGCTGCTTCTCCCACAGATGCTCCTTCCATTTTCTAAGCTGGCAGTTTAGGCTTGGAGTGGAAGCCGAAGCCGGAGTTCTGCTTGACACCCAGGGGCTCCCAAGCTGTGCCAAGTAAGGACCGGGGGGCTAAGCTTTCTCACATCTGGGTGTACCCAAGGGGGACATGCCCCATTGGGGCCAGTCCCTACACCAGGGCAGATGTCCCTTGCTTGGTTCCAGACACCATGCCTGCACTGAAGCAAGGAAGCTTGCTTCAGTCTCTCCAAACCCCCCCACCCCAGCACAGACACTTCAGAGCTGCTTGGACAAAAGAGTCTGTCCTTAGCAGCCTCTCAGCCTTGCTTGGGACGTGTCTCTCTCCTCCTTCCCTCCCCTCCCTTGCCTGTCATTGCCTCTCACCAGAGATAACACACACACACACACACACACACACACACACACACACACACACAGGCACACGCATGCACACTCTTGCAGCCACATGCTCACACATATATGCATGTAGCCACACACACAAACATAGCAATCCTTGCAGCCTTCTCTACAGAGACACCTCCACATTCAGAGAGACATCCCCACATGTCCATGTGCACACTCACACACAAAGGGACTGGGACGGAAAGGGACTCATGGCATTGAGGGATGAAGCTCAGTGAGCCAGGCACATGGGCTCCTCTACACAGATTCACAGAAGCTCCATTGCCTTCCTCCACACACCCCAACATACATACACATACATATGTCCCCCCTACGCAGAGCACCATGCCCCCTCCTCCCCTCCTGTGGAGACACACACCACACACAGCCCCCGCAGAACCTCCCGCCCCCTGCCAGACACAGAGACATTGCCAAACCCCCACATTGAGACAAACCCAATTCCCCCACACAGGAAAACGTGCCCCTCTGCCATACCATCACCCCCGAAATATACAGCTCCTCCCAATCCCCTTCAAATGAAGACCCCCCAAACAGACACACACATTTCCAACGGCCTCTCTTTGGGAACCACACATTTCCAACGGCCTCTCTTTGCCCAGCTATAACGCCTGGGCTCAGGATCCACGGGCTTAGAGCCTCAGCAACCCCTGATGCACCCGAGGCCTCTAGGCCCCCACTCTCCAGCGCTCCCGGGTTGCCCCACCCCCCGCCCTCGCTGGTCCATACCTGTTCATACCAGTCCCGGTTGGTACAGGTGCACTCAGGCCACCAGCTCGGGCCGCTGCCGTTGAGTTTGGGGGTGCTCTTGCCTGGAACTGGCTTGGGGGGCACTGGCCCCACATCCCGGCCGGTGGGGATGAGCTTGGCCTTCGTGCGAGGGGTGGGGGTGGCCCCCGCCTGCGAGGGCAAGGTCTGGGAGCTGTAGCCCCCATAACCCGCGCTGGCCCCATTGCCCCCACCTGGCCCGTAAGGGTCGGGCACCTGCCAGTCCCCGTAGCCCGGAGGCTCGAGGCGCCGCAGGGCGGCCAGGCGGGTCACCTCATAGCACTCGGGGCACTTACAGCAGTGCTGGTGCTTGTGCATGGCACTGCCCCCTGCGGCTCGGACCCCCCAGCCCACGCCGGTTTCCACGCTGCCGCCGCCGCCGCCACTGCCGCCACCGCCGGGCTCCCGGGCACACTCACACTGCTCGGACCAGGAAGCGGGGGGGACTCGTGGGGGCGCCCGGGCAGAGCGGGGCCTGGGGCCGGGCGGGCGTCCCGGGGCCTCTGCCCCCACGCTGCCCCGCACCCACGGCTCCCCCTCCAGCACTGGCGGCTCCGTGTCGCCCGTTGTGGCTCCTGGGCCGAGGCCCAGCGGCAAAGAAGAAACGGGTGCCTAGGCAGAGCCTGGGTGCTGCGAGGACCGCTTCTGCTCAGGTCCCCAGGATGGATCTGAGTGGAGTCAAGAGCATCTCTCCCTGGCTCTCTTCTCAGTTGATTCCAGCCAATCAGCGCTCAGAGTTAGCCAGCGGCAGTGGCAGCGGCAGGAATGCTAAACAGCGGCTTCTTAAAGGAACAGAAGCAGTGGCGCCCTCAGGCTCAGCCTCAGCTTCCCAGATCTCTGAGGTACCTCTGACCCTAGGGAGAGGACTTAGGCTATGAGAGAGCTCAGGCATCCGATCTCGTGCTCTTATATCCCCAATTTCAGCCTATCCTCCGCCCACTTCACCTCACCCCACTTCCAAGAGGAAGTTGCAGGGAGATGCTCAATGGGTCTCCAGGCTTGCTCTAGGCTGGGGCCACTAGAAGTAAAGAGGAGGCAGTAGAGCGAACCGAAGGGACGTTGGAGCAGGGTGAGGGAGGTGCTCTTTCCTACAGAGGACAGAGGACGAAGGCAGCATATGAGGCACCTCTCCCGCCAATGCTTCCCCCACAGAACTATTGTTCTCTCAACCTCTAGGCCCTGAAATTACTCCAACCTCACACTTGACCTTCTACCATCACCAGTGAGGGAATCAACCCTACACAGGGTTTAAATAGGGATTAAAGAAAAGCTCTAAATCTTCACCCATAGCCCACAAACTCCTATCTCCTCCACTCCACCCTTGCATGGTTACGATGGGAGAAGGAGCTTCAGGATGCCAAGAGGAAAGAGAGTCCAGGAGAGGCAGAAAGGTAAGAAGAAATTTGAAGTAAGAGAAACCATTCTGTGGGTCTGGTATAGAATTTGGGAATATCTGTCCAAGGACATTTTCTTAGCCTTTTCTGGCTCAGCCTGTTGGGGGATGGAGGAAGGATGACATATCAGAAAGACTTTGTTGTTCTTATTTTGTCTTTAGCTGCCAATTATTGAGTCCTAAGTGCTTTACATGGTGGGGGGAACCCTACCAAGGTGCTACTACTATTATGTTAATTTTACCAGTGAGAAATTGTGGCTTAGGAATGGCTTTTTGTTTGTTTTTTAAAGTTATTATTATAGAGATGTGGGGTACAAGTGAGTATTAACTACAAGTAGGCTGCATGCAGGTGAAGTTTGGGCTTCTAACTGGTCCTCACTCCCCCTGGTAATGGACCAGGTACCCTTTGTGTTGTCGCATGCCCCCCACCCTCTTCGCTTCCTCCCTCCCCTAGCAGTGCCCAGTGACTTATGATCCCTCCCTTGTGCTAATGTCACTAACATTCAGGGTCCACTTATGAGTGGGAACATGCAATATTTAGTTCTTTGTTTCTGTGATAGTTCACTTAGTATTATGGTTTCCAATTCCATCCAATTTGCTGTGAAGTTCATGATTTTGTTCTTCTTTATGGCTGCGTAATACTCCATTGTGTATATATACCACATTTTCTTTATCCAGTTCACTTTTTTTTGAGTTGGAGTCTCACTCCATCACCCAGGCTGGAGTGCAGTGGCACACTCACAGCCACCCCAGCATCGACCTGCTGAATTCTGGTGATCCTTCTGCCTCAGCCTTCCAAGTAGCTGGAACTACAGGTGCGCACTACCAAACCCGGGCTAATTTTTGATTTATTATAGAGACGAGGTCTTGCCAAGTTGCCCAGGCTGGTCTTAAACCCATGGGCTCAGGCAATTCACTCGCCTCGGCCTCCCAAAATGCTAGGATTATAGGCTGAGTCACCGAGCCTGGCCACCAGTTCACTTTTGATGGGCGGTAGGATTGGATCCATGTTTTTGCTATTGTAAATAGAATGGCAATAAACGTGCATGTGCAGGTGTCTTTTTTGTAGAACGATTTATGTTCCTCCGGCTATATTCCCATGAGAATGCTTGCTGGATTGCATGGTAGGTCAATTTTTAGTCCTTTTAGGAATCACCACACTGTTTTCCATAGAGGCTGAAGCAGCTTGCACTCCTACCAACAGTGTAGAAGTGTTCTATTTTCTCCACACCTGCACCAGCATCTGTTGTTTTTTGACTTATTAATGATGGCCATCCTTACCAGAGTTAGGTGGTATCTCACTGTAGTTTTGATTTGCATTTCTCTGATGATCACTGAGGTTGAGTAGTTTTTCATGTGTCTGTTGGCTGACATACGTGAGAAAACCCGCACATACATGGGGAGAATGTGCAAATTCCACACAGAGAGTAGCCCCAGCTGGGAATTGGTTTTTTTTGGTTGTTGTTGCTTTGTCTTCTTTAGAGAAGTGTCTGTTCATGTCTTTTGCCCATTTTTTAATGAGGTTTTCTTTTGTTGTTGTTTTTTGTTTTGTTTTTTATTTTAGGTTCAGGAATGTTAAAGCTAGGTAACACAGCTGGAAGTGACAGAATGAGGGGTGCAAATCCTGGCCATTTGACTCCAGAGCCCATGCTTTGAACCACTCTAGCACAAGTCTATTCTAAGTTCTCCTGCAGAATTTAGATCTCAGTTCAATTCAACAAACATTCACTGAGCACCTACTCTGTGCAAGACCTTGGCCTAGGTATTAGGGACACAGAGATACATTCTAAATTCAACAAATATTCATGGAGTACTTGTCATGTACCAGACATTATTCTAGGATTTGGGCATATAGCAGCAAATGGAACAAATCCCTGCCTTTAAGGAGCTTACATTTTAGTAAAAAGACACAGGCAAAAGTAAGCACAATAAGTGAGTAAATTATATAGCTAGTAACTCCTCACTTAACATCATTGGTTAGTTTTTTGGAAACTGTGACTTTAGGCTAAACGATGTATAACAAATTACCATAGATCAATTAATATAAACAAGAGCTAAGTGCCTATGGCATATTTCCAGTAACAAAAACATCACCAAACTTCTGAATAAAGACCTAAAACACTGCTAATATTAAGCATTGAAATGAATGTGAGGCTGGGCTCATTGGCTCAGCCTGTAATCCCAGCACTTTGGGAGGCCGAGGTGAGTGGCTTGCCTGAGCCCTCAGGTTCGAGACCTGCCTGGGCAACTTGGCAAGACCTCATCTCTACAGTAAAAATAAATAAATTTAAAAAAATAAAAAGTGAGCTATACATACATTTAAGAAAAATTAATAATTAATTATTTATCCAATTTTTAGCAAATGAGTGAGTGACAGTACTTGCTGTAGCAGTGGATTAAATCAAGGAATAAATATTTGCAAAGTGAAAATTGTAAGGAGCACCCCTTACCACGATGCAATTCAAAACAAACAATAATAAATATTGTGGGCTCAATAAATGCTTTCATACTTCATTGTTTATTGTTGTGCATTTGTATGATTGTTGACTACTTTTACACATTTCTATTTTATAATAATTTGTATTCATTCATTCATTTTCCAATCTGCTTATTTAAGTCCAGGGTCAAGGGTGGCCAGAACCTAGCCCAGAAGTTCAGGGAACAAAGTAGGAACTAACCCCAGGCAGAATACCATTCTATCACAGTGTGCACTCACAAACACACCCATGCTCACTCACACTGGGACAACTTAGATACACCAATTCACCTAAAGTGCACATCTATGGGATTTGGGAGAAAACTGGAGCACCCAGAGAAAACCCACACATACATGGGGAGAATGTGCAAATTCCACACCAAGAGTGGCCCCAACTGGGAATTGTTTTTGTTGTTTTGTGTTGTTTTTGTTTTTGTTTTCTCGCCAACTTTGTAACAAAATGACATTGTGCCGGGCTCGGTGGCTCAGCCTGTAATCCTGCTCCTTGGGAGGCTGTGGTGAGTGGATTCCCTGAGTCCGTGGGTTCGAGACCCACCTGGGCAACTTGGCGAGACCTCATCTCTACAATAAATCAAAAATTAACCGGGCGTGGTAGCACGCCCCTGTAGTTCCAGCTATTTGGAAGGCTAAGGTGGAAGGATCGCCAGAGCCCAGCAGGTTGAGGCTGCGGTGGCCGGGAGCGGCCACTGCACTCCAGTCTGGGTGACAGAGGGAGACTCCAACTCCAAAAAAAAAAAAAAAGACATTGAATAAAACAACATTATTCAAGGACCTGCTGCATATATGGGGATAATTGTTGTGGAAAAAAGAAAAAGTAGGGCACAGTAAGATGGATTGGGAATGTTAAAAGAGGACACCAAGTTGTGATTTTTTTTTTTTCTTCCCACACTTTTTTTTTTTTTTTGAGTTGGAGTCTCACTCGGTCACCCAGACTGGAGTGCAGTGGCCGCTCCCGGCCACCGCAGCCTCAATCTGCTGGGCTCTGGCAATCCTTCCGCCTCAGCCTTCCAAGTAGCTGGAACTACAGAAGCGCTACCACGCCCGGCTAATTTTTGATTTTATTGTAGAGATGAGGTCTCGCCAAGTTGCCCAGGCGGGTCACGAACCCATGGGCTCAGGCAATTCACTCACTTCAGCCTCCCAAGGCACGGGATTACAGGCTGAGCCATCGAGCCCGGCTGATTTTATATCATCTAATGTCCAGTCTTTTTATCTTTTTTTTTGAATCAGTCTCACTCTGTCACCCGGGCTGGAGTGCCATGGCACGCTTCCGGCCACCGCAGACGTGACCTGCTTGGCTCCGGTGATCCTTCCACCTCAGCTTTCCAAGTAACCGGAACTACGGGCGCGTGCTACCGTGCCCAGCTAATTTTTTTAAATATATTGTAGAGACGAGGTCTCATCAAGTTGCCCAGGCTGACCACAAGCCCTGGGCTCAGGCAATCCTCTCACCTCGGCCTCCCAAAGTAATGGAATTACAAGCTTGAGCCACTGTGCCCGGTTGTCCAGTCTTTATTCAAAGTTCACTGAATTTACCTTTTATATTTTTAAAAATAAGAATCCAATCAAGACTTTCACACTGCATTTGTGTCTTTAGCCACTTTTAATCTAGAACAGCCCCAATCTTAATTTTTTTTTTTAAGAAACAGGGTTTCACTCTGTCATACAGGCTAGAGTACAGTGGCATGAGCATAACTCACTGCAGCTTCCAACTCCTGGACTAAAGTGATTCTCCTGCCTCAGCCTTTCCAGTAGCTAAGATTACAGGTGCACACTATCATGCCCAGCTAATTTTTCTATTTTTTTTTTTTTTTGAGTTGGATTCTCACTCTGTCGCCCAGACTGGAGTGCAGTGGCCACTCCTGGCCACCACGGCCTCGACTTGCTGGGCGCCAGCTATCCTGCTGCCTCAGCCTTCCAAGTAGCTGGAACTACAGGCGCGCGCTACCACACCCGGCTGATTTTTTATTTATTGTAGAGATGAGGTCTCGCCAAGTTGCCCAGGCGGGTCTCGAACCCACGGGCTCAGGCAATCCACTCACCTCAGCCTCCCAAGGTGCGGGATTACAGGCTGAGCCACTGAGCCTGGCTAATTTTTCTATTTTTTTGTAGAGATGATGTCTCACTTTGTTGCCCAGGCTGGTCTCAAATTCCTAGACCCAAATGATTCTCCCGCCTTGGTCTCCCAAAATACTAAAATCACAGGTGTGAGCCACCATGCCCAGCCTAAAATATTTTTAAATTTGTTAATAATTATAGATTTACAGGAAATTGCATAGATAGTACAGAGAGAGCCTGTGAATCCTTCACTGTTTCTCCAAATGATTACATCTTATATAATTATAGTATAATATCAAACCAGGAAATTGACATTTTACATATAAATTGACATTTCTACGCCATTTTACCACAGGCAAAGATTCCTGTAACAATTACTGCAGGAACTTCTTTTAGCCATTCTTGTAGAGTGGGTCTGCTGGTGACAAATTATCTTAGCTTTCCTTTGTCTGAGAATGTCTTGATGTCCTTCTCATTTCTGAAGGATATTTTTACCAGATATGGCTTTCAGGGTTGACAGTTCTTTTCTTTCAGTAATATGAAACATGAAATATGTTGTGCCACTTCCTTCTAGTCTCCATGGTTTCTGATGGGAAATCCACTGACAGTTGAATTGTTTTTCCCCTGTAGGTAAGGCGTTGTTTCTCTCTTGCTGCTTTCAAGTTTCTTGTCTTTAGTTTTCAGTAGTTTGATTATGATGTGTCTTGTGTTGATTTCTTTGAGTTTATCCTGTTTGGGGTTTGCTCAATTTTTTTAACTTGTAAGTTTATGTCTTTTGCCAAATCTGAAAATTTTTCAGCCCTTACTTCTTTTTTTTTTTTTTTTTTTGAGTTGGAGTCCCACTCTGTTGCCCAGGCTGGAGTGTAGAGGCATGCTCACGGCCACCACAGCCTCGACCTACTGGGCTCAGGTGATCCTTCCACCTCAGCCTTCCAATAGCTGGAACTACAGGCACGTACCACCACGTCTGGCTAATTCTTTGATTTATTGTAGAGATGAGGTCTCGCCAAGTTGCCCAGGCTGGTCTCGAATCCATGGGCTCAGGCAATCCTCTCACCTCAGGCACCCAAAGTGCTGGGATTATAGGCGTGAGCCACCGCGCCCAGCCTAGCTATTACTTCTTGAGTACTATTTTTAGCCCCATCCCCTTTCTCCTCTTCTTCTGGATATCCACTGAATGTTAGGTTCTTTGTTATTGTCTCACACATCTCTGAGGCTATGTTCATTTCTTTTAAGTCTATTTTCTCACTGTTGTTCAGATTAAACAATTTCTCATGTTCTATCTTCAAGTTCACTGATTTTTTCCTTTGTCCTCTACCTTCTGCTGTTGAGCCTATCCAGTACGTTTTTTAGTTTGGTTCTTACAGAGTGCTCTGAGATTTTTATTTGAGTCTTCATTATATCTACTATTTCTTTGCCAAGACTTTCTATATTTTTTTCATTTGTTTCAACCTTGCTTGTAATTGCTTATTGAAGCATTTTTTTTTTTATGTTGGCCACTTTATTTATTTATTTATTTTGAGTTGGAGTCTCACTCTGTCACCCAGACTGGAGTGCTGTAGCTGCTCCCAGCCACAGCAGCCTTGACCTGCTGGACTCCGGCGATCCTTCCGCCTCAGCCTTCCAAATAGCTGGAACTACAGGCATGTGCTACCACGCCCGGCTAATTTTTGATTTATTGTAGAGATGAGGTCTTGCCAAGTGGCCCAGGCGGGTCTTGAACCTGTAAGTTCAGGTAATCCACTCACCTCAACCTCCCAAAGGCGCGGGATTACAGGCTGAGCCACCGAGCCCAACTAATGTTGACCACTTTAGAATTCTTGTCAGATCATTGAAACCTCTCTGTCATCTTAGTATTGACATCCGTTAATTCACATTCAAGTTGAGCATCTCCTGGTTATTGATATGATGAGCGATTTTAAAAAAAGAGATGGGGGCCGGGCTCGGTGGCTCAGCCTGTAATCCCGGCACTTTGGGAGCCTGCAGGTTCGAGACCAGACCGAGCAACTTGGCGAGACCTCATCTCTACAATGAATAAAAGATTAGCTGAGCACAGTAGCGTAAGTCTGTAGTTCCGGCTACTTAGAAGGCTGAGGCAGAAAGATTGCCAGAGCCCAGCTGGTCGACGCTGAGGTGGCCATGAGCATGCCACTGCACTTCAGCCTGGGTGATAGAGTGAGACTCCAACTCAATAAATAAATAAATAAATAAACAAATAAATACATAAAAAAGAGATGGGCTCTTGTCGTGTTGCCCTGGTTGGCCTTGAACTCCTGGGCTCAAGCAAGCCTCCTGCCTCAGCCTCCCAAGAAGCTGGGACTACAGGTGCTAGGCTTAGATGATGAATACTTTTTATTGCATCCTGGGAATTTTGATATTATCTTATGAGACTCTAAATTTTATTTAAACTTTTTGTTTTTGTAAGTTTCTTCTGACATCACTGCCATCAGAGGAAGGGACCACTGCTTGGTTACTCCTAGGTAGGGGTCAAGTTCAAGTTCCCCCCTTGGCCTCAGTTGATATGTGAGGTGGGAGCTCCTCCTTACTACTGGGGAGGGGTGGAAGTTCCAGCTCTCTACTAGGCCTCCACTGATGCATCCCTGGCTGGGAGGGGCTGAAGTACCTCTTTATTGTTCAGTGGTGGCCTCCACTGAAACCCTGGTCAGGAGGTAGAAGACAGGTTGGGGAGGGGAGAAGAGGGAGGGCAGTGGACTCATTGATGCATTGTGGCGAAGGCTCTGAGGCACGATTAGTCCTACTTTGACCCTCTGAAACCACCCAACAAGGAGGAGGGTCCTGTTACCCTTCAAGGATGGATGTTTAGGCTCTCTACTCTGAAACCACCCCAGAGAATGTGGGAGAACTTGGCAGAGTGAAAGTTTTGGTTATCTACCTGCCCTTTGCTGGCTTGAGTAGAGCTGCAGTTGTTTTTGTGGTGTTTGGTTGCAGTGGGGTGGTTATTGTCTAAGAATTTTCTGCCTGGCTAAGTTGTTCGTTTCCTAGTCTTTTGGCTAGAGAGAATAGACTTTCATTGGGGCTTTTTTTTTGTCTGTGCCCATTGGTATTTCCAGGCTTCTGGCTTCTCTAGCATACGGTGTGGGATATTTGAGGCAATAAGAAAACTCAGGGAACTCACCACCAAGAGTTCAGGTTACTCGAGGTTCCTAGTCAGTCTGCCCTTTTCTCCTTCTTTCAGAGTCTTCTTATGTTCATTTTATATATAATATCCAGAGTTTTAGCTGTACTTAGTGTGAGGAATAGGGAGAAGTGTGTCTTTTCTAACTGGGCCCAGAACTGGAAGTCCTTCATCATTTTACAAACATTAAGTATACTGACTTTTTGAAGAGTATAAGTCAGTTGTTTCATAGAATATCCTACATTTTGTATTTATCTGTCTTTGACCTCACCTCATGGTGTCAGTTATCTTATTCCTTTCTACACTAACCTGGTTCCCCCATGATTTTGCTTTCCATGGTTTCATTTACCTCTGGTCAACTGCAGTCTAAAAATATTAAATAGCAAATTCCAGAAATATACAATTCATAAATTTTAAATTGTGTATCATTTTGAGTGGTGTAATAAAATCTTGTGCTGTCCTGCTCTGTCTCACCCAGGACATGAATTATTCTTTTTTCCAGTATATCCATGCTGTATACACTACCTGCCTGTAAGTCACTTAGTAGCCATCTTGGTTATCAGAAAACAACAACATAGTATATATACGGTTCAGTATTATCTGTGGTTTCAGACATCCACTGGGGGTCTTGAAACATATTCCCCACAGACAGTGGGGACTACTGTATACCACTTTACTGTGAACTATAAATTAGAATACAGGGAATCTTAAATAGGTTGGTCAAAGTAGACCTCATTGAGAGAGTAGCCTTTGAACAAAGACTTGAGGGAGGTAAGGAAGTAAGACATACATAAGAGTAAACCTAGCAAAGGAACCCAAAAGTCCTGGATAAGAAGTGCACCTGGCTTGTTCAAGGAGCAGCAAGGAAGACCAAGTGGCTGGTTCAGAGTGAGGGAGTAGAAGAGTACCAGGAGATTAAATCAGAAATTTAATTGGGAATCAGATTGTGTAGGACCTTGTAGATCATTGTAAAGATTTGGGCTTTACTCTCAGAGAGATGGGGAGCCATTGGAGAGTTTTGTGTGGAGAACTGATATGATGTGACCTGGGTTTAGCACGATTGATCTGACTTCTTTGTGGAGTATAGGCCACAGGGGGCAAGGGTGGAAGCAAGTGAGACCAGTCAGGAGACTACTGATGAGATCCAACTGAGAAGTGACTGTGTCTTGGACCAGAGTGGTAGCACTGGAGATGATGAGAAGTGGTTGGATTCTGGATGCATTTTGAAGGGAGAACTGACAAGATTTGCTGATGCATCGAATACAAGGTGTGGTTCCAAGGATTTTTTGCCAGAACAACTGGAAAGGTGAAATTGCCACCAACTGAGATGAGGACAGCTTTATGAGGAGTCATTTAGGGGGAAAAGATTTGAATATGTTGAGTTTGAAATGTCTATTAGATATCAACTGGAGATGAACACAGGCCCTGCCACAAAGGTACTCAAAGTTAGAGAAATAGAAATATAGAAGCAGATCATTACAATACCTGTGAAAAGTGCTATTTCAGAACGGTGTACAGAAAAGCAAGTTACCAACTCTACTTGTGGGAACTTATGAAACATTTCACAAAGAAGATGACATTTTAAATTTGGTCTGGTCTTGAAGGGTAACTAGGTGTTCATTAGATAGAGAAAAGAGAGAAGTGTTTTATTTTCTGTGTTCTTAGTCCCTGGCACACAGTGGTTGCTTAATCAGATCCAATCCAATTGCTAACCTTGGACCTTGGACATAACTTCTCTGAGACTCAGTTTTTCAGTCTATGAAATGGAAATAATCATAGCGTTCTTGCGAGGGTTAAATGTAAAACACTTAGCACACAACTTGGTATATAGTGTATTAGTTTTAATTTTTGTTGAATGAATGAATATCTTCCTTAATGACCAAGTCTACCTCCCAGGTTACCAGCCTAGCCTAAAGTCTTTTATAAGCTCAGCAGTTTATCAATAGAGAGTGCTAAATTCCTTTCTACATCTGAACTGCACTGATTGAGGAATAAGCACTGGTAAGCCTAGAATGAATGGAGAGGGTCAAATTACCTCCCTTTGCCCCATCCCTTCCCCCCACTTTTTTGGCTCCATCCCCTTTGGTTCTTTCTTCCCTTCCTCCCACTGACTCTCCCTCTTTTCATTTTTTAATGACTCTGAGCAGAATCCCTTCAGATTCATAGTGAGCTTCTCCCCCACTCCACAGGCTCTCTGATGCTCTGACTAGACTGGGTTGACAAGCCTGGGAGGAGGTCAGCCACACTGTGTGGCTTTGACACTTATCAAGGGAAGCCCCTTCCAACTGCTAGGGCTCCAGCCTAAGGCCCTAGGGAGACAGGCGCCCCCTACGGGCCGAAAGCAGCCCTACATCCCAGCAGATGGATGTGGTTGCTAGGCAACCAGGCGGATCTGCGCTGAGGCTGAGGCGATGGAGGACTTCGGGAAGGGATTTTCCAGGTGAGAAACCTTTTCTCTCTCCTTCCACTGCCTCTCCCGCACCCTTAGCATACAGACCAGGTTGGGGTGGCGCGGCACACTGCTGTTTGATAATCTGAGCTCATTCTTGAAATTAGTGGCATTGGGCGACCTCAGTCTTTGTGTGTGGAGAAACAATCACCTTAACCCAAACGTAGTTTCATCTGAGGGCTGAAGACCGGATTGCCAAAGGCAGAAGTTACTGGTTTGCAAGGTGGAGAGGAGCAATGTTGTGGGTATGCATCCCTAGTCAATGGAAATTCTAGCAAATCGAGTGTGAGTGGGAATAATTTTGGTCAATAGTCCAGTAAGATACCAAGATTTCCCTCCATCCCCAATGTATGCATTGGGAAACTCTTACTTTAGTACATTTAAATAAAACAGTCCCATGGGATTGACAATATATAAAGGATCATTCATACCTCACTGGAGACAAGTTTTTCAGTGGCTTTCTTGACTAGGCTTCTCTAAGGCAAGGGAGAGATCATGAGGCCTGATAAAATGGAAAGAAATAAAAAGAATGGAAGGGTAGTCAACACAGATTCAAGAGCCTCCTAGCTCTGTATCTGGTTTGGGGATTCCCTAGCTCTGTGCCCCCTCTGTTGGGACCATGCTGAAGCACCCCATCCGTACGAGGGCCTTTGGAGACCAGAAATCTACAGCCTTTTCTCTCAGCAACCTAGCATTCTGGCCCAAGGAGTAGGCCCAGGCAGGCTAAGGCCATGGCTAAAATAATCTCTCCACTTGGTACTCATCTTTTCCCTCTCAGCTAGTACAACTGAAGCTTCATTGTGGCAGAGCCCCAAGCCAGGGCAAGCTTAGGGGAGAGCTGTGCCCAGGAGTCTTCCCGTGGGCTTTCCCTCAAGAGTTCTGAGGGAGAGATATCAGGCTAAGTTAACTGGCAGCCAGAGAGCAGCTGACCCAGCCACTGCCTCAGTCCACCACATTTCCACAGAGCATGATGGCAAGGAAGGCTCCTTGCTCTCTGTGTTTCCAAACTGAACTGGGTCGGGGCTGTGCCTCTGCACTATTAATAGCCCCTTAGACCAGCCTGTTAGCCCCAAATCCGGATGCCAGAAGCTGTGAGTCAGCAGCTAAAAATAACGAAGAGCAACTACAGAACCCCAATGAGCAGCTCCCCCTGGCCCCCGCCCTCAAGTTTTTGTCAGTTTTAGTCTCCAGTCCAGGGCCTCATAGAGGTTGTGTGCTATAGCTGTCCCGTTCTCCTGGGAAGAGAGGATTTGCAGTGGCAGGCTCAGGGCTAAGTACCCAAGACTAGGGGCTAGGCTGGGGCTGGGTGTTGACATTCTGGTTGGGAGTCTGGACGCTGAGGTTTAGAGGATTGCAGCTGAGAGCCTGGGAGCCGGGAGGATGGGGCTGCAGGGGTGGAGACACTGGAGGTCTTCAGGGTGTGGCTGGGACGTGAGGGAAGGAAGAGGCTGTAGGACTGAGAGGCTGGGCGACCGGGAGGGGACAGGAAAGATGGGGAAGGAGGTAGGTACTGAGGCGAGAGCCCTGATAGACTGGGAGTCAGCCTGACTGGGCGAAAGGGTGGGGGGGATCGGGAACGGGAAAAGTAGGGACATGCAGCTTGAAAAGGCTGAGGATGAAAGAGACCTGCCCGGTACACAACGGCATCGATCCCCAAGAAGACCGGGACCAAGGCAGTGCCTGCGGCGTTCGCTCCCAATGCACCTCCGCTTCCCCGAGCGTCGCATGCAGGTGTCCCCGCCCACCGCGCCAGCTGCAGGCCAGGTATGTTGGCGTGGACGGCGCCTGAGTGTGTATGTGGACGTCCGTGTGTGAAGGGGGCGGGGCGGCGAGAGAAGGGAAGGGGCGGGAACACAAATTCAAACTCGGCTGTCAGTCCTGAGGCCGGAAATGGCCAAGGATATACTGGGAATTGTAGTTCCCATGGCTGCAACTGAGGGGTGGGGGTCTTGCCCCGAGGTGCTAGTGCTATCCTAGGTCCCAGTCTGGCGAGAAAGGAAGAAACGGGAACCGAACCTCCTGACCAGGTTGGTGCCTTAATTCGACTTCCCTTTGTATGGAAATACGAATCAGGTCAAATGTCGGTGCAAAGGAGGACTGTAGGGTCAGCCACAGAGCCCCCCTCATGTCCCCGTTTTTGCCTTAGGCCCTCCCGCCTACTACCAGATCCCTCATCTTGGGCCAGCTCCTCACTGGCCACCTCAACTGCTTAGCCCAGGGACGCACAAGCAGCTTACACATCGGGTAACTTGTTCCTCGAGGGGAAGGCTGGGCCGGAATCCAGATCCAGCGCGCGGCCCAGAGGAACGAAAGCTTGTGGAAATCGGAATGTGCCCTCAGAATCCAGAGTCAAAGACACAAGTCCCCAGCCGATACGAAAACAAGTGGCATTCAGCAAATACGTCACGGTGACGACGGAAGCGACCCTCCTCTTGGGGAAGGTGACCACAAGGTGGCACCACAACGCAACCCTGCACAGCATGCTTCGGCCACTGGGAACGCCCCCCTTGGCGGCTACTCTTCCTGCTTGCCTCTGGCAGTCCTTCGTTACTCCCAGGTGATCCTCCTCCCACCTCCAACCCACTAACCTTCCCATGATGACCCCTCAACGTCTTGTCACATACAACTCTAGATGGAATGTGCATCCTCCCAGCCCCAGAGCCGAAAAGATTAGACTGATCAAATGGGAATTAAATTCATTGAGTAACAGATTAACAGACAAGATACAGGAACCAACCTGCCTTGAGGAAAAAAGATGTGAACAGCAAAAAGCCAATAGTAGGCACAGACTTACATGGCTAGGGGGGCTCTTTAGCTCCTAGCCTCTAGGCAGGAAAGCAGCTAAATTGCAAGAGTCAGGGGAGACAGTACATGGAGGGGGGGACAGTGTCTCCATTACCTTACAGTCCTCCAGGAGAGGTAATTTATCATCTCCTTCAGTCACTGTTCTAGGCTGTCCCACCCCTGACACACCCAGGGCATTCTATGGAAGAACAGGTGCACACAAGTCTGAGACACAGTTTAGGCAATTTTCCTTTTACTTCTGTTCTAATTTCATTTTGGGAGAAACTTCTCATGACTCACTGCCTTCTCAACCACCTCAGGTCAAAACCTCAAGGGGAGGAGGTTCTATAGCAGCTTGGGGCATGCTCACCACCTGGGCAGAGGGCCCTCATAGTTCAAAACCTCCTATTGGCTAAGTTCACCTCACTGCAACCCACTAGCCCCAAGACATTCCACTCCAGCCACTCTCCCTCCCTTGTTGTTGGTCAATGTAGGCAAGCCTTAGATTCCAGCTTGAGGGTAGGCAGGTCAGGACATTCACTCCCTCATGAAATTGTTGATCCTTGTCAGTAGCACTGTTGTTTCCAAGCCTGGGGAAGAGAGTAGGTCCTATTAAGTGTAAACATGGGGAAAGCTAGAGGAGGAGAAACATGAGGTGAGGTGGGTATAGTTCTTACCAGTTCTCTCTCTCTCCTTAGCACATCTCCTACAGGGAGAAAAGCTTCCCATTGTGAGTTCAGCCAGCTTCAAGCGGGACCTTCTAACCCCAGAGCCCCCAAACTGCCTTTCCCAGGTTCAAACCAGTTTGGTGGTATAAGAAAGTGCCTAAGAATCTCCAAGGAATTAAACAGACCAAACCCTAAGCCACAGGAAGGCAGTACATGAGTTGGAGTCAGTGTGATCACCAGGGGCCTGGGGAAAGTAAGGACCCAGAAAGGTGAAGCACACACAAAGCACTCACCCTTGGAGGAGGAAGGTCCACAATAGCAGCAGGGTGGAAACACAATTGGTAATGATCCACATCATTAGGTAGGTTTGAGGGGGCTGTGGGAATAGAAGAAGACCCTGGTTGGTGGCCAGAGCCCCATGGGGAGTATATGGGAGAAAATAAGTAAGGAAGAGAGGGATGGGATTAAGGAGAACCAGGGACGGGAGACTAAAAGGAGGGGTAACAGTCCCAGAGCCCTTACAATAAGCCAGATTGGGTAATGCATCTGCTGCAGCAGCTGGCAGTCATTGGTGGTGACTGAATCCACCCCTGCACACCAAAGCAGGGAGAAGAGCCAGGGCTTGTTCACTACAAATAAGTTCACCGACACATTATCCTGGTGGAGTGCCCTGTGAAAGTGGGAAAGAAACAGGGAATGTCCAGAACCATGGTGCACGAAGCATGGGAGGCAGCCCCCTGCCTGTGCTTAAATCTACAGTGTCACTGTCAAGGAGGATTCAGTTCTACTGTTGTGTAAAGCCCCTGACCAAAAGTGATTTTCTTTGCATAGTTGGACTTTGTCTTGCAGTGGATTTCACCCACGGGTCCTAGCTTTGCCATCTGTAGTCACACAGATGTGTCTCTCTCCTGTGTCCCATGACAGCCCTTAAGAGGTCTGAGGAACAGAGACCATGTCTCTCTGAGTCTTCTCTTTTCCAAGCCCAACAGCCCCAGTTTCTTCAGTCATTACTCTTGGGTCCTGTGTTATTATTTCCTTCCTCATACAAGCCTCTCTAATATGATATTACTTTAGTTTATCAATGTTCCTTTGAAAATATGGAGCCTGACTCTGAAAATGATATCCCAGATGGACTTGGACCAGCTTTGATAGAGAAAAACTATCTCCTCCTGCCTTCTGGGCACTATGCCTGTATGAAGGCAGCCCAGGATCAGGTTACCCTTTGGCAATGTCACGTCCACTTATGACTCACTATGTGTACTGTTCAATCATAGTCCTGGTCTTTTCCACACGTTTCTGCTGATGCCAGTGTCTCTTCTCTGGTCTTTGTGCAATTGTAATTCTTTCAGGCCCCAAATATAGGGCTTTACATCTATCCCTATTGCATTTCATCTTGCTAGATTTGGCCCATCTTTATAGAGCACTTAGACATTTCAGGGCCTTGATACAATACTCTATCATTGGTGTATTCATTACCAAATCATGTCTTTTGGAAACATGCTCAGAAGTCAGTATTGACCAGGACAAGACCAAGGTGAGGACCAAACCTTATGCTGCATCACTCTCCATGGTGACAGCTTGGGGGAAGAAATACTTATGTAGCTGGGTGTGGTGGCTTGTGCCTGTAATCCCAGCTACTCTGGAAGCTGAGGCAGGAGGATCACTTGAGGCCTGGAGTTTGAGACAAGCCTAGACAACATAGCAAGATCCCCTGTTCTACCAAAAAAAAAAAAAATTAGCTGAGCATGATGATGCATACCTATAATCCTAGCTACTCAGGAGGCTGAAGCAGGAGGATCTCTTGAGCCCAGATATTTGAGACTGCAATGAGCTATTATTGCAATACTGCATCCAGCCTGGGCGAGAGAACAAGACTCCATTTCTAAAAATTTAACTTAAATTAAATAAGAAATACTTATGATAGCTGGACTATCATTCGGTTCACTTTTTTTTTTTTTTTTTGAGTTGGAGTCTCACTCTGTCGCTCAGACTGGAGTGCAGTGGCCGCTCCCGGCCACCGCAGTCTCGCCTGCTGGGCTCCGGCGATCCTTCTGCCTCAGCCTTCCGAGTAGCTGGAACTACAGGCGCGTGCTACCACACCCAGCTAATGTTTTGATTTATTGTAGAGGTGAGGTCTCGCCAAGGGTGCCCAAGCGGGTCTCGAACCCACGGGCTCAGGCAGTCCACTCACCTCAGCCTCCCAAAGGCACGGGATTACAGGCTGAGCCACCGAGCCCGGCTTCGGTTCACATTTTTCTATCTGACTGCAAGGACATCATAAGAGACCTTAGCAACTGCATGCTTTGAGGTCCGTTGTGTTTACTGGCTGGGTCAGCTTCCAGGGTCCAGTTCACATCTGGGACTCTTTTGCTTCTCTTTCCCCTGGATTCATGTTCTCTTACACTGATCTCTTTTGGTGTGGAATAAACAGTAAAATCATTCTCATGGTCTATAGGGTCCTACCCAATTTTGGTCGCTGCCTACCTCTCTAGCTTCATCCTCTCCTTGCCCATTAGGTTGCTGTTCCTGTTCACCTGCAGCTCATTTCATAGTTATTTCCTGTGACCATTCAGGGTCTCAGCTCAGATATCAGCTCTTCAACAGCTCTTCCTAATATAGCCACACCCCCCTACCTGCCCCAGCCCCTCCCAACCCTAATCATTCTTCTATATCTCCCTGTTTTGTCTTCATGACACTTATCACTTTCCAGTATACATGTATTTTGTTAAATGGTTTATTGTCTCTCTTTCAGTAGTACATAAAGTCCACAAAAGCAGTGACCTTGTCTGTCTTATTCATGTTGAGTCTCCAAAGCCTGCAATAAATACTACCTGATACATAACAAGCGTTCAATAAATATTTGTTGTATGAGTGAATGAATGAATAGTCTTTGCCCTCCCTGCATTGGTTCTTTCCTGACAAGAAGCCTCGTGCAATCCCCTTGGTTCCTTTCCCCTAGCACTCACTTTGATATCCAACAGTGACAGGTCTTGATAGGGAAGGTTGAGAAACTGGGGCCTCTCACTTCTGTTGCCTCCCTGCTGTCCATATATTTGGCGCATTCTGGGTGCCCGTTGTTGGACATTAGCCCGATCTTCATCAGGTAGCCAAAGGACCTGTGGTTTAGGAAGGATGGATATGAAGCTGGCAAAGACCTAGGGACTCCAAGGATAGGGACAGGGGCAGGGACAGAGAGGTTTGACCACAGACTGGGGTATGTGAGCTGGGGTGGAGCCTTGGGCCAGGAAACAGCCTCAAAATAATCATCATGGCCTAGGGAAGGCAGGGTAGGCAGCAGAGCGAAAGGGGGTTCTTGTGAGTCCTGGCAACATCACCATGGCTTGGGGCACCCTTGTATTCAGCACAGTCTCCAATGTTTGGTTCACAAAAGTGTCATAGTATGTGTGGTTTTGTGGGGGTCGGCGCAAGTCAAACATGATGGAAAGGTTGAGGAATGCAGCTTCCTTTAATAGCTCTTCTAACGCTGGTACTGTCTGATTCTCAGCCTCTTTCCGATCAGGGCCTGACAGCTGCTTGGCCCCCCAGAAGGGTCGCCTCTATAAGAAAGAACAATTTTTCAAGATCAGAAGAGGACTCCAGGCCTTCCCCCATCCTCACTACCTTCTTAATATCCCCCTGCTGGTGTACAGTTTCTTCCCACCTGTGATCCAGGGTCTTTCTTTCTCCAAACTGTGACCTTCTTCCAGACCCTCTAATACCTTACTCTGTGACCTCAACCTCTGCCCTTTCAGTTCCCTAACTTCCTCTCTCTCCACTACACCTTCTCTTTGATCTAGTGCCTCTGGAATCTTGGCCCTTTGGTTTCCTCCCAGTTCATCAACCCCTTTCAGCTGCACCTACATCCCCTATCCATGGTCTGTCCACAGCTTGAACTACTTTTCCACAACACTCAACTCTTTTTCTGCCTCACCTGCCCTACAGTCCCCAAACTGATTCAGTTCTTCAATTGTCTGCCTCCTCCACTCCTAGAAATGGGGGCTGAGTACTGACACGGGCAGAGTTCACTATGTGGACTGTTGACACTATAATCCTATTTTTCACTCTCAGCACTGCTTAGCAATCCTTTACTTGCTCTTGATTTGTTCCCTTTCCCATTCCACCTAGTGGCTATTCCAAGCCTCTGCCACTCTCCTCTCCTTATAGTCAGTGGGTGAACTCACTTCCTAATTGCTGACACTTACTGAGTACTTACTATGTGCCAGGCAGTGTTCTAAGTACTTTATGTGTATTGACTGATTCAGTCCTCCCAATAACCCTGCAAGGTAGGTCCTGTTATTATTTCCATTGTACAAATGAGGAAATTGAGGCACAGAGAGACTAAGAAATGTTGCCCAGGGTCACTCACCTAGTAAGTGATGGAACCAAGATTCAAATCCAGACATCCCTTGCTTTTAATCACTGTGATAGGATGTCATATATAGAGTTAAATGAAAAGAAAGAAAGTAACCAGCTCAGTGGCTCAGCCTGTAATCCCAGCACTTTGGGAGGCTGAGGTGAGTGGATTGCCTGAGCCCGCGGGTTTGCGGCCTGCCTGGGCAACTTGGCGAGACCTCATCTCTACAATAAATCAAAAAATTAGCCGGGTGTGGTAGCACGCGCCTGTAGTTCCAGCTAACCGGAAGGCTGAAGCGGAAGGATTGCCGGAGCCCAGCAGGTCGAGGCTGCGGTGGCCGGGAGTGGCTACTGCACCCTAGTCTGGGTGACAGAGTGAGACTCCAACTCAAAAAAAAATAAAAAAAAGACAAAGTTACAAAAGAATCTGTGTAGCAAACCTATTTGTGCAAAATGGAGTGTGTGTATAACATATACATATAAGCCAGGCTCAGTGGCTCAGCCTGTAATCCCACGCCTTTGGGGAGGCTGAGGTGAGTGGATTGCCTGAGCCCGCGGGTTTGAGACCCGCCAGGGCAGCGAGACCTCATCTCTACAATAAATCAAAAAATCAGCCGGGCGTGGTAGCGCATGCCTGTAATTCCGGCTACTTGGAAGGCTGAGGCGGAAGGATCGCCGGAGCCCAACAGGCGAGGCTGCGGTGGCCGGGAGCGGCCACTGCACTCCAGTCTGGGTGACTGAGTGAGACTCCAACTCAAAAAAAACCAAAAATGCATTCAATACACCTATCTACTGAACATCATAGCTTGGCCTAGCCTACCTTAAACGTGCTCAGAGCTCTTAAATTAGCCTACAGTTGGGCAAACACATCTAACACAAAGCCCATTTCATAATTAAGTGCTGAACACCTTATGTAATTTCTTGAATACTGTACTTAAAGTGAAAAACAGAATGGTTGTAAGAGGTACTCAAAGTATGGTTTCTTTTTCTTTCTTTTTCTTTCCTTCTTTTTCTTTTTGGAGTTGGGGCTCTCACTCTATCACCCACACTGGAGTGCAGTGGCATGATCATGGCTACTGAAGCCTTGACCTGCTGGGCTCAGGTAATCCTTCCTCCTAGGCCTCCCAAGTAGCTGGGACTATAGGCATGCGCCACCACCCCCGTCTAATTTTCTGACTTATTGTAGAGACGAAGTCTCGCCATATTGCCTAAACTGGTCTTGAACTTCTGGGCTCAGGCAATCCTCTTACCTTGGCCTCTCAAAGTACTGGGATTACAGGTGTGAGCCACTGCACCCAGCCCAATGTATGGTTTCTATGGACTATGTATCGATCTTGAATCATTGTAAAATATTTAAAAATCGTTAAGTAGAATCATCATAAGTTGAAGACTGTGTGTGCGTTTTTGCAAATCTAACTTGAGTGAATATTTCAGAGGGCCGAACTATGGCAGACTTCAATTTCTAAGTTATTTCTTATTTCTCTGATTTTTTTTTTACAATGAACATGTATTACTTTTGTAATCAGGAAAAGAAGAACTGAAGAAATATTCTTTTAACTATTTTCCACCATCTTTAGAATTGAAATGGACACCTCTGGGTCTGGCAATCAAAGTCCTTCAACACCAAGCTTCTGATCCCTACCACTCCCATGAATTGTATCTCCCAGTTACATTGAGCCACCTTTTGTTCCCTGGAAACACAATTTCTCATACCTCTGAGCTTTACACACGCTCCTCCCTCTGACCAAAATTCCCTTTCCCTGCCTTGCACATCTTATGAGAAATCTCTCATTTCATATGCTGCTTAATACATCCTCTCCTGTGTGAATCCACTCCTGCTCCTTTCCCACACCGACCCAAACAGTGACTTCTCTCTTCTCTCTACCCAGGAAAAATATCTTTATTGCTTTAAGGTTTCCTATGCTAATTTTCTGTTTCCTAGACTCTTCTTTAATAGGTGGGAGTGACTTGAGAGCAGAGACTGTGTCCTTATTGCCCAGCCCAGGACTCAGCAAATACTTATCAATGGAATGAACTCTGTCCTCTCTGTGTATCCCTGCAGGTGGCTACCTCACCCCAGAAGATGTACTCACTTCTAGGAACCAGGCCCCAGCATTGAGTCTCTTCAGTTCAGCCCAAGAAAAGTCACTGCTGTGGGCTGTGATTCGGGCTGGGAACACAGAGGCTACATCCGTGGTCCTGCTCAGGTTCTCATCATGCATAAGGAAGGGGACTCCGTCAGAGCTGAGGGCACAAGGGATGTCAGAGAGCCAAGTTCTGGGACTGGTCATCATTTCTTGAGCTCTCCTACTGTGTTCTTCAGCCTCTCAGATGCCCTAAGCTCCAGCTTTACTCACCTGACCATCACATCAGTTTCAAACACAGCAGCTCCACATTCGGCTGTCTTCCGCAGGGACATCAGGGTATTCTCAGGTGCCAGCTGGGAAGGGTAATTGGTGAGGAGGTAGCAGGGAGGGGCGGGAACCTGGGAATCCACACAGAAACCTGGAGGAGCAGACCTCCCTGGCCTCTCAGCACTCTGCCCAACACTCACCATGGGGGCCCCTCGGTGTCCCACCAGCCCAGGCTTGGGTGGTAAGTCTCTGGGTTCCATGATGCAGGGTGAGGAGATGCATAGGGGGGCCAGATAGATAACCAGGGCAACTCCAAAAAATAGGAGCAATAGCAGAATCTTGGGACCTGTGGGGAGTGGGGGACAGGCTTTGGAGAAAGGGCAATGGGGGAGCTCCAAGGGCAGAAGGCAGAGTGCAGGTACAGGAAACCAAGGGGGCAGCAGGAGGCAGAAGCATGGGTGCCCAGCAAGGGCGAGTGTGGGGGATGGCATTGGCACCTTTTTGGTGGATACGGTAGAAAGTATCAGCCACAGGCCAGGCCAAGAGGGTGATTCCAGCGACTGCTCCAATGTGAAGGAATGGGGCTGTGGCCTGTGGACAAGAGCTGGTGAAAAGGGCTCTTTTTTCTAGTGCCCTTCCCCCTTTTCCTCCTGGGGCCTGACTTTTGGAGTTCAGAGCTACTCGCAGTTTGGGGGGACCAGACGCAGGATATGTTCTGGGGTTGGCAAAGTCTCCCACCTAAGCACTGGGGATTGGCCACTCACCTGCAGTGATAGACGTAAGCTATGCCATTCCTGCCACCATTGTATGTCCAGTCCCACAAGACCAGCGGCCACAATAAGCATAATGAGAAGCAGCAGCACCTGGGGGACCGGGAGTGAATGGGGCCCTCTTGGTCAACCTAGGCTCATGGTTACCTGGCCTACTCTCTCACTCTATGGAGACAGGACCTGACCCTTCCCTTCTTCTGACACATCCATGTTCCTTCTTTCATTCAACATTTACTGGGTTTCAAGTCTTGGGCTCAACCCCAGGAATATATATCAGTAAACAACCAGCCAAGTGCCAAGCCCAGTGGCCCCCTCTCCCGCTCACACACATCCCCACTCTACCTTATGGAAACTGTGCAGATGTAGAGGCTGTCCACAGAGCTGCAGGAACAGGGCCAGGAGCTGGGGGCAGAGGGTGGTGGGACATAGGAGGTGCCAAGAGGTGAGCAAGGTCACTGAGGTGAGCGCTCCAGGCTGGTCCCTCCCACCTACCCAGTAAGTAGCCCCCTCCCTCAGTAGCCAGAGTGAGAAAAAGGCATAGAGCTGAGCAGAAAGGAAGGGCCGAGGTGGGGGTTTAGACCAGCTGCCCCTGGACCCACCAATAGCAGGGATGCATATGTGGCCAGTAGAGAGATGACCAGCAGGAATGCCAGGGACCAGTCCATCCAACGTCCCCAGTGGCGAAATAGGAATCTGTGGGAGGGGAGAGGAAGGTATCCAAGTGGAGGAAGGGGTGTCAATAGTGGCCTGAGGGAAGTTGGGGTGGGTGGATCCAGGGGGACTAGAAGGGAGTGAGGAAGAAGCCCTTCATAGGGCCAGGGAATCCAAGGACTGAGATTTCATGGAGGGATTTTCTAAGGAGGTTGGGTAGCAGGAGAGCTGGACTTGAGGGACTAGGCAAGCCTGGGGGATGACTGACAATGGAAGCTGAGCATCCAGGGGTCCCAGGGTAGGGAGTAGGTTGATATGTATACTGAGTAAGGGGTGGGAGGGGGTCCGTGACACACTCATTGAAGTTGTGCAGGTCATTGAGAAGGATGAGCCCGATGTACAGCCAGCCCAAGGAGAGGAGGAAGGTGAGGAAGACCAGGCCAAACCAGATACAGTCACACTGCAAAGGGGCAGGAGAGATGCTTACAGCTGATACCTATTTTGAGCTCAGAGTCCCCAGTGCATGGCAGCTGAAGGGAACTTTCCTGCCATGCATTGGGCTGCTCTGTTCTAGAACAGCTCTTTCCATATTTGAGGGAGATTTTCTTCCTGGGGAGAGAAAGCCCCTTCCCCCCAGCTGCCAGTGAGCACAATTGGCCCTCTTATCCCCTCCAGTGGGCCTTTGCCGTCTGACTTCCAGCCTCCCTCTTCCATCCCTACTCTACCTTGCTGGTTTGCATCCTCTCCTTGGGGTATTTCCTCCAGTGGCAGCTATACAGGCAGTGGAGGCAGCGGGCCCAGATGGAGCAGCAGCCGGGGCACTCGGCCATGGTGAAGGCCTGGGAGGAAGGGACACTTGGCCATCAGGGACCCGGGCAGAGGGCAGATCCCAGCCTCCCTCCCAGTGCAACTGAGGAGCCTGGGGAAGGGTCTGACGCCTGTGCTGCTGCTTAGCAACGGAGGTCATGGGGTATGCCCAGAGTGCCAAATTGGATGAGGCAAGCAGCTCCAGGCCTGGCAAAAGGAGACAATCTCCGGGGTCTTTCTTTCCCTTTAATCTTGACACCTGGAAAGTCAGTCGAACACCCAGGAGGTCTATAGCCTCTTTGCAGGCAGGTTGCATACCCACTCTCTCCAGCTCCTCCCCATTTAACACAGCACCTAGTTCTAGGGATGGAGTGCTTGCCTGGGGGAGGGAGGGTGGTAGTAAGAATTTAGGAGAAACTGCCCAGGGTGGAGCAGTTTCAGCAAGTTGAGGCAGTCCCAGGTTGAGTTGCCTTCTATCCCAGGAAGCAGGAATAACCTGAAGCATAGGTTCCAGTTCTGACCTGGGGCTAAGGAAGGCCCAGCTAGTTGGCCAGTTGCTATGGATACAGAGATTACACAAGTCACAAAGCCTTGACTGAAAGATTTTGTGTCCACTTGGGGGAGCGGGGGCGGGTAGGGGGCATTGCCTGAAAGAGGAAGACTTGAGGGGAACAGGTTGCTTGGGTCATTCCTGGCTTTCTAAAGGAAACCTTTTCCTACCCTCACATGCCTTGAAAAAAAGTCCAATTTCTTCCACCCGTCTTTTCCTGTCTAGTCATCCCCCCACCCCAACAAGAAACCGAGACCCACCTTCCTCCTTTCAAGGGCCCCACCCTCTGAGTTAGCTCTGGTGAAAGCACAACAAATACAGGGCAAAGGTGTGTGTGTGTGTCTGTGTGGTGGGGGGGGTAGTTGTCTGGGGTCAAAGGATCTCTGTACCTTGTGCTTCCGGGTCTAGCTGAGACCAAGCTGATTCCCAAACTGGGGTGGGGTGTGATTTGTGTCATCATCTGTACGTGCGTTTGCACTAGTGGCTATCAGTACAAGGAGTTTTTAGGAGACTTTGAGTATATAAAGGAGCCCCTGGATATATCCAAAGTGTGTGCATGGTCTAAGGGATAGGGCTCCTTGTCATCAGGGCTCCCCTGAGGCTATGGACTTGTAGGGGGTGCACAGTGGCTGGGCCCCTGCAAGAAGGAAGGGTATGGTTGTTCCTGAACTGCCTTCTACTCTATGCTGCTGGAGGATGAGGGTGGGGGGGGGCGAGGAGTAGGGTTAGGTTGGGGGTAGAAGAGTGAGGAGCTGAAACTTCTCTCTTCCCCAGGAAAAAACCAACTCAAAGGGAGACGCCTTCCTCTATCCATCACAGGGCTGGGTTCAGTCCTGCCCTGAGCTCTAGTCCAAACCTCTTGCCTCCCTGGGGTCTCCACCTCCCTTCAGTTGTCTGTAGGACAGAATCAGGATCTGAGCAGCCTGAAAACCCCCAACAGTGGAGCTGACAGGGGTACTGCTCAGTTCCTGGGTCCAATCTCTGCTGAGTGGTCTCCGCCCCAAAGTTCCCGCCTGTAGCCCCCCCAGTCTTCCCAGGCCCTCACACCTTTTCTCAGCGGCAGCTCTGCTCTGCTCTCTGTTCTGCACAGCTTCCCAGCTCCTCTTCGAGTTGTCTGCCTCCTCCCTTCACCAGTCCTTCGCTCAGCCACCGGTCAAACAGGTGGCACTGTTGCCACCTACAGGAGGCTATGTGGGTCCTCTCTGAAATCCTGCAGCTGCTCTAGGGCCTGGGCCCAGGGGGTGGGAAGATGGGAGGGAGCAAGAGGGAGGGAGAGCAAATCTGCTTCTTTACTCGCTGGCGGGGGCTTGGGGTGAGGAATTCCTTTGTGAAGCCTTCCCCATCCCTCTGTCCCTCCTCCTGTTCCCCTCCTAGTCACTACTGGGCCTTTGTCCTGGCTCAGGGAGGCGAGGGCTGAGGGCATAGGCAGGCGGGAAGCTGGGGGGAGGTGACCACACAAACTCTGCAACTTGGCAGTGAGGAGAAGGGGCCCAGTCAGTACCCTGCAGAGTGTGTGTGTGTGTGTGTGTGTGTGTGTGTGTGTGAGGATGTCTAACATCTAGCCTCAAGCTCCCTGGGAGTAGTTTTGATTTATTAGCCTCTCTTCCCTCTTGGGCTCCTACTTCCACTTCTGCAAGGTACATCTATAAGAAGCTGCAAGCTACTTCCTGAACTCTGAACAGCAGATTGTCCTTTTTCTGAACCAGGGATCCCCATGGGTCTCATGGACCCTGAGTGATAGCCCTCCCCTTCCTCCAGACAGGAGGTGCTCATTCAGGACTTGCTGAGACTTGTGCCATTCCTGCTGCCATGTCCTCTAAGTATCTAAGTCTCTTTCCAAGAATCCTTTGAGAAGTGTATAGTATGTTAAGGCCATAGGCTTTTTGGAAGATGAATACACACAAAAGATGCTGTTACTATAGCATCAACAGGAGCGGGCTGGCTAGCAAGTTGTAGAGTCTGCTTAGTGCTAAAGCACTGACTGACCTTCCCCTTCTACATTTTGGCAGATGCAGTGACTTGAGGCCTGGGGACTAGTGTAGTGTTGGTGAGAAAGGATGTTGTCTCTGGGGATAAACCCACTTAGCCCGCCCCCTACACGCACTGGTTTTCAAACAATGAGAAGGAAGACTGGCTCTCTTATGCCAAGAGCCGGCCCTCCTCCCTCTCAGCCTTCCCATTGTATCCAGAGGCTCTAGTGGCAATGGCAGAGGCTCCCTTGCTCTCTCGGCATTAAAATGCAAAGAGAAGCAGGGCTGCTTGCTGGCAGGAGGCCAGGGAGGGCCAGTGGGTCACCTAGTCCTCTGCAGGCTTCATTCTAGGCAGATTGTTGTTCAATTTATTTTGCTTGGGCTCTGGTGGATTCTAGAGGAGTCTTAGCTTTTGAACTCTTGGAGATGGTTTGAAAGCTTTTTGGAGAAGAAAGGGTCTGGGATTCAGAATGCATGGATATGAAGCCCAGGACTTATGAACTCCTCAGAGGGCTACAAGTCCAGTCAGCAGCCTGTGTATGGCATTCCAGAGCTGGCCTCCTTTTAGCTTAAGCAGGGATGGAGAACTCTGATGCATATTAAGGAGTAAGCCTCTCCTCCTTTTCTCCCCTTCCAAAGGAGAAAGTAAGAAGCCAGTGCTATTCTGTCCCGGGATCAGACAGCAGTATGTTCTCACGCCCCTCCTACACCAAGAGATCAGGCTGCAGGGCACCAGTAACAGCTGCTGCTGGCACACTAGAGAATCACACAGAAGCTTGGATGTTAGATCTGGGTTCAAGTGCTAGCTCTATTACTCACTAACTTTGTGACTCTAGATAAGTTATTTCTTTGTACTCCAGTTTTCTCATCTGCAAATAAGAACATCTATCTACCCTGAGCTTTTTTTCTAAGGAGCAGAGATAAAATTATAGCAGGAACATGGAGATGGTTAGTAAATGTGGTTTCTTCCTCCTAGATCTGGAGTTCAGGCAGTTTCTACAGTGGAGGTAAGGCCACTGGCCATGCTAGCATTATTCCAATTTCCTAGGGTAACAAAGAAACATAAAGATATAACATCATGCTCCACACTATCTTCTGGGCAAGAGGGCAATTACAAGAAGGCTGGGAGGTTCATGCACTTGTAAGGAACTTCCTTAATTGCTTTCCCAGGGGCTGAGGAACACAGGTTGAAATTTTATTTCTCCCTCTAGCACAGAAGGAACTTCCTGAACAGTAGTTGGGCTAAGGTTTATTTACTTACTTTAACATTTAAAAATTCATTTACTTCAGCAACATGGCAGAAAATTGAGGGTATTATTAAAACACTTAAGATCCAGACAGGGGCAGGGCAGGAAAGATTCCAACCCCACTCCTGAGGTGGGGTGAAAGATGGGAGCCAGGCCTCCATCCTAGGCCAGGCTCCTTCATTAAGCAGAAACAACCTAGAGATAAGAAAGTCTTGGTCTCATCCCCATAAGGAAACAGCCATAACTGCTCACAAATAAAGAGCTAGATTGTACTGGGGACTGGTTCCTGATGAGTCAGTAGGAAAATCAGTTGGTTCTCTCTTCATTAGGTAGCTTAGCACCCTTCTGGAGAAGATAGAGTAGTAGTCTGGGGCTGGAGAATGAGGGCCAACATCCAACAAATGTTACTTTCCTTTCAGTAACATTCTGTTCCTTTTTTGCAACAGCAAGAAACCTGAAATTCAGAGAAGTCATTAAAAAACTCCTTCTGAAAGCATCTCCCAAGCCAGTTTGAGGTGGAGATGATGACTCCAACTTCAGCGGGCCTCTTCTTCGATAGGAGAGCAGCCAGAGAAGAAGCTGGTATTACTGGCCAGAGCTCGTTTCCTTTTCTTTCCTGGAGCCTTATTTTCTTGGGATTCTGCTGCTACATGTTTCAACTCTGAGAGGTCAAAGGAGGAAGGAGCTGGAGCAATCTTCTTTAACAGAATTTGTTCTACATCACACATCTCTTTCAGGAGCTAGGAAGGACAGAGACAGGTATAAATATACTTTGGAAAGGTTTAGAAGCTCAGCCCATCAAAGCCACCACAGATGCTAGGCATATAAGGGGAGACCCAAAAAACCCTGAAATTTATTTATAAAAAATTGTGTATTTATTCTTACATGTTTAAACTTCAGTACTCTCTGTTTGATGCAATATACCTATCGAGATGCTTTATCTACTGCTCAAAACAGTTTTTGAATTAGTCAATTTGGATGCCTTTTAGTGCTTCTGCTATTTTTTGTTTCACCTCTTCTACATTGGTGACACATTTTCCTTTGAGGACTTTTTTCATCCAGGGAAACAAACAAAAGTTGCTCAGGGAAAGAGTGAATAGGGAAGGTGGGGCATGGGGGTCATGCCAGTTTTGGTTGTGTGGTCAGGTTGTTTATGTACATCACTCATCATGAAATGGACAGATGTGTTGAAAGACTCTCCAAAACTAATTCACTGAAGCCAAATGCAGCCTCTCACGACAACGCTAGCTGATACACTGATGCCAGTGGGTTGAACACTAGCAGGGGAAGCCTGTACTACAAGAGACCCACTCTCCAGTTCTTTTTTTTTTTGTCCCCCGCATAATATTCCAAATAGTATGAGGCATCTCCTAAAATATGGAAAAACAATAGACCCTAGTCTGCCTGATTCCCAGTTCCTAGTCAGCTTTATATACCTTTATACCACCTGTTTTGTTTCCACTGGTCTCTGCCATAGCTAATACAGAGACAGATGCTAATACAGTTTTCCAATGCTGGCCTTTTAGCTCACCTACCTTGCTATTGGGAGTGGCACAGACAGGGTTGAAAAAACTCAAGCCTGGGGTCACCTCTGTGGGATCCTCTAGTTTGAAGGAGCCTTCAGAATCCTGGGTCCGTTCAACAGTGCCCAAGCTATCCTGAAAGTCAAGCAGACAAGCATAATATAAATTCGGCTACCAGGGTTACAAAATCAGCCTGCTTCTCTTCAATCAGTGAGGTAACAGCTCTGAATGCCTCATTAATCAGTCTAAGCAAGTCTTAGGGAGGCCCTGCTTGGGGAGGTCATAGTGTTTGATATGCTCTGTCTTTCAATGAATGGAGCAATGCTTAGAGGCAGTCTCTAAGGCAAAGGACTAGGTAGGATAGAGCATAGGGTTTAAAACAAGGCCAAACCTCTGTCATTTCTTTGATTAAACTCCCCCCTCTGCAATCCCTACTGGATGTTGTCTATATCAGTTCTACCTTCAGGTAAGGAAACTGAGTCTAAGAGAGAGAAGTTTTTTGGTAACAAGATGAATCTGTGGTAGAGCTTGGATAAGAAGTATAGCCCATTGTCATGGAAACAGCTAGATTAACAGTCAGGAAGCCTGAAGTCTAATCTTAATTATCATCAGTTGAGTTGCTTAACTTTATCTTTGGGTCTTAGTTTCCTTCTCTGTAAAATGGAAGTATTGGACTAGATAAGTGGTTTTAACAATCGAAATCCCAAGATAAAGCCCAATATGTAAACAAGTAAAAAATATGTTGCTTTGGTTGAACTGGAATTGAACCACTTCAGACCATACCCCTCTGCCTCAAGCATCTTCATGGAGCTACTAGAACCCAAACTGAAAAACCACAGGAACAGAGGATCCTTAAGGTTCCTGCTACTTTTATGATTCGTAGCCTGACCTCTAGCTTGCCACTTAAGTCCTCTGATGTCTACCTATCTTAGAAGTCTTTTTCTAATAGAAGACAGAGGGCAAAACTGTTCACATGTAGGTGTTCAAGAAATGAACAATCGATGATCATTAGACCGTGCTTGCTAGAATTATTGTATACCACATAGAAAGCTGTAGTAATGCATTTTTTGCCACGGGCACTGGTAGGTGTAAGGTAAGTATGGGATCTGACCTGCTTGGTGCTGCTCTTCTCAAGGCACATTTTGTTCCCCTGAGTTTGCTATTCCTGGGAGCAATATTATGAGGATAGCTATGTTAACTTGGTTCACAACAATGACTATTAGAAAGGCCTGGTTCCTGTGGGTCTTTTTCTAGAGCCATAGACTATAAGTTGGTTCTCATGGAAAGGGTCTAAGTCACTAATATCTCAAGATGTCAGTAGGATTAACTTCTTTCCTGGGAGCTGGCCACCCTCAGCATGTGGCTCTTACAGTTCCAGCTAAGCTTTGGGCTAGTTTGATCCTGCATGTTTATATGCTTGTAAATGTCTGCTTTCTTGCTCCTTGTTCTGCTTCAGAAACTACAGAAACTTCACAGCCAAGGCTTCACAGCCCACGCCTGGAAGTGGGGAGCTGTATACCTGGTAATCTCCTGGGAAGGGATGTGGTTTCTGAAAGAGGTGTGTGGACAGGCTAGCAGGAAAGGATTGAGAAGTGAAATGTCTCTTTTTCTGGGTGCAGAGGGAAGGAGAAGGGCAGGCAGAGCTGTACAGGAGACTCCAGGTTTCAGGATGGAAGTCAGAAAAAAAAGGTGGAAAACAGCGGGAACTCTGAAGGGATGGTGAGAGGAAACAGTGCCAATCCTACCTTGCCTTGCTGGCGGTTCCGACACTTTGTGGGGTCACAGCTACAGTCCAGGCCACAGTCTGACTTTTGCTTTCTGCACCCACACTGCTTGTTCCCACACCAGCCTTTGCAGGAGCACTGTAAAACAGGTTTGCAGAAAGGCACATTACTGAAAGGGTTACAGTGCCTTCTCTTCATTTGCAAGCTTTTCTAGAAAAAAATGGAAAGTACCATCAGCACTTCTCTTCTTTAGTGAAACCATAATCACCAAGAACCTCTATAGGTTTACTAAGAAGACATTTTACCAAATTCATTTTCTTTTCTTTTTATAAATAGAGACAGGGTCTTGCTGTGTTGCCCAGGTTGGTCTTGAACTCCTGACCTCAAGCCTTCCTCCCACCTTGGCCTTCCAAAGTGCTGGGATTATAGGCATGAGCCACTGCACCTGGCTTCATTTTCTTTTTGAATTGTATATTTAAAGGACAGATCAGAGGTATATCATAATAATGCACAAAAACTGACAAAAAGACTCTTCTGACAATTTTAATGAAGAAAATATAGTAGTATAGTTAAGTACATTTAAGGACTGAGTATAGTTGCTCAATATCTTTAGACCCATCTAACTATACTTTCATCCAACTTACATTTCTATATGTGTCAGCCTCGGCTTTGTCCTCACCACATGTGAATAAACCACTGATAATATGAAATAAATTCAATTACATTTGATAGCATTTTATAGTTTTAAGAGTACTTTCTTATGTATAAATATGAAATCTCATTTGAATCTCAGAATCAGTCTATATTTATCAGCTTTAACAATGACACAGAGCTGGAAGGACGATTACTATCTAAGATAACAGAATCACAATTCAAAAATATCTTGACAGGCTGGACTTCTGGGCTGAACATAGAAATAAATGAGACAACAGGGATAAATGCAAGTTTGGCATTTAGGTTCCCCCCAAATCAGCCATATAAATGCAATATGGGGGGTGATATGGCTTAAAAGTAGTTTGTGCAAAAAGGATCTAGGGATATCAGGTATCAGCAGGCTCCATGAGACAACAGCTATCCAAAAACAAATGGAGACAGGCAGAAATTTGGAATTCAGAAAACATGGGGAGCAATTATTTCACTATACCCTAGATTAGTTGGACCCCATTTGAAATAATGCATCCTAATTTAGGACACCATATTTTTTTCATGCATACAAAGGCATAGACAATAATAACTGAAAAGCCCACTCATGTCCCCACTACCTACTACTTAATAAGTAAAATGCAAATATAACTGAGAAGTCTCCTGTGTACTCTTTCCTGATACCATTTTCCTCCCCCTTTCCAGGGATAAACAGTCTCCTGAATTATCTATTATTCCTATGCATGTCTTTTGCCATAAGATTTTGTTTTAAAAAAAAAAGTAATTGTCTTATATGTTTCTAAACTTTATATAAATGGCATTTTTTTTTTTGAGTTGGAGTCTCACTCTGTTGCCCAGGCTGTAGTGCAGTGGCATGCTCATGGCCACCACAGCCTCAACCTGCTGGGCTCAGGTGATCCTTCCACCTCAGCCTTCCCTAGTAGCTGGAATTACAGGCATGTGCCAACACGTCCAGCTAATTTTTTGATTTACTATAGAGATGAGGTCTCGCCAAGTTGCCCAGGCTGGTCTTGAACCCATGAGCTCAGGCAATCCTCTCACCTAGACCTCCCAAAGTGCTGGGATTATAAGTATGAGCCACTGCACCCGGCCTGATAATAGTTTCTATATAACTTCTAACCGCAGGACCCAATTCTTCCACCTAGAATGACATAAGTAAAGTAAAATGCGGATATAACTGAATCAGTTTAACCCTACTTTTTTTTTTTGAGTCAGAGTCTCACTCTGTCGCCCAGGCTGGAGTGCAGTGGCACGCTCACGGTCATTGCAGCCTTGACCTGCTGGGCTCAGGTGATCCTTCCACCTCAGCCTTCCAAGTAGCTGGAACCACAGGCATGTGCCACGATGTCCAGCTAATTTTTTTTTTATTTATTGTAGAGATGACATCTTACCATGTTGCTCAGGCTGGTCTCGAACTCCTCAGCTCAGGCAATCCTCCTGCCTCCGCCTCCCAAAGTGTTGGGATTCCAGGCTTGAGCTAGTGCACCCGGCTAACCCCATTTTTATAGAACAGTTGTTCAAACCCTGAGTGTAAGTTTTACTTCCTAGTCTCCTTTTGTCCAAATCCTCTCAAAGCTAAATATACCTAGTTCTCTCAATGATTAACCACATGATATGGTTCCCAAGTATTCCCACCACCTTGACTGTACACCAATTTGTCAAAATTTATCTTTAATTGTGAAACCCAGAAATGAGCATAACTTTCTAAATGTGGTGTGACCACTGTGAAAGTGGACTGTGACAAACACCTCTCTAGTTATGGACCTAATAGTTCTGTTATGAGCCCTAAAATCAGTTGCTTTTCTTCCCCTTCCTGTCACATCTTTGTGGATTCATACTGAGTTTACAGTCAAATTCAAGCCCTTAAGTATTTTTCATATGAGAACCATCACCTTTGTTCTATAGTTGTAAAAGTAAAGGAAACCATAATATATTATTCTCATAATCAGAAAAAGATATAGCATTTTATAAAATTTAAAAACCAAAAATTGATTTTTAACGATTGTGTATAGTATTTCATCATGTGGATAATGCTGATTTATTTAACCAGTTTCCAGTGTTAAACACTAAGCTTTTTTTGTAAGAAATTTTGCACTATTATAAATCATGTTGCAGTGAGTATCCTTGTTTATAAATCTAATCTAAACCATACCAAGACTGACAAGGCCCTCCATATCTGGCCCCTGACTCTCCCACTGCTCAGTACACTCTAACCACACTGGCCTTTTCAACTGTTCCTTGAGTTACTAAACTCATTTTTGCACTGAGGTCTTTGCATTTGCTATTCCTCTTTCCTGAAATGTTCTTCGTCTGATTCTTTCCTGACTTGCTCTTGACTTTGTCCAGATCTCAGCTTAGATATCTCCTCCTCAGAGAGGCCTCTCCCAAGCACTCTTCTAAAGTGCTCTTTTTCTAATCCATCATTCTCTATGATTTCACTATATTTTCTTTTCTTTTTTTTATCACCATCTAAAATTATTTTATTTGCTTTTCTGGTTACGTTGTCTTTCCCCCATAAGAAAGTCAGCTTCATTAGGACAAGGGTCTCACCTGTCTTGTTTATTTCATTCTTAGCACCTAGAAACAGTGCTTGGCATACAGGCACTCTGATAAGGTTTGTTGAATGAATAAATCTATTTACATACCAATAACCATTTCCATAGTATAAATTCCTATGTGTATAATTACTGGGTCAAAGGATAGAAACATTTTAAAGGCTATTGATACATATTTTCAAATTGCCTTCCAGAAAGGTATGACATGTCCTAGAGACACCTCACCCGGATGACACTGATCCATTGATTGCTATAGCCTGGGTATGGTCCTTTGGCTATTTACAAATTCAATTAAATGCTTCAAAAATGCTGTTACTGCCGGGCTCGGTGGCTCAGCCTGTAATCCCGTGCTTTGGGAGGCTGAAGTGAGTGGATTGCCTGAGTCCATGGGTTCGAGTCCCGCCTGGGCAACTTGGCAAGACCTCATCTCTACAGTAAGTCAAAAAAATTAGCCGGGTGTGGTAGCGTGTGTCTGTAGTTCCAGCTACTTGGAAGGCTGAGGCGGAAGGATCACCGGAGCCCAGCAGGTTGAGGCTGCGGTGGCCGGGAGCATGCCACTGCACTCCAGTCTGGGCGACAGAGTGAGACTCCAACTCAAAAAAAAAAAAAAAAAAATGCTGTTACTCTGTCCATGTTTCTCTATTTTATCCAAAGTGATAAGGAGAAAGGTATCTGAAGCGCTGTCATAAAGAATGATTAGACTCTTACATAGCAAGACCCTGGGATGATTTATAGGACAACACATTTCAGCTAAACCAGGAACAACTTTCTAACAATTAGTAGAATACAATGGACTACCCTGTGAGACTGTGAGCTTCCCCCTTCTTCAAGTCTTCCAGGTTAGATGAACACCTGATAGTGGTATTACAAAAGTCATGACACATGACAGATGTAGTCACATGAATGCTATGTGCACGAGATACGATTTCATCCTATTCTCTCTCATGCCAGGAAGATCAGAATGTTAGAAAAGGAGAAGTGTGACTTTACCACAGACATAACCGCAAATATATATGTGGGGGTTGTATGTATATTACAACTGCTGGCAACCCATCACCATATCCTAGCACCACAGGTAAGAATAGAGAGATACTTTATACAGAGTGGAAAGTATTTCTCCTTGTAATTGCCTAAGGAAAACAAAACAAAACAACAACAACAAAAAACAAAACCAGAGTAGAAAGTAGAGCTGAAAGACCTCTGGGGTTCCCTTAAGCCAGTGGTTCTCAACTGTAGTTGCACATAAGAAATCTCTGGGGAACTTTTCAAAAAGACCAGGTCCTGCCTCTGATCAATTAATCAGAATATCTAGGAGTGCAGCTCCAGGCTTCATGTTTAAAAGCTCCCTTGGGGATCACAACGTGCAGTCAGGGTTGAGAACTACTGCTTTGGGGTCTATAATTCTTCTAGCACTGGGTTCAGTGCTATACTGTATTTTGTATCTCAGAAGGATAAGATTTTTAACATAAAAATCACCAGGATGGTAAGTGATGCTGCCACATACACACAAAAAATACCAGGCTAGGGATTAGGAGACTTGGGCTCTAGTCCTATATTTAATACTTGGCATAATCTTGGACAAGTCATTTCATCTGAGTTCTTTCATCACTAAGACAGAGAAAAAAAATCTGCTCCCTTTTTTCTGCCAAAGGTGATAAATGAGAATATTTGCAAAATGTTTACAGTGCTTTTAATAATACCTGCATGATTATTTTATCCTTCACAAAGTGTTTTTGCATTTATTCCTTCTAATTTCTCAGATACCATATGAAGGTAATATTATTAAAACCCATTTAGGCCGGGTTCGGTGGTTCAGCCTGTAATCCCAGCACTTTGGGAGGCTGAGGTGAGTGGATTGCCTCAGCCCGCGGGTTCGAGACCCGCCTGGGCAACTTGCCAAGACCTAATCTACAATAAATAAAAAGTCAGTCAGGCGTGGTAGCGCGCGCCTGTAGTTCCACCTACTTGGAAGGCTGAGGCAAAGGATCGCCTGAGCCCAGCAGGTCGAGGCTGCGGTGGCTGGGAGTGGCCACTGCACTCCAGTCTGGGTGACAGAGTGAGACTCCAACTCAAAAAAATAAATAAATAAAAATAAAACCCATTATACCTTTGACTCAGGATATTAGCCCTGGAAGGGGCCTTATACATCATGTATTCTAAATCTAGTCTCTTCATTGCATAGATAAAAAATCTGAGGCCCAGGGAGATTAAGTGACATGCGCAAAGTCATCCAATAAACCAGTGGCAAACTTAAGACTAGAACCCATATCTATCTGGCTTCTACGTGATTATTTTTTCTACTATAGCACATGACCTACCCTCCAGCAACTCTTTAGTACATATAAGAAACGTGGCTGAGCGAGGAAGCCATTAACTGGACAAGTCATCATCTCAGTGCCTGCTTCAGTCTCCTTTTCAGTAAGCTAGTGATAATATCAGCCAGCTTCAGCTGAGTTAAAGCAATAATAAAGATGGCCTTCATGCAAAATGTCAAGGTCTGTAGATAATGTATCTACAAGCAGTCTGATCAAAGAGCAGTCACAGCACCCATATATTTTGAGGTTGCTAAAAGGGAGAAGCTAGATTTTATGCTAACTTGCTCCCCTTAAAGCTGTTACATCAATTTCCAAATTATAGAAAGAATCACCTTTCATTGTTTTAGAAATAGGATTTATCATTAATAGCAAATATTATTTACTTGTAATATTTGCTACACTTCTATATTGCCTTTGTAAGCTTAGAGCAACAATGCTATAATAAATATACTAAGCTTTCCTTGGGCTGGGCTCATGCCTGTAATCTCAGCACTTTGGGAGACCAAGGCAGAATTGTTTGAGCCCAGGAATTCAAGCCCAGCTTGGGCAACAGAGTGAGACTTTATCTCTACAAAAAATACAAAAATTAGCCAGGTGTGGTGGCTGATGCCTATAGTCCCAGCTACTCGGGAGACTGAGATGGGAGGATCACTTGAGCCCCAGAAGTCGTGGCTGCAGTGAGCTGGGATCGCGCCACTGTACTCCAGCCTGGGCAACAGAGTGAGACCCTGTCTCAAAAAACAAACAAAACACCAAAAATCTTTTCCTTGAAGACCCATATTTGCTTCATATCTGGAAATTCCTTTCCAGAGGTTTTAGGCCCTCTACCATTTTTCTGTGTGTACTTCTCAACTCTGCTTTCTATTACTTAACTGACTTTTCAATCTGCTTTCAGCTCATGCTCTCCATTTCAATCACAGTGGAGCATCCATAAATGTTTGTTGGGTAAATGAACGAAAGACAGACATGTTCTGCCCCATTTTCTCTAAGTGTCTGTTCCTCTACCATCTTCAAGTTTTTGCAATATGCTATTCATTATGCCAGAAATGTCTCACAGTTGTTCCCAAGACTGTATTTCCCTTTCTGTCTTTTTTTTTTTTTTTGAGTTGGAATCTCACTCTGTCGCCCAGACTGGAGTGCGGTGGCCGGGAGCGGTAATTCCGCGCTTTGGGAAGCTGAGGTGAGTGGATTGCCTGAGCCCGTGGGTTCGAGACCCGCCTAGGCAACTTGGAGAGACCTCATCTCTACAATAAATCAAAAACTAGCCAGGCGTGGTAGCACGTGCCTATAGTTCCAGCTACTTGGAAGGCTGAGGCGGAAGGATCCCCAGAGCCCAGCAGGTTGAGGCTGTAGTGGCCGGTAGCGGCCACTGCACTCCAGTCTGGGTGATAGAGTGAGACTCCTACTCAAAAAAAAAAAAAAAAAAAAAGCTGAGGTTTTATGGCATGCTTCTATTTCTTTATCTTGTTTTCCCATTACATTATAAACTCTTTGACTAAGGATGAGCTCTTAGTCTGTCTATGAGCATATAATATGTTGCATTACTAATGACTCTGACCAAATGACTTACCACCATGGTTGTCTATACCTTATGACCTGCTTTGCTCTGGTATTGTAGCTTTCCAAGGCTCAGTACCCCCATGTGGTGAGCTATCAGTTAATCAAGTAACCTTCTAGGAAGCCAGCTAAGGTAATTTGTGAACTGTTCTCTTTAAGTGGAATGTGGCTACAGGGCACAGTTGGGGTAGCAGAGGTGAACTGTAGCCTGGAAAGTTAATGTTTCAACATAAAACATCTACGTTTGACAATTATGTAGGACTACCATTGTGTAAGTAAATAAAGCATACTTAAGTAGATTGTTCCTAACTAGCTCTAACTTGGTGTGTTTGATCTTAATTATTAGCTTTTTCTGTAATCTTTTTTGCCTCTTAGCCTAGTGAGCAAAATCATTCTATTAGGCAAGAAAGATAAAGTACCCACTCAGTTTCTGGTCTGCAGTTTTTACTGACATAACCGTGATGTAGTGGAAATAAATAGAACTTGGAGACAGAATATTTAGTTTCATGTCCTGTCACTCGGTTTTATGACCTTGGGCAAGGTGATTACCATTCTGTGGGTCTGAGGTCCCTCTGTAACACACAGATACCTCACAGATACCTTTTTGTGATGATTAAAAGAGGTAACATATATGAGAATGGTTTGTAAAGTGCTATAAAAATATGAAGAATTGTTATGATCATTTTGATATCAGCTTCAATGAAATGGAATGGAACACTACCTATTCAAACAGGCCAGAACCTGAAAACATGAAGAGAGCCAACTTGTGCACTCAGGCAACTCTCTATATTTGCTCCAGTTTCTTTTCTTTTCTTTTTTTAACATTCATGTTGTAAGTTTATTTATAAGCATATCCAGTATGCCATAAGTTCAAGAGCTTGATCCATTTTTCAGACTGTACATCTTTTTTTTTTTTTTTTTTTGAGTTGGAGTCTCACTGTTGCCCAGACTGGAGTGCAGTGGCTGCTCCCGGCCACCGCAGCCTCGACCTGCTGGGCTCCGGCGATCCTTCCAAGGAGCTGGGACTACAGGCATGCGCTATCACACCTGGCTAATTTTTGATTTTATTCTAGAGATGAGGTCTTGCCAAGTTGCCCAGGAGGGTCTTGAACCCACAGGCTCAGGCAATCCACTCACCCAGACTGTATATCTTAAAGTGCTCTTCCTATCTGTTAAATGGATGAACTAAAACACCCTTACGTCTTAAGTAGTTGGTGTCTTAATATAAAGAAAGGTACAGCAAACCCAGATCCAAAGTACAATGTCATCATCGCTAGCAGCCATCACTTATTTTCTACTGAAAATGGCAAGTTCTTCCCCGGGTCCTCCTTGTAGTGGCTCCTGTGGATCACAGAGGTCGTGAACCTCCAGACGCCCTGTCTTCACATGGGGCGGGTGCAAGCCTTGCAAAGGCACAGAGACCGAAGGTGGAAGAAATGGCGGCACTACCCCGAGTCTTCCCCTTTTGAGCTCCAGTTTCTACACAGAATTGGCCTCCCTTAGTGCAGTCAATGCCTCTGAATAAGATCCAGAGGATATGGGGCCAGCATGTTCCTAGATCCAGAAAGCTATCCTAGTGGCAGTGAATGAATACTAATGATTAGCACCCCTGACAGAGTTGAAGAGCTGGCTCCTACCCCTTGGATGTTCTTCCTGGACACCTTGACTAATTTTGTTGGCTTCCATTCCTCATCATCCCCATCATCTCCATCATCACCATCACCCTCATCATGCTCATTCATAGAATGCTCTGAACAATATTTTAGGTCCTCGATGTCCATGGTTTGCTCCAGGAACTTTTCTTTAACACGAGAAGGTTTTGGCTAAGAAAAAAAGGTTTGGAGTAGGTAGTTAATAAAAAAAAATACATATGTATCATATCTTTCCAGTAACTGTTGCCAGTTATAGTCTCAGAACAGATTTTAGACTCCCTCAAATCTACCCCATTTGGCTTTACCAATCAGAAGAAATTCTGCTAAAGCCTTTGGCTTTGCAGACTCTTTGAAAGGACAGAAACTGGAGGCTGACCAATCTGAGGGAGGAAGGGAAAACTTATGATATGATGAGATAAGTATCTCTGGATGGACAGCTGAACATTATTGCTCTTTTTTCCTGCTCCTCCTCCTCCTCTGTTGTGTTAAGTAATGCCTGTACATGGTCAAAAGTCAGCCTTCTGAAGAGGGAGAATGCCTATTTTCCTTAGGATTATACTGTAGTTTTATCTGGAATGCCAAGAAAATTGAGATGCTAGAATTGGGAAATTAGCTCTCAACCTCTTCTAAAGGTCCCAAACCTGGGCTATGCAAAGGTATCACGGGCACTGAGCATTTTACCTTAGGTGGGATATATTCAAAAGAAGAGTCTGGAGATAGAAGGGTATCCTTAGGAAGATGTTTCTGTCTGCTGGCTACTTGGAGGAGGATCAGTTTCTATTTGGAAAGAAGAAACAAAGTGTATAGTACAGGGCAGCTTCTGAGAGTGTTCATGTCTAAAACATTCCAGAATTAGGATAGCTCAATTTTAAACCATAGTAAAGTGAGGCAGGGTTATAGTAGAGTAGGTTGAAGGACTCCCACTTTCTAAGATCAACAATATTAGATTCAGTAAAGAGTAAATTTAAAAACTTATGTTTATACGACTAAATCACATGGAAATTCAACATAGACCTCATAAAACAGTCACCATAATGAGGGCTGCTCCCAAGAGCTGGTCTCAGTATCAACAGCGTCTCCCAGGGCTTATCAAGTGGGTAGGAAACTGTATTACCTGCTTGATGATTTCATTCTCTTGGAGAAGCTGCTGATTCTGCTCACATACTTCTCGCATCTTCTCAAGTTCTTCATCCTATTTCCAGATAGTGCAGTAATATGTAGGGTTATTTTTGGCACTACATGTGGGTTACCAAACAACTCACACAGATGAAAACACACTGCTGCCAAGTTGCTGGCAGCAGATGGTTTTTGCACAGCAGGCATTGGCACCCAGAAAAATTTATAAATCTTAATCTCTAGGTACCCTGAATGCCACTTCCATTCCAATGCTCCTCAGCAGCCCTGACCACACTCATAGGAACCATGGGCTCTGCCTTACAAGCCTGCCTTATTCTTTTCCATTCTCTAGCTTCATGTCTCCTATTCATACCAGAATGCTCATTAAGAAACTTACAGAAAGTTAGCTTTATTTCCTTGAAGTCTATAGATGCCTCCATTCACCCTTCTCAACATAGACTAGGCAGTTTATTTGCTACTCTAATAAGCCTGATTAAACTTCCTGGACTTAAGACAACCAGATTCATGCCTATAACCTTAACTAGTTTGGTTATATCTTAGATGGGAGGTGCCAAGGAAATCCCAGAGACTGGAAGTTTAGGAGGAAGATTCTAAGTTGTGCTAAAATAGTGCTCCAACATTCTACCAAAGGGTGTGGTGTTCCCAGTCTCTGGAATAAATTCAGACCCCAGGCATTTTAAAAACATGTCAGGTCTCAGCTCAGAAGAACAAGCTCTTCACAGAGTTGAATGCCCCTAGGATTCTAAATAACTACTAGATAATTTCATTTCCTCAACTCTTTAGAGTTCAGGGTTAAGGCAAAGAACCAGGAGACCTCAGTCTGGTATGGAGTATGTACTGCTGTTTTGGTGCCCAAAATGAAGTTATTCCTATGTTGGCCGCACTCTAAGTACCCTTAATCTGATCAAATAGGGCCAAAAGGCAATAAGTCTACCATTATAACTTTTTCAGTAGTTAATTACTTTCTGTTGCAAGTACAAGGGTCTAAATGAAACGATTCTCAGTGAGGCCTGTGAAACCCATTTCTGAAGACCTGTCTCCCATTATCATACCTGACACTTCAGTGTATTCAGCAGCTGCTGTTCCTTTTCACTGACTGACTCCTCTAACTGCTTCTCTGCCGTTTGGCTTTGTTGCAGTTGGCTGAGAAGGTATAGCACCTAGAGAAAGATACAACCCAATGGATGCTATTAAAGGTACAAGGGGACAAAGAATTTTGACTTAGTTGATGCAGTGATCCAGGTGACTTTTTTGTGATTTAGAAGTAAGCTGTTCTCTTTTGTTCTCATGGTTTGAAGTAGTAAGCACAGCATCGATGTTTCTCAGCATATTAATCTTGGTATTCAAGATGGAAGCTGAGAGCCATTGTTACCAGTATGTGTAAACTTAGAAGTCACTTCTCTCTGTTTCAGGTTTCCTCTTATTTGCAAAATGTGGAAAAGACGACATGGTGTCTTGAAGGAAACTTTATATCCCCACTAATTTTTTTAACTAACAACAAAAGGCAATGATGGTTTCATAGTATACCTTCTTAACTTGTTAGCGTTTACCTTCTCTTGGTGTTGTTGCTCCACTTTGACCAGCTCAGCTTGCAAATCTGTCTCTATCTCAGCAAAATGATTTCGTTCCTCAAACAGCATCTTCTGCATGTCAGCACAGCTGGCCTTGCTCTGTTTCAGGCTGCTTTCAAGTTTGCTGACCTGTATTTTGGAGGAGACCAGCTGGGAGGGATAAAAGAAGACAATTTTATTTGAAGAATGACCACTCCCCCCCACCATTCATTAGGCAGGAAAATGTTAGCTTTCTTGAAATGCTCTGAGAAGAGTTCCTCCATGTACAAGTCCATTCCTTTTTTTTTTTTTTGAGTTGGAGTCTCACTCTGTCGCCCAGACTGGAGTGCAGTGGCCGCTCCCGGCCACCGCAGCCTCGACCTGCTGGGCTCCGGTGATCCTTCCACCTCAGCCTTCCGAGTAGCTGGAATTACAGGCGTGCGCTACCACACCCGGCTGATTTTTTTGATTTATTGTAGAGATGAGGTCTTGCTGCCCAGGCGGGTCTCGAACCTGCGGGCTCAGACAATCCACTCACCTCAGCCTCCCAAAGGCGCAGGATTACAGGCTGAGCCACTGAGCCCGGCTCAAGCCCATTTTTATTTTTTCATGTTATGTGAATTCTAACATTGAATAGTAACAATACTACTGTTCTATTCTCAAGCAAAGAGTCCACATTTCTGCTGAACATATCTCGGGGGTAGAAGCCATTGGTAAGTTCATTTTATTTTTTGCTCTGTCTCAAGGCAAGAATAAACCAAACACAAGCAGTATCTGACAACTCCAAATTCTAATATTTAAGAAGTTCTTTCTTAATTTTAAAGAAGGATACACCCTTATGGCCAATTATGTCCTATTTCAGAATGTCTGTATTCACATGTCAAAACTTGTAGACACATAGCTGAGATTGCAAATCTGGCTCTTCAGGCTATATTGATATCTTATGCTGGCCTTGTTTTACATTCACTACTAGCCCGGAGGATGAATACCATAAACATCAGTGTGCACAAGACTAATCAGGATTTCCTTAGTAGAAAAATTCTGCTAACCTAACACGAAAATGTATAAAGGACAGCATTATTCGAACTTGCAAATTTGGAATACGTATGCTTGCTTTGAGTGAAAATGCCTCAATCACCAGAGATGATCAACTTTTACTCTTCCTGTGACAACGTAAGGTGACATTATTTTAAGATCGGGGAAGATGGCTTTTCCTTAAAATAAATAAATAAATAAATAAATAAATAAATAAATTTTTGAGTTGGAGTCTACACTCTGTTGCCCAGACTGGAGTGCAGTGGCATGCTTCCGGCCACTGGAGCCTCGAACTGCTGGGCTCAGGTGATCCTTCAGCCTCAGTCTTCCAAGTAGCCGGAACTACAGGCGGACACTACCATGCCCAGCTAATTTTTTGATTTATTGTAGAGACGAGGTCTCACCATGTTGTCCAGGCTGGTCTCGAACCCGTGGGATCAGGCAATCCTCTCACCTCGGCCTCCCAAAATGCTGGGATTATAGGCTTGAGTCACCGCGCCCAGCCAAAATAAAACTTTAAATGTCAAAGGATGCTTAGGTTTCCCCTTTTCTAGGTTATATCTTAAACTTCTTGAACATACATCTTACAGATGTTTTTAAAAGTAGTGCAATATAATAGTTTATGTTTAGCTAGTGATCCACTATGGCATTCTGGTCTTTCCCTAATAACAACAGCTAACATCTATAGAGCACTTGCTATATGCTAGTCATTATGGGTATCAATTTGCGAGTCATATTATATTTTTGTAAGTGACTGCCCTGTACTTGCTTACACGAACTTTTACACACTAAACTCTCCTCTCTAATGTTAGTGTCACGGGTTTCTATCATGAAAAGTGGCAATATCATATGGGTAACGTCATATTTCAGTCTATATTACTAGCCTTCTAATCACTGGTAGAAAGAGTGCTGTTTACCTCTCCAATTAAATATTTCAGGGCACACTTGGCTTCCAGAATGGTAGCAATGTTCTCCCAGCGTTGTTTTGGCCTGTCTTCATTTTCTGCATCTAGCAGCTTCTGTTGTAGGTCAGCAATCTGAGCACTCCTGTAGGGAAAGAAACAGTGAGCCTTCTTGCAAGTAGTCTCAACATCAAGGAGAAGGGGTAAGAGTTCCAAGGAGAAACTTCAAATATTTTTATGAATGGAGTTATCAGATAAATATCATTTAAATAACGATTGAGTCATTTGGTCAAAATTTTATATGGCATCTCAAATTCTATTACAAAAGCACTCCAAAAAACTATCCACATGGTTTTATTATATTAAGTATTGGTTGAAAAAAATGGGTCATATAGGGGGACTTGGAAAGATTTATTTTTTTAATTTATTTTTCTCCTTTTTTTTTTTTTTTTGAGTTGGAGTCTCACTCAGTCACCCAGACTGGAGTGCAGTGGCCACTCCTGGCCACTGCAGCCTCAACCTGCTGGGCTCTAGCGATCCTTCCGCCTCAGCCTTCCAAGTAGCTGGAATTACAGGCATGTGCTACCACGCCTGGCTATTTTTTTTTTATTTATTGTAGAGATGAGGTATCGCCAAGTTGCCCAGGCGGGTCTCAAACCTGCGGGCTCAGGCAATTCACTCACCTCGGCCTCCCAAAGCGTGGGATTACAGGCTGAGCCACTGAGCCCAGCTGGAAAGATTTATTATAGTAAAGTTTTTGTTGCGGTGTATTGACTGTAATGTAACTTTGTCTTGAGGGCATATAGGCTCAGAACGTGATACGGTGGCCTACCCACACAAGGATAAGATTCAGGTTGGAGACCTGAAGGAAAAATCTCAAAAGAATCAAATCCCAAACTAACACCTATGGCTGGTGTTATGAGAGGTTATCTTGAAGTGTCTGCCACAGGACTGAGAAGTTTCTTTTTGTTTTTTGAGTAGGAGTCTCACTCTGTCACCCAGGCTGGAGGGCAGTGGCACGGTCCCGGCTTCTGCAGCCTCGACCTGCTGGGATCAGGCGATCCTTCCGCCTCAGCCTTCCAAGTAGCTGGAACTATAGTCATGCACCACCACGTCCGGCTAATTTTTTGATTTATTGTAGAGATGAGGTCTCACCAACTTGCCCAGGCTGGTCTTGAACCCATGGGCGCAGACAATCCTCTCACCTTGGCCTCCCAAAGTGCTGAGATTACAGGCTTGAGCCCATGCCTGGCCCTGGATCGTGAAGTTTCTAAGAAGATACCCTGACTCTGGTTATAGCTTCCAGATACTTTCTGATCAAGTATGGCCTAGACCAAGATCTATACAATATTTCAGGTTCATAAATAGCTTTATTCTCAAACTTGTTCTGTGTCGAGTGAAAGGGCGCATACCAGCATGTACTTAATATGTGGTGCTATGTTAGGTACTATAAGGACGACAGGTAGAAAGGTAATCTAAGATTGCAGTTTCAAATTTTGGAGTCTCAGGATCACTTTATACTCTAAAAAATTATTATTATTATTTTGTTTTTTCTGAGATTATTTTTATTTTTTTGAGTTGGAGTCTCACTCTATTGCCCAGACTGGAGTGCAGTGGCACGCTCCCGGCCACCACAGCCTTGACCTGCTGGGCTCCGGTGATCCTTCTGCCTCAGCCTTCCAAGCAGCTGGAACTACAGGCGTGCGCTACCACGCCCGGCTAATTTTTTTTTTCATTTATTGTAGAGATGAGGTCTCGCCAAGTTGCCCAGGCGGATCTCAAACCTGCGAGCTCAGGCAATTCACTCACCTCAGGCAATCCCAAAGCGCAGGATTACAGGCTGAGCCATCGGGCCCAGCTTCTAAAAAATTATTGAGGACCTCAAAGAAATTCTGTTCATATGTGTTTTACCTATAGGTATTTGTAGTATTAGAAAGTAAAACTGAAAACATTTTAAATATTTAATGTACTTTAAAAATAATAACAAACCCTATTATACATTAACATTTTATGAAAAATAATGTTTTCCAGGATAAAAAATGATTTAGTGAGAAGAATGAGATTATTTTGGAAATTTCTGGCTTAGATGAAGACAGCTGGATTTTCACATCTCCCTCTGCATTAAATCTTTTATGACATGTAGTTAGTTATAGTTGATGTAAAGGAAGACAATCTGGCCTCACATGGATATGCAGATGGAATAGGAAGCCCTTCCAGATAATTGGATGGTCTTCTCTGAGACTACTCTAAAACTCAACTAGTGGCAGTTCCTCAAAAGTTAGTCACAATGTGGAATCGGAACCTGTTATTAATAAACTTTTTGTATTCTCCTATATTAAAATTCATTGGTCTATTGTGTAATCTAAAATGGATCCTTTATCTATATATGATTCTGTAAAATGTTACATGGACAATATTAGTCCACTGAGTCATGCAGATTCTCCAAATGTTAACATATTTTATTATATAATAAACAAAAAAATCATACTTGATAATATCACTAACTGGTCTTGTCAGAAAAGTTATGAAAAACTGTCTGTTGTTCTTCCTATAGACCAGCCTAGGCTGCTCTGTCTATGGAGTAGCCTGCTCTCTGTCATTTCAATAAACATAAGGAAGGAAGGGAGAGAGGGAGGGAGGGAAGGGAGGGGAAGAGAGGGGAGAGGAAGAAGGAAGGAAGGAAGGAAGGAAGGTTAAGAAAAACTGTGAAGCTCATGGTGGCAGATACAAGTTTTCCAAAATTTAAAATTTTGCTTAAAAGCTCAATTTTTTTTTTTTTTTTGAGTTGGAGTCTCACTCTGTCGCCCAGGCTGAAGTGCAGGGGCATGCTCACGGCCACTGCAGCATCGACCTGCTGGGATCAGGTGATCCTTCCACCTCAGTTTTCCAAGTAGCTAGAAATACAGGCGTGCACCACCACACCCAGCTAATTTTTCTGATTTATTGTAGAGATGAGGTCTCGCCAAGTTGCCTAGGCTGGTCTCGAACCCATGGGCTCAGGTAATCCTCTCACCTTGGCCTTCCAAAGTGCTAGGATTATAGACGTGAGCCACTACGTCTAGCCTCAAATTTTATCTTTGGTAACAAGTACTGTCAGTTGTTTTCCTCAAAGTGATAGGCTCACTCTGTTTGTTTTTGAGAAAATGTCTGCCAAGTAACCAAGTCTGAATAACCAAAGTTTGTCAGGCGTTCATTCAAGTAAAAATGATGTTCTATGAAAAAAGAGGCCTATTAAGCTCATACCTCACACATAGCTTTTCTTGAAATGACCATCATATTCAGTATGTGGAAAAAGTGCTTTAAATATGCTGGTCCCATTTTGTCACACATGCCATTAAAAAGACATGAACTTCAGGGTTGAGATTTAATACAATTAATCATTTTAATCAAAACCACTCTTAATTAAAACTGGCTTGTATTGTTTAAAAAATTGAGACTATGACTACTAGTTTAGGTTGGTGCCACTGCTTTCATGTCAGTACTTTTGTCCACTACTGTTTTGAATTACTCGTGCAAACTGCCAACATAGTAGAAAAGACAAATGATGTCTTAATATTATGAAAATTGTTTTGACTGCTTGGACTCCCTGAAAGAGTCTTGGAAACCCCTAGGAATCTGCAGACCATGCTTTGAGAACCCTGGTCTAATGTATAGTCTTTTACTTCAATAAGCGTATACTCTGTCTTTAGATTGGCAAAACTAACAAACATAAAAACAACAACAAATATAATGATAACATATGTCATCTGTATCACATAATTGAGTATAATAAGTTCTGGAAGAGTTTAGACAAGAGGAAGATTAGTGGCAGTAAAGAGTCAGGGAAAGTTTCTGGAAGAGGTGGAGCAGGACACCTCAGAGTCGTCATCTATCATTGGCCCTTTCCTATCTCCTCTGATAATTCACATCCTTATCTATTTAAAATTTAAGTCTCATCAAGTTTAGAAAAGTACCCCTAACTCAACTCAGCTCTGTTTAATTCCTTCTACTTGGTACCTGCTATACAGTAACATAATCATTTACTTATGCATATAGTATGCAGGTAAATATTCAATAATCAGCACTTAAAAAAACCTGTAGTTTTTGCCAGTTTCTGTGGTGTAAATACTCTCACTATAATCAATTGTAAGCTATTAGTAGTTTACAACATTCCTGAAATTTTAACAAATGATTCCAACACAGCACCGTATATAGTTATACTATTTACATCTGAGAACAAGGGTAATGTCATCTACTCTTTCTGTATACTCCAACTGCATTCAGTGCACCACAAAGCAGGAATTCATATGTTGAATGATATATAGATTGTACTCAAGGACAAACAGCTAGTATGAATTGCTAAAGCTAAATTAAATGATTCCCAAGGCCCCTCCTGGGCAATAAAATTCTATTATCCTAAGACACTATAAAGTCTCTGTCAAAGTTCTGTTCCTACTAGATTTCATAAACTGCTTAAAAGACAATAGTGATTGGAGAAGCTGTGTATCATAATTTCTAGTCTCAGAGCCAGGAGGAGACAGAAGAACATTCAATGAGTATCTAATATGCCCAGTACTGTATTACGCATTTTACTTACTAATTTCATTTAATGCTCATGATTATTTATACTTTTTTTTTTTGAGTTGGAGTCTCACTCTGTCACCCAGATTGGAGTGCAGTGGCCACTCCCGGCCACCGCAGCCTTGACCTGCTGGGCTCCGGCTATCCTTCCGCCTCAGCCTTACAAGTAGCTGGAACTACAGGCGCGTGCTACCATGCCCAGCTCATTTTGATCTATTATAGAGATGAGGTCTCACCAAGTTGCCCAGGCGGGTCTCGAACCCGCAGGCTTAGGCAATCCACTCACCTCAGCCTCGCAAAGGCACGGGATTACAGGCTGAGCCACTGAGCCTGGCTCTGGCTAAATTTTGATTTATTGTGGAGATGAGGTCTTGCTAAGTTGCCCAGGTGGGTCTCGAATCCACGGGCTCAGGCAATTCACTCACCTCAGCCTCCCAAAGCACGGGATTACAGGCTGAACCACCGAGCCTGGCTTATTTATACATTCTTATACTGCATTTTGTTGATGATTTCTAAAGTTCTCTCTCTGTGTTGTTGCTCTTCTATTATCATTCCTTTGGTTTCTCTAAAATTTTGTTAGTTCTATATCTCAGAGATACTACTGCATCAAAAACTGTGGTGTCTGTCTCTCTGGTTATCAGCTAAAAAGAAATAAAAGACAGCCAGGCTCGGTGGCTCAGCCTGTAATCCCACACTTTGGGAGGCTGAGGTGAGTGGATTGCCTGAACCCGTGGGTTTGAGACTTGCCTGGGCAACTGGGCGAGACCTCATCTCTACAATAAAATCAAAAATTAGCCGGGCATGGTAGTGCACGCCTGTAGTTCCAGCTACTTGGAAGTCTGAGGCAGAAGGATCGCCGGAGCCCAGCAGGTCGAGGCTGCGGTGGCTGAGAGCGTGCCACTGCATTCCAGTCTGGGTGACCGAGACTCCAACTCAAAAAAAAAAAAAAAAAAAAAAGAAATAAAAGACAAATAGAAAAAATTGTGGTGTAGTGTAAAGAACATGGGCTTTGGAATTAGAGTGGGTTTTGAATCCCAGCTCTGTTGTTTGTTAGGTTGTGGTAATACCATTGGCATATTTCTTTTTCTTTTTTGAGTTGGAGTCTCATTCTGTCACCCAGACTGGAGTGCAGTGGCCGCTCCCGGCCATCGCAGCCTCGACCTGCTGGGCTCCGGCGATCCTTCCGTCTCCGCCTTCCAAGTAGCCGGAATTACAGGCATGCGCTACCACGTCCGGATGATTTTTTAAATTTATTGTAGAGATGAGGTCTCGCTGCCCAGGCGGGTCTTGAACCTGCAGGCTCAGGCAATCCACTCACCTCAGCCTCCCAAAGGCGTGGGATTACAAGCCGAGGCACCGAGCCCCGCTGGCATTTCTTAAAATCTCTGAACTTCTTGTTGACTGATTGCCAGTCACATTGGGGGTGGGGTGTATACTAATTTTAATGACACTAATGTTAACGAGTTCTGATAACCCTCTACCATCAAACCAGCCTGAACTTCATTTTAGGTCTCTAAAGTGAGAAGAATGATACTTGCCTTATAGGTATCAAAGCGACTGAATGAGAAAATGTATCTAACATGTCTATTGCAGTATCTGGTTCAAAACCAGGTATCTGGTCATTTTCTCTTGTTTTCTCACCATCAAAAAGTTTTTCAATCATTGGACTGACAAGTTTTATTTTTGATTCCAGGCATACATTTTTTCTTTTTTCTTTTTCTTTTTTTGAGTCAGAGTCTCACTCTGTTGCCCAGACTGGAGTGCAGTGGCACGCTCCTGGCCACCGCAGCCTCGCCCTGCTGGGCTCCAGTTATCCTTCTGCCTCAGCCTTCCAAGTAGCCGGAACTACAGGTGCACGCTACCACGCCTGGCTAATTTCTGATTTATTGTAGAGACACGGTTTTGCCAAGTTGCCCAGGCAGGTCTCAAACCAGCAGGTTCAGGTAATCCACTCGCCTCGGCCTCCCAAAGTGCTGGGATTACAGGCTGAGCCACCGAGCCCGGCCCAGGCACACATTTTTATAATGCCTTAGAGATAGACCCATTACCTGAGTTCCATTTCAGTCTCTAGGCTTTCAATCTGCTTTGTAATAGAATCTTCTGACTCCAAAACTTGATCGTGCACTTCAGCAAGTGAGAATGTGCGTCTCTGTAAAAAAGAATAGTGGGAACAAGGGTGAAGTACTTACTAAAAGGAAAGTAATCCTCTAAAGCTGTGAGGATTTTGGAGGAATGCAGAGTCTGATTATTGGTAACAGTTTTTTCCATAAGGGTACCTACCCGGAGTTTAGGAGGTAGATTCTCCCCAGATTCCTTTTTCTCTTTAAGTTGAGCCAGATCTTGAGCCAGTATCTTTCTGTCTTCAAGAAGGTCATCCAGATGGCGTTTGGCTTCCTCAGTACTGACCATAACCTCAATTTCATTTCCAAGCCAATTCTAGAAGAGAAATCAGTGAAGTCTGGGTTAGGGAAGAAGAATCACTTGGCCCATTAGTTATATTCAGCTAGATACTTAATTTCATTTGGACCAGAGCCCATGTAACTAGAAGTGTCATTTCCATTTGTACCTATACTCACCAAAAATGTCAGTAACTAAGAGCCTTGTTTTAACAGCAATATCCCAAAAGGTCACAAGAAAGATTTTCTTCCGAAAATCTTTCTCTAGATATCCCAGCATTTCTACGTGCCCTGTTCTTTATTTTCACCATTAACATTTGTTCTTTGCCCTTAAATGGTCATGATATAAAACTTCAAGAGTGGCTGGGCTCAGTGGGTCAGTCTGTAATCCCAGCACTTTGGGAGGCTGAGGCAAGTGGATTGCCTAAGACTGTGGGTTCGAGACCTGTCAGGGCAACTTGGTGAGACCATGTCTCTACAATAAATAAATCAAAAGTTAGCCGGACATGGTAGTGGGTGCCTGTAGTTCTGGCTACTTGGACGGCTGAGGCAGACCACCAAAGCCCAGCAGGTCAACGTTGGGGTGGCCATGAGTGTGCCACTGCACTCCAGCCTGGGCGACAGAGCGGGATTCTAACTCAAAAAATAAAATAAAACTTAAGAGTATTTTTAATTGTCTATTCCATTTAATAACTAGATATTTATTCTTAATTATTAAAGTAGATGAATGAGCTTTTTACAAAAGAAAATAAAATTCACTAAATTCATTTTAAAACAGTAACCATCCCTGATAATATTTCTGCTTTTTTGATGAAGATACACCATGCTAATGGCAACCAAAAGAAAGCTGGAGTGATTATATTAATATCAGATAAAGTAGAATTCCTATCAAAAAATACTACTACTGGGGATAAAAAGTATTCATCATGATAAAGGAGTCAATTGTTCAAGAGAACATAATCCTTAATGTTTATGTCCCCAATAACAAAGCACCAAAATATGTAAAACAAAAACATATATAAGACAACAAAGATAATATGGAATCACAAAAATGCTCAACTGATAAAAAAAGAAAGAAAAAAGAGAATGAAGAACAGATGAAACAGAAAACAAATAGCAAGATGATAGGCTCAAATTTACCTGTATCAATATTCACATTAAATATAAATGATTTAAGCACCCCAATTAAAATGCACTGATTTTCAGATAGGGTTCAAAAAGCTAGGTCCAAACACATGCTGCCTATAAGAAACACACTTTAAAAATGAAGGCACAAATAAGTTAAAATTAAAAGGGTCAAAAAAATATCATGTTAACACTAGTCAAAAGAAAAGTTGGAGGGGCTATGGCAATATCAGACAAAGCAGAGTTTAGAAAAAAGAATATTATCAAACATAAAGAAGGTCTTTGCATAATAATAAAGGGGTCAATTAATCCTAAATGTTTATGCTCCTAATAACAGCATCAAAATGCATTAGGCAAAAAAATTCTCCAAGGAAAAATACACAAATCTATAATTATAGATTTCAAAGATTTTCAATATCTGTTTTTCAGTAATTGATAGGACAAGTAGGCAGAAAATCAGCAAGAATACAGTAGAAGTGAACAGCACAATCAATCAAATCGACACGAATGACATTTATAGAACACTCTATCCAACAACAGCAGAATACACATTGTTCTCAAGTGCACACAGAACAGTTACCAAGATTGATCATATTCTGGGCCATAAAGTAAGTCTCAACAAGTTCAAAAGAATTCAAGTCGTGTTCTCTGACCATTATAAAATTAAATTGGAAACCAACAACAATAACAAATCTCCAAATATTTAGAAACTAAGTAACACATCTCTGAATAACCAATGAGTCAAAGTGGAAGTCAACAGAAAAAGAGAATGCATTTTGAATTGAATGAAAATTAAAACATAACATTATCAAAATTTGTGGGATGTCATTAAAAGAATGCTTATAGGGAAATTTGTAGCATTGACTGCCTATATAAGAAAAGAACAAACTCGAATCAATGACCTCAGCTTCTTCCTTAAGAAAGTAAAAACAAAACAAAACCAAAAAAACAAACCAAAAAAACAGGCTGGGCATGGTGGCGGCTCACACCTGTAATATCAGCACTTTGGGGACTGAAGTAAGAGGATTGCTTGAGGTCAAGAGTTTGAGACCAGCCTGGGCAACATAGCAAGGCCTCATCTCTATTAAAAAAAAAAAAATTAGCCAGGCATGGTGATGTATGTCTATAGTCCCAGATACTCAGGAGGCTGAGGAGGGAGGATTACGTGAGCCCAGAAGTTTGAGGCTGAGGCTCTGGTGAGCTGTAATCCAGTTTGTGTGACAGAGTGAGACCCTGAATTAAAAAAAAAAAAAAAAAAAAAGCAAACAAACAAGTCTAAAGTAAACAAACAAACAAACCACCACCAACAAAAAAACAACAAAGTAAAGCAATCAGCTGGGGTTTTTAAAAAAAAGTTTTTATTATGGTAAAATATACCTAACATAAAATTTACTAATTACTTGTAAGAATGAGTTGGTTCTTTGATAAACCTCTAATGAAAAAGGAGAAAACAAACAATATCAATAATAAGAATAAGACAGATGACATCACTACAGATTTTACAGATTTTTAGAAAGATAAAGGACTAAATGAACAACTTTATGCCAATAAATTTGACAACTTAGATGAAACAAATTCTCTGAAACACACAAACTACCAAAGCTCACTCAAGAAGAAACATGACTCTGAACACTCTATATCTATTTTTTAAATTAAATTTTAGTTATCGTCCCTCCCCCCAAAACACAAAAAATAAGCAGGCAAATAAAAATCTCTTCAGGCCCAGATGACTTTACTGGTGAATTCTCTTAAACTTTTTTTTTTTTTGAGTTGGAATCTCACTCTGTCACCCAGACTGGAGTGCAGTGGCTGCTCCCGGTCACTGCAGCCTCGACCTGCTGGGCTCTGGCGATCTTCCGCCTCAGCCTTCCAAGCAGCTGGAACTACAGGAGCGCACTGCCACGCCTGGCTAATTTTTGATTTGTTGTAGAGATGAGGTCTCGTCAAGCTGCCCAGGCGGGTCTCGAACCCGTGGGCTCAGGCAATCCACTTACCTCGGCCTCCCAAAGTGCTGGGATTACAGGCTGAGCCACCGAGCCTGGCCTCTCTTAAACTTTTAAGGGGAGAAACAACATTAATTCCATACAAAGTCTTTCAATTGAAGAGTAAGGACTATTTCCCAACTCATTCTGAGGCCAGCATTACCTTGATACCGAAACCAAAGACATTATAAAACAAAACAAAACAAAACAAAACACCACAGACAAATCTCTCTCATAAAAATAGATACCATGATTTTATTTTAGAGACGAGGTCTTACTATGTTGCCCAGGCAAGTCTTGAATTCTTGGGCTCAAGCAATTCTCCCACCTCAGCTTTCCAAGGTGCTAGGATTGTAGGCATGAGTCACCATGCCTAGCCACAAATAGATGTATAGAAATTTGATTTTGACAAATAAAAAATAATCATAGACCTAAACGCAAAGCCTAAAGATATATAACTTCTAGAAGAAAACTTAGAAGAGAATCTTAGTGACCATGGGTTTGGCAAAGATTTCTTAAATAGGACACAAAAACCATGAAGTATAAAAGAAAAAAATGTTAATAACCTGAATGGCATCAAAATAATAAAAAAGGTTTGCTCTTCAAAAGACACTGTTACAAAAAGGCAAGTCAGCCGAGCTTCCCAGCACTTTGGGAGGCCGAGGTGGGTGGATTGCCAGAGCTAGCGGGTTTGAGACCCACCCGGGAAAATTCGTGAGACCTCGTCTCTACAATAAATCCAAAATTAGCCACGCGTAGTAGCGCGTGCCTATAGTTCCGGCTACTTGGAATGCTGAAGCGTAAGGATCGCCGGGGCCAAGCAGGTCGAGGTTGCGGTGGCCGGGAGCGTGCCACTGCACTCCAGTCTGGGCAACAGAGTGAGAATCTAACTCAAAAAACCCCCAAAAAACCAAAGCAAAAAGGCAAGCCTAGGAGAAAATATGTGTAAAACATATAAGTCCTCTGTTTAATAGTTCTAGAATATATAAAGAATTCTAACTCAATAAAAGAAAAAAGACAATCCAATTAAAAAACAGGGAGACCTGCCCGGGCAACTTGGCGAGACCTCATCTCTACGATAACTCAAAAATTAGCCGGGCATAGTAGCGTGTGCCTATAGTTCCGGCTACTTGTAAGACTGAGGCGGAAGGATCGCCTGAGCCCAGCAGGCTGAGGCTGCAGTGGCTGCGGTGGCCAGGAGCGTGCCACTGTACTCCAGTCTGGGCAACGGAGTGAGACTCGGACTCAAAAAACCAAAAAAATAAAAAACAAACAAAAAAAACAGGGAAAAGATTTGAACATATACTTCATGAAAGAAAACATGCATATGGCAAATAAGCCCACGAAAAGCTGCTCATCATCATTAGTCTTAGGAAAATGAAAATTAAAACCACAATAGTCACCACACAGAACAGCTAAAATTTAAAATACTGACCATACTAAATATTGGCAAGCATGTGCAGCAACTAAAACCCTCATACGTTGCCAGTAGGAATGTAAAATGGTACAACCACTTTGGAAAACAGTTTGGCAGTTCCTTCAAAGTTAAAATATACACCTACCATACAGGAAAGTCATTCCACTCCTAGCTGTCTACCCAAAAGAAATAAAAAACCAAACATTTCCACACAAAAAGTTGTACATAAATGCTCAGTACAATATTTATAATAGCCCAAAATGGAAATAACCCAAATACCAATCAACAGGCGAATGTGGATGAATCTCAAAGTAATTGTGTTGAATAAAAGAGGTCAGAAAAAAATTACATTTTGTATCATTCCATCTTTATAAAATTTTAGATAATGAAAACAAATCTATAGTGACAGAAAGCAGATTAATGGTTGGCTGGAATCATTGCAGGGGTTCTAGGCAACCATTTCCTGGAACAAGGGTGTAGATGGGTAAGTTGGGGAGGGAAGGGAGGGATTACAAAGAAAGTTTTGGCAGTGATGGACATTATCATTATCTTGACTGTGGTGATGATTTCATGGGTACGTACACATGTCCAAACTCATCAAACTGTATGCTTTAGCTATGTACAATTTTCGTTAGACTGATGTGGATTTAAGAAAAATAAATATATACAATTTATTATGTCAGTTATACTTCAATAAAGCTGCTTAAAAAAAAATAACTGACCCTTAGCAGAAGCAATACACTTGGTCTTTAACAATTCAAAAGACATTCATATATTTAGGAAATAAGGCTTTCAAGTAGAACTTTAGATTTTGCAGTGTTTACTCCTAAACCAAAAAAAAGAGGCTGTTTTCCATTTTTTCCTATGCCTAGCATATGTAAGAGAAAGGGCACTTTAAGCTGTCCATACCTTCACTCGTGCTGCAGTGCCTTCCATTCCACGGCTCTGAGTCTCTTTCCGTTTATCTGCAACCTCCCGTTGTTTCTGGAGAGCATCTTTGAGACGCTTGTTGGCAGCTGCTGCCTAAATAAAAACGACACATAGTAAAGTTGAATGAAGGGTTAAAAAGAACATTCCAATTTCCAGCATATTAATAAAGAAAAATAACCGTGCCTTTGGAAGGCTGAGGTGAGTGGATTGCCTGAGCCTGCGGGTTCGAGACCCGCCTAGGCAACTTGGAGAGACCTCATCTCTACAATAAATCAAAAAATTATTAGCTGGGCGTGGTAGCACGCGCCTGTAGTTCTAGCTACTTGGAAGGCTAAGGCGGAAGGATCGCTGGAGCCCAGCAGGTCGAGGCTGCGGTGGCCAGGAGCGGCCACTGCACTCCAGTCTGGGCGACAGAGTGAGACTCCAACTCAAAAAAAAAAAAAAAAATAAATAAATAAAAATAAAAATAAAAAGTCTACGGAATTTTTCATAGGAATCATTTATAAATCACCATGGACACAGTACTGATGAATAGCTACTGCTTTGGAGCCTGGGGGAGAAAGGAATACATTCCAAGGGAGTTCTGCAGACCAAAAATGTCTGAAAATGTTACATATCAATATTATTCTGTGTTTTTTGAAAAATATTCAAGTCCAACTAGAAAAAAGTTTTTATTTGAATAGTACCAATTTTCATCAGGTTTTTACGTGTTCACACTTCATGGCATATAAACAGGGATCAAAATTTAGGAATTCCTGGTCAAGACTGGTGTCCACAGTTTCTCAGGACAATTGCTCATTTATGGGCTATGACTTTATCAGCATCTAAGACTGAAGATGACAACACACTTGACTAGCAGACTGAATTTTCTTACCTCCTCAGTTTTACGTCTAAGCACATTGGACTGTTTTTGGAAGTTTCTTTCAAGTTTGAGCAGCTCATATTGCCTCTTTCGGTCCTGACAAGAAAAAAAAAATCAGATATTAATTGCTGTTCAGCTAGTTAACATAAAACCTTATACTATACTAAAGAGTCTTTCAAGACATCCTTGATATGTACGCCTAAAGTGAGCTGCCTTCATCTTCTATCAGAGTCAAAAACTGGTAGTTCTAGAAGTCATGCTTGTATGTAGAAAGAAAGTAGTTTTCCATTTGGCTTATTGCTCTGTGGCCACATTCTTTATGTCTCAGTCGTCAGTCAATTATTAGAAATAATATAGAATGTGTGACCTGGAAGGAAGCTTAAAGATAATCCAACAAATAGTCCCTTCCACATAGGTAATAAGTGACATGGCTGGAACTCAGGTCTCCTGATAAATAGACCAGTATTCTTTCCCCCACCCCCTACCCTATCAGTCTATGCATCATAAGATCCAGGTGACTGGCAAAAAGGAAAAAGCCTATCACATAGCCAACTACCTATAAAATTAAGGTAACCTGCAGCTAAATAAGAGGCTTTTCACTCCTGAATGAAACAAAGTTATTACTGAATATAACCTCTCTGTCCAGAGATTAAAGATAAAGAGGAACAAGAAATGCTATGAGACATCACCTGTTCATCTGAGCACATAGTATTTAACTGCTTTGATTCCTTGACTCCTTCCCTGGTCTGATACTCTATTTTCTTCTCCATTTTTTGAAAGGCAGCTTTTACATTAATTGCCATTAAAATCTCCCAATAAACTATAATCAAGAGCTTACTATATGCTTGTCACTGTTCTAGCTACTGAAAATACAAAAAAGAACAAAACAAAGATCCTTGTCAATGTGGAATATATATTCTTATATAAAGTTAAACTTTACAGGTATGCCTTTCGTCTTTTGTTTTTCTTAATAGTTTTATTGAAATGTAATTCACATACCACACAATTCACCCATTTAAAGCATTCGATTGAATGGTTTTTGTCATAGTCACAGAGTTGATGTAACCACAGTACTTTTCAGAACATCTTTTCTTTTCTTTTCTTTTTTTTAGGAGATAGGGTCTTCACTCTTTCACCTAGACTGGAGCACAGTGGTGTGATCATACCTTACTGCAACCTGGAACTGTTGGCTCAAGGGATCCTCCCATCTCGCCCTCCTGAGTACAGGACTACAACTGCATACTACCACACCAGCTAATTTTTTTTAAATTTAAAGGCCTCTTGCCTTGACCTCTCAGAGCTCTGGGATTACAGGCATGAGCCAATATACTCATCTAATTTTAGAACATTTTCATTACCACAAAAAGAAATCTCGAATCCTTAGATATCACCCCCATAAACCTGTCATCCCACAATGCCCTAGACAACCACTGATCTTTTTTTGTTTCTATAGATTTGCTTATTCTGGACACTTCACCATAAATGAAATGCTATATCATGTGGTCTTTTGTGACTGGTTCTTTCACTTAGCAGAATGTTTTCAAGGTTCATTCATGTTGTAGCATGTATCAGTACTTCACTCTTTTTAAGGCTGAATAATATTCCATTGAATGGCTATACCACATTCTGTTTATCCATTTATCAGTTGATGGACATCTGGGTTTTTCCACTTTTTGTCTCTATGAAGACTGTGTACAAGTTTTTGCATGCAAAATGTTTTCATATCTCCTGGGTAGAATTTCTGGATCATATGGTGCCTGCCTCTGTGCTTTTAATTAGCCTCTTGAAGAATCACCAAATTGTCTGTCAAAGCAGCTGAACCGTTTTCACATCCTAACAACTATGTATGGGGTTTCCAATTTCTCCACATTCTTGTCAACATTTATTGTTGTCTGTCTTTTTGATTATAGCCATCCCAGTGGGTGTGAAATTTTATCTCATGGCAGATGACATTGAGCGCCTTTTCATTTGCCCATTTTAAAACTGAGTTATAATTTCATTATTGATTTGTAAGAGTTTTTTATATATATTCTGGAAGAAGGCCCTTATCTGCTATATGATTTGCAAATATTTTATTTCAATATGAGGATTGGCTATTCACTTTCTTTTCCTTTTTCTTTTTTGAGTTGGAGTCTCACTCCGTCGCCCAGGCTGGAGTACAGTGGCATGCTCACAACCACCCCAGCATCGACTTGATGGGCTCAGGCGATCCTTCCGCCTCAGCCTTCCAAGTAGTCAGAATTACAGGCACACACTACAATGCCTGGCTAATTTTTGTATTTATTCTAGAGACAAGTTGCCCAGGCTGGTCTTAAACCCCTGGGCTCAGGTAATCCTCTTGCCTTGGCCCCCCCAAAGTGCTGGGATTACAGACTTGAGCCACCACACCTAGCTCACTTTCTTTTTATAAATTTAATTGTATATATACTTAAATTATAGAGATGTGGGGTACAAGTAAGGGTTAACTACATAAGTAGTTTGCATCCAGGTGTACTTTGGGTTTAAAACTGGCCCTCACTACCCCCTGGTAGTAGACCAGGTACCACTTGTGCTGCCATGTGTCCCCTCACCAACCTCTATCTCTTCCTCCCCTAGCAGTGCCCAGCAACTGCTGATCCCTCGCTTGTGCTAATGTGATTAGTGTTCAGGGGCCACTTATGAGTGAGAACATGTGGTATTCAGTTCTTTGTGTCTGTGATAGTTCACTTAGTATCATGGTTTCCACTCTATCCAATTGGCCATGAAGTTCATGATTTTTTTTCCTCCTTATAGCTGTGTAATACTCCATTTTGTATATGTACCACATTTTCTTTATCCAGTCCACTTTCGATGGGCAGCTAGGTTGGTTCTATTTTTGCAATTGTGAATAGTGTGGAAATAAGCATGTGTGTGCCAGGTGTCTTTTTTGTAGAGTGATGTTTGTTCCTCCCAGTATATTCTCAGAAGAATGACTGCTGGATTGTGTGTAAGATCAATTTTTAGCTCTTTTAGGAATCGCCACACCACTTTCTAGAGTTGAACTAGCTTGCACGCCCACCAACAGTATAGAAATGCTCCCTTTTCTCTGCACTTGTATTATCATCTGTCGATTTTTGACTTATTGATAGCCATCCTTACCAGAATTAGGTAGTATTTCATTGTAGTTTTGATTTGCATTTCTCTGATGATTAGTGACTTATTAATGATAGCCATCCTTACCAGAATTAGGTAGTATTTCATTGTAGTTTTGATTTGCATTTCTCTGATGATTAGTGAGGCTGAATATTTTTCCATGTGTCTGTTGGATGCTTGTATGTCCTCTTTTGAGAAATGTCTGTTCATGCCCTTTGCCCATTTTTTCTTCCTTTCACATTGTTTGAGTTCCTTGTAGATTCTGGATATTAGGCCTTTGTCAGATGCATAATTTACAAATATTTGTTCCCATTCTGTAGGTTGTTACTTTATTTTCTTAGTTTCTTTTGCTCTGCAAAATCTTTTCAATTTGAAGTCCCATTTGTCTATCTTATCTTTAATGGCATTTGCTTTTGGGGACTTGGTCAAGAACTTGTTGCCTACTCTAATGTGCATAAGGGTTTCCTGTTTTCTTCTAGGATTCTTATAGTTTGAGCTTTTATGTTAGGCCTTTGATCCATTTTGAGTTGAATTTTGTATACAGTGATAAGTAGGGGTCCAGTTTCATTCTTCCGCATGTAGTCAGCAAGTTTTCCCAGCACCATTTACTAAATATGGACTCCTTTCTCCAATGACTGTTATTGACGGCTCTGTCAAAGATGAGTTGGTTGAAAGACCATGTTTTTACTTCTAGAATCTCTGCCCTGTTCCATTGGTCTATGTGCTTATTCCAGTACCAATACCAGGGCGACCTGGTTACTATAGCCTTGTAATAAAAGTTTAAAGTCTGGACATGTGATACCTCCAGGTTTGTTCCTTTGTCTAAGGATTGTTTTGGCTATTGATGCCTTTTTGTTTCCATATGAACTTCTATACTGTTGTTTCCAGGTCTGTGAAAAATGATACTGGTAATTTGATGGATACTGCATTTAATTTAATCTGTATATTGCCTTTGGTAGGATGGACATCTCGACAATATTGACTCTTCCAATCCATGAGCATGGGATACTTATCCATTTGTTTGTGTCATCCTTAATTTCTTTGAGCAGTGTTTTGTAGTTCTTGTACAGGTCTTTCATTTCTCTGGTTAGGTGGATGCCAAGGCATTTCATTTTTTTTGTGGCTATTGTGAATAGGATTGTACTTTTTACTTGGTTCTCCACCTGCTTGTTACTAGTGTATAGGAATGCAATTATCTTTTGCACGTTGATTTTGTATCCCAAGATTTTACTAAAGTTGTTTATCAGTGTGAGGAGGCTTTTGACAGACTCCCTAGGGTTTTCAAGGTATAGAATCATGCCATCCAAAAAGAGGAATAGTTTATTTTTATTTTTTTGAGTTGGAGTCTCACTCTGTCGCCCAGACTGGAGTGCAGTGGCATGCTCCCAGCCACCGAAGCCTCGACCTGCTGGGCTCCAGCAATCCTTCCGCCTCAGCCGTCCACGTAGCTGGAACTACAGGCACGGGCTGCCATGCCCAACTAATTTTTGATTTATTGTAGAAATGAGGTCTCGCCAAGTTGCCCGGGCAGGTCTCGAACCCATGGGGTCAGACAATTCACTCACCTTGGCCTCCCAAAAGGCAGGATTATAGGCTGAGCCACCGAGCCTGGCCAAGAGGAATCGTTTAACTTCCTCTTTTCCAATCTGGATACCCCTGATTTCCTTGTCCTGTCTGATTGTTCTGGCTAGGACTTCCAGCACTATGTTGAATAGGAGAGGTGAGAGTAGGCATGCTTGTCTTGTTCCTGTTCTTAGGGGGAACGTTCTCAGTATCTGCCCATTGTGTAAAATGTTGGCTGTGGTTTTATCATAAATGGCTCTTACTGTTTTGAGGAATGTTTCTTCCATGCCTAGGTGCTCAAGGGTTTTCAACAAGAAAGGTTGCTAGATTTTGTCAAATGCTTTTTCTGCAGTCAATGATATAATCATGTGGTTCTCGGTTTTGCATCTGTTAATGTGCTGAATTATGTGTATGACCCTGTGAAAGTTGAACCATTCCTGTATCCTGGTAATAAAGCCCATCTAGTCATGGTGGATGATCCTTGAGATGTGATGTTGGGTCAAACTTGCAAGAATGTTGATGACAATTTTTGCATCTATGTTCATCAAGAAGATTGTCCTATAATTATCTTTTCTTGTTGGGTCTTTGCCAGGCTTGGGTATCAGTATGTTAGCTTTATAAAATAAGGTGGGGAGAATTCCACTGCACTCAATTGCCTGGAATACTTTCAATAAGATTGGTCTCAGCTCCTCCTTGTATGCCTTGTGGAATTCAGCTGGGAAGCCATCTGGTCCAGGGTTTTTTTTAGCGGGGAGGCTCCTTATGACTGAGTCGATTTCCTGGATTGTTACTGGTCTGTTTAGAATCTTAATTTTACCTTGCTTCAACCTTAAGAGGCTGTGTAATGTCAGAAATTCCTCCATTTCCTTTAGATTTTCTGGTTTATTTGCATACAGGTGTTCGTAGTAATCTCTGATAATCTTCTGAATGTCTTCAGGGTCAGTTGAGACTTCACATTTTGCACTTCTAATTGTGTTCTTGTAGTCAATCTGGACAAGGGCCTGTCAATCTTATTTACCCTTTCAAAGAGCCAGCTTTTTGTCTTGTTGATCCTTTCTATGACATTTTTGTCTTTTATAACCTGCAATTGTGACTTTATCTGAGTGATATAAATTTTTCTACTGAAATTATGATTTAGATGATCTTGCCTTCCCAGCTACCTTAGGTGTGATGTTAGGCTATTTACTTGAGATCTTTTTATTTTCTTGATGTATACGTACAATGCAATGAATTTTCCTCTTAACACTGTTTTCATGGCATCCCAGAGATTCTGATGTGTCTTTGTTTTTGTTTTGTTTCCAGAAATCTTTTTATTTCTGTCTTGATTTCTGTGTTGACTCAGAAGTCATTCAGTAGCATGTTGTTTAGTGTCCATGTCTTTGTGTGCCTTGGGGGGGATCTTGTTGACAGAGATATTTAATGTATATATGTTCTATGTGCTGATGTATAGAAAATATACTCTGTAGATGCTGGGTGAAGTGTTCTGTAGCTGTGTATTAAATCCATTTGATTGAGCATTGAGTTGAGGTTCAGGATCTCCTCGTTGGTTTTTTGCCTTGATGATCTGTCTAAGGCTATAAGTTGGGTATTTAGGTCTCCAACTATGATTTTGTGAGTGTCAATGTCCTATTTTAGCTTATTTAGTAGTTGTTTTATAACATCTGTTACTCCTGTGTTGGGGGCATACATATTTAAGATGGGTATTTCTTTCTGGTGGTTTGAGCCTTTTATCATTATGTAGTGCCCTTTTGATGGTTTGAAGTCTGATTTGCTGATATCAGGATAGTTACACTTGTTCTCTTGTTTTTCACTAGCCTGAAAGATGATTTCCTAGACTTTAACTTTGAGGCTGTAAGTGTCCTTTGCAGTGGAATGAGTTTTCTGGAGGCAGCAGACTATTGAATCATGTTTCTTTCTTTCTTTCTTTCTTTTTTTTTTGAGTTGGAGTCTCACTCTGTCACCCAGACTGAAGTGCGCTCCCAGCCACCACAGCCTCGGCCTGCTGGGCTCCGGTGATCCTTCTGCCTCAGCCTTCCAAGTAGCTGGAACCACAGGTGTACGCTACCACGCCCAGCTAATTTTTGATTTATTGTAGAGATGAGGTCTCGCCAAGTTGCCCAGGTGGGTCTAGAACCTGTGGGCTCAGGCAATCCACTCACCTCAGCCTCCCAAGCGCTGGGATTACAGGCTGAGCCACCAAGCCCGGCTAGATCATGTTTCTTTTTTTTGAGTTGGAGTCTCATTCTGTCGCCCAGACTGGAGTGCAGTGGTCACTCCCGGCCACTGCAGCCTCGACCTGCTGGGGCTCCGGCGATCCTTCCGCCTCAGCCTTCCAAGTAGCTGGAATTACAGGCGCGTGCTACCACACCTGGCTAATTTTTTGATTTATTGTAGAGATGAGGTTTCACCAAGTTGCCCAGGTGGGTGTCCAAACCACGGGCTCAGGCAATCCACTTACCTCAGCCTCCCAAAGCGTGGGATTATAGGCTGAGCCACCGAGCCCAGCTTCATGTTTCTTTATACAGTTTGCCACTCTGTTTATTCAGTGGCGCATTCAGTCCATTCACGTTCAAATTAATGATTGAAATGTGAGAGTTTATCCCTGTAATAGGGCTCATAGAGGGTTGCTTTGCTTCTTTTTTACTTTTGTATTTATATATGAGGTCTGAAGATTAAATTCACAAACTTGCTGCTGTGCACTTACATTGGAAGCGCTGTACAAATAACTTTATAAGGTTTCATAACCTTGGTATATCAGTCTCATAGCTGTGTTCTTGTCGACATGTGGTGGTGTTACTGAGTGCGTTCATTATTGTTGTTGTTGTTTTTGTGTGCTGTCGCAACAATGCCAGAGCTTGAATTACAGCTACAAACAAACATTAAATTTCTTGCTAAACTTGGCAAGAGTGGAAGTGAAATCAGAGATGTTAGTCCCAATTTATGGAGAAAATCTCATGAAGAAAACAGCACTGTACAAATGGACTAAATGCTTTTCCGAGGGAAAGAAAGCATCATTGATGGAGAGGTCAGGATGGCCAGCAATGAGAACATAGGAAAACATTGCAAAAACTCATCAAATTGTGCATCAAAATTATCGACTGACTATTAGAAGCATAGCAGACTAAATAAACATTAATAGAGAAACAGAACAATCTTAACTGAAAACCTTGGCATGAGAAAGGTGTGTGCAAAAATGGTCCTGAAGGAGCCCTTACAGCATGACAATGCACCAGCTCACATAGCATTGTCTGTGAGGAAGTTTTTAGCCAGTCATCAAGTAAGTAACTGTATTGGAACACCCTCCCTTCTCAGCTGATCTGGCCCCTAGTGACTTTTTTCTTTACCAGAAGATAAAGAAAATATTGAAAGGACGACATTCTGACAAAATCCAGGGCATGAAGGGTAATAAGATGACAGCTCTGATGGCCATTCCAGAAAGAGTTCCAAAATTGCATTGCTGGGTAGACTAGGCACTGCCATCAGTGCATAGCTTCCTAAGGGGAGTACCTTGAAAGTGACCATAGTGATATTCAGCAATGAAGTATGTAGCACTTTTTCTAGGACAAGTTCACGAACTTAATTGTCACACCTCGTATGTGTGTATTTACATTTCTATGAGTCTCTATAAACTCTGTACTTGTCTGTACTTTTGTAATGGGTATGACTGTTCTCTTGTTTTGTGTCTGACACCTTCTTAAGCATCTCCTGAAGGGCTAGTCTGGAGGTGGCACATTCTCTTAGGAATTGGATGCCTAGGAAGGATTTTAATTCTCCATCACTGATGAAGCTCAGCTTGGCGGGGTAGGAAATTCCTGACTAGAATTACTTATCTTTAAGAATGTTAAAAATTGGACTCCAGTTCCTTCTGGCTTCTAGCATTTCTGCAGGTAAGTCTGGAATGATTATGTGGAATCTTCCCTGGTAGGTGGTCCGACCCTTCTTTCTTGCTGCCTTTAGGATTTTTTTCTCATGGTTACGTTGTGGAGGTGGATTACTATGTATCTTGGGGATGGTCTTCTCATTGAGAGGGTTCTCTGAATGTCTTGTGCTTGAATGGTCACCTCTCTAGCGAAATGTTGGAAGTTCTCTTGGATGACTTCATGGAATGCTTATTTCATGGTGTTCTCAGTTACCCTTTCTGCTTCAGGGATACCAGCTGGGCATAGATTTGGCTTCTTGGCATCATCCCACATCTTTCAGAGGCTTTTTTCTTTCTTTTTGAGTTTTTTTTCTAGTTTTTGACAGACTGAGTTAATTCTATAATTCTTTTCTCTTCCTGAGTGATCCTGCTCCTTATGCTTGCTACTGTGTTTTTAATTTCCAGGATGAAATTCTTCATTTTCATTATTTGAAAATGGGCCTTTCTGAAATTAGTCAACTCCATTTTCACTTCTTGTACAACTTCGCTGAGTTTCACTTCTAGTTTCTCTTGGTTCTCTCTGTTCACTTTAGCCATCCATCCAATCTCTGATTTCTGTGGCTGTCATCTGGGGCAAGTCTTTCTTGGGGGGTTTCCATTCTCTGTGCTCTCATAGCTGATTTTTCAGGCACTATCTCTTTAGGATTGAGGATTGCCTATATTTTTTTCATTGATTTTTCCTTATTTGTGACATGCTTTTCTTCTCTCTCTATAATTCCTCTTTGGAGCCGGGCTCGGTGGCTCAGCCTGTAATCCCGCGCCTTTGGGAGGCTGAGGTGAGTGGATTGCCTGAGCCCGCGGGTTCGAGACCCGCCTGGGCAGCGAGACCTCATCTCTACAATAAATCAAAAATCAGCCGGGCGTGGTAGCGCATGCCTGTAATTCCGGCTACTCGGAAGGCGGAGGCGGAAGGATCGCCGGAGCCCAGCAGGCGAGGCTGCGGTGGCCGGAAGCGGCCACTGCACTCCAGTCTGGGCGACAGAGTGAGACTCCAACTCAAAAAAAAAAAAAAAAAAAAAAAAAATTCCTCTTTGGTTTTGTTGCTCTGATGCTAGTCAATGACTTGCTGTTCTAGGGCCCTTTCTGTCATTCAACATAAGATACTCAGTGTAAGAGGAGCATACCCTTCTGCTCCTTGCTCTACCCTGTGAAAAGCCTCTGCTTAGATTTTCTCTCCTGCTGTTAAACTGGTCAGGTTGGTTTTTAGCCCCTGTTGCAAGCACTCTGCAGAGAGTTGGTGGGGGGATGGGACCCTGTCTACCTTCTGTGGTTTGTAGCCTAGAAGCCTCCCCACCTTCCCATTGGGAAAGCCTTCTGGTATCTTTTGTGTTGCTCTCTCCCTGTTCAAGTCCAATTCCTGCTCAGTTCTTGAAAAAAAAGAGTTCTCTGTGGAGGTGTGGGGGCTGTGTTGCTCCCTCCCTGTTCAAGTCTTGTTCCTGCTCAGTTCTTGAAAAAAAGAGTTCTCTGTGGGGGTGTGGGCATCTGCCCTGTGGGAACACGGGGCTGGGAGGTGATTCTTTCTGATCTGGCGGGTAGGTTGGCTGCCAGCCACTGGTCACAGGCATCAACCAAGTTCAATCTACAAGGAAGTTTTCCCAGCCTAAGAGCCAGCTGCCAGGCTCCACTGGTAAAAGGTGTACTGTTGGTGGTTGTCCAAGAACAGGTTTTTGTTCCCTTTCCACTTGGGCTCTGGTTGCCTGCTGCTGTGCCCTGACCAGGAGTCTCCCTGCAGGTGACCAACAAATCACATGTGGCTAGGAGGAGGGTAACCGACCCAAAGCATCTTAGGATCACTCACCCCTTCTTGTTCACTGAGCAGAGCTTTAAAGCTTGTGTGAGCCTGGTGCATGGCAGGGGATGGGTGCCTAGGTTCCAGCAACTGCTGTCATTTTCTGGTCTCTATGTGTTCAAAAAGACCTTTGCTGGGTGCAAGTTCTTCACTTGTCCAAAACTGTTCAGGGTGTCTCCATGTATTGGTGGCTGGGTCCTTACTCTCTACCTTGCTCAGTGAGAGAGGTGCTGGTCTGTTGCTCCACAATGGCCATCTTAGATCCTCTCTATTCACCTTCTTGATGGTATTGTTTACAATGCAAAAGTTTGTAATTTTATCTAATTTAACTCTTTTTATTTTGGTTGTCTGTGTTTTCGGTGTTATATCTAAGAAATTATTGCCTGATTCAAAATCACAACAATTAGCATCTCCATTTTCTTCTAAGATATTCATAGTTTTAGCTTTTATATTTAGTTTTTTAAAATCTATTTTAATTTAATTTTTATATGTGGTGTGAGACAAGTTCCAACTTCATTATTTTGCATGTGAATATCACATTGTTCTAGCACCATTTGTTGAAAAGACTAGTCTTTCCTCATTGAATTGCCTTGGCATTATTGTTAAAAAAATCACCTGACCAAAAATATGTGCGTTTATTTGAATTCTCAATTCTATTCCATTGATCTGTATTTCTTTTCTTTTTTTTTTTAGTTGGAGTCTCACTCTGTCACCCAGACTGGAGTGCAGTGGCCGCTCCCGGCCACCGCAGCCTCGACCTGCTAGGCGCTGGCGATCCTTCTGCCTCAGTCTTCCAAGTAGCCGGAACTACAGGCATGCTACCATGCCTGGCTAATTTTTGATTTATTATAGAAATGAGGTCTCGCCAAGTTGCCCAGACGGGTCTCGAACCCACGGGCTCAGGCAATCCACTCACCTCAGCATCCCAAAGGCGTGGGATTACAGGCTGAGCCACCGAGCCTGGCTGATCTGTATTTCTATCCTTATATAATACCACACAGTCTTGATTACTGTAACTTTGTACATGGTTTTGTAATCAGGAAATGTGACATCTCCAAATTTGTTCTTGCCTTTGATTGCTCTGAATATTGTGGGTCTGTTGTATTTCTATATAAATTTTAGGATCAGCTTGTGAATTTTTGCAAAGAAGCCAGATAGAATTTTGATTGAGATTATGTTGAATCTGTAAATCAATCTGAGGAGTATTCCACTTTACAATATTAAATCTTCTCATTCATGAACACAGGATATCTTTCCATTTATCTAGGTATTATTTAGTTAAATTCAAGGATGTTTTGTAGTTTTCAGGTATACAAGTCTTACACTTCTGCTAAGTTTATTCCTAAGTATGTTATTTGTATTAATGTTATTATAAGTGAAATTCTTTTCTTAATTTTATTTTCACATTGTTCATTGCTAGTGAATAGAAATCAACTGATTTTCTCATATTGATCTTTTATCCTACAACATTGCTGAACCATATGAATTGTAATAGACTTTTAGTAGATTCTCTAGGATTTTCTACATACAAGATCATGTCATCTGTAAATAGAGAAAGTCTTGCTTTGTACTTTCCAATTTGGATGCCATTCATTTATTTTTTTTCCCCTAAGTGTCCTGGCTAGAACCTCCAGGACAATGTGGCAAGAGAAGACAGTCTTGTCTTGTTCTTGATGTTAGGGGAATTTTCTGTCATTCACCATTAAGTATGATGTTAGGTGTGGGTTTGTCTCATACATGCTGTTTTATCAGGTTGAGAAAGTTCCCTTTTATTCCGAGTTTCTTGAGTGTTTTTATCATGAAAGAGTGTTAGATTTTGTCAAATGTTCTTTCTGGGTCTACCAAGATGATAATGTGGTTTTTGTCCTTTATTCTAATATAGTGCATTATATTAACTGTTTTTTAGATATTAAACAAGCTTTGCATTTTTTCAGATAAAGCCCATTTAGTAATGGTTTAATCATCCTTTTTACATGTTGCTGGATTCAGTTTGCTAGAATTTTGTGGAGGATATTCATGCCTATATTCATAAGAAAAAAATGGCCTGTAATTTTCTTTTCTTGTGATATCTATGTTTGGTGTTTGTTATCAGGGAATACTAGCCTCACAAAATGAGATTGGAAGTGTTTCCTCTGCTTCTATTTTTTGAAAGTTTCAGGAAAAAAAAGGTATTATTTCTTTTTTATTTTTTTAGTTTTTGAGTTAAAGTCTCACTCTGTCACCCAGACTGGAGTGCAGTCAGTGGCTCCTCCCGGCCACTGCAGCCTCGACCTGCTGGGCTCCAGCGATCCTTCTGCCTCAGCCTTCCAAGTAGCTGGAATTATAGGTGTGCGCTACCACGCCCAGCTAATTGTTTTTTTTTATTTATTGTAGAGATGAGGTCTTGCCAAGTTGCCCAGTGGGTCTCGAACCCCCGGACTCAGGCAATCCATTCACCTCGGCCTCCCAAAGCACTGGGGTTACAGGCAGAGCCACTGAGCCCAGCCTATTTCTTCTTTAAAAGTTTGATAGGACTCACCAGTGAAGACACCTATGCCTGATATTTTCTTTGTGGAAAGATTTTAAACTACTAATTTAACTTCCTATTATGAGTCTATAAAGATTTTCTATTCTTTCTTGAGTCAGTTTTGGTAGTTTTTGCCTTTCTAGGGATTGTCTATTTCATTTAGCTATCTAATTTGTTGGCATACAGTTGTTGATACTAGTCCCTTATATTACTTTCCTTCTGTAAGACTGGTAGTGATATTCTCTCTTTCATTCATAACTTCAGCAATTTGAATTTTCTTTTATTCTTGTTGAGGCTACCTAAAGGTTTGTAAGTATTTGTTGATTATTTCAAAGGACAAACTTTTGATTTCAATGGTTTTCTCTATTTTTTTCTTATTCTCTATTTCATTAATTTCCACCCTAATCTTTTAATATTTCTTTCCTAAACTTTGGGTTGAGTTTGCTCTTCTTTTCTTCACTGTTTTACGTGGAAGGCTCAGTTATTGCTTTGAGATCTTTCTTCATTTTCAAAAACTGAGATGGGGCCAGGTGTGGGAAGCAGAGACGAGAGGACTGTCTGAGCCCAGAGGTTGGAGACCAGCCTGAGCAACTTGGCGAGCCTCATCTCTACAATAAATAAAAAATTTAGCCAGGTGTGGTGGTGCATGCCTGTAGTTCCAGCTACTAGGAAGGCTGAAGTGGAAAGATCACCTGAGCCCAGCGTGTCAAGGTTGCGGTGGCTGTACAAAGCATAACACTGTACTCCAGCCTGGGCGACAGAGTAAGACTCCGTTTCAAAAAACAAACAAAAAAACCAAAAATTGAAACGCAGTCTCACTATGTTGTCCCGGCTGGTGTGAAACTCCTCGGCTCAAGTGATCCTCCTGCCTCAGCTTCCCAAGTAACAGGGACTACAGGTACCTTTCTTCATTTTTAATATAGGCATTTACAACTATAAAATTCTCTCTAAACAGTGCTTTAGCTGTAGCCCATAAATTTTGGCATATTGTGTCTCTTTTTATTCAACTCAAAGTATTTTCTAATTTCTCTGTGACTTCCTTTTTGCCCTATTATTTAAGACCATGTTGTTTAAGTTTCTTGTATTTGTTAATTCTCAAAATTACTTTCTGTTACTGATTTCTAATTTCATTTCACTGTGGTTGGAGATCAGATTTTGTATTGTTTCAATCCTTTTAAATTGATTGAGCCATGTTTTATGCCCTAGCATTTGGTTTATCCTGGAGAATGTTCTATGTGCACTTTTGAAGAATGTATTTCCTGCTGTTATTGGTTGGAGTATTCTATAGATGTATGTTAGGTCTAGTTTATAATCTAGCACTGTATATAAGCTATAGACCAAAATCCCTTATGAATGTGGATATAAAAATCCTAGGTATTATATTGTTGAAGTCTTCAATATCCTTGCTGATCTTTTGCCTAACTGTTCTATACATAATTGAAAATGGCATTGAAGTCTCCAAATATTACTGTTGATTTGTCTATTTTCTCTTCATCTCTGTCAGTGTTTGCTTCTTATATTTTGGGGGCTCTGTTGTTAGGTATATATTCAGGTCTTATAATCTTTTTTGGGTTATATATTATCTTTGTAATTTGTGTTCTGGCCTCTAGTTTCTCAATAATACAGTTCCACAAATTACTCCTAGGTACATCTTTCTAAATATTTTGCTGATATAACTATGCTTCTCAAAAACCTTAAAATCTTTATGTTCGCCTGTAGTTCCAGTGGAAGGATCGCTGGAGTCCAGCAGGTTGACGCTGGGGTGGCCATGAGCATGGCACTATACTTCAGCCTGGGCAACGGAGTGAGACTTCAACTCAAAAGAAAAAAAAATCTTTATATTGCTAACAAAATAAACTTCAAACTTCTAGGATCTTTAAAAATCCAGCTTCAATTTGAATCTCCATTTGAATCTTCTACTACTATACTTCATCCCACCTGGACCATTTGCCATTTCTTGAATATATCTACAAAGTTGTCATCTCTGTGTCTTTGTGCCATCTATCTGAAATGCCTGTATGTATCTCTATCAAAACCCTCCCTATTATTCAGGGCCTATTGGGCTATCAACTTTTCACTGCAACTGGAAGTATACTTTCTTTTCTTAGTTACTTTGATATTTTATGCTATTCTTAAAGTCCAGATCTCTGTTCCTGTATTTGAGAAATCCAAGATTATGTCTTACCTTTCCCTTTAGACAAGACATTCTTCAAGGGTAGAGTTCATGTACTTCTCATTTTTCTGTTTCCAATGATGCCTAGCAGATTAATACTTTGTCCATAGCAGGTATTTAATATAAAGCTGTTAAATTCATGAGTGTCACGTTTTTTGATACCAGGTATTTGAAGTAAAGCATTCATACTGTTATTCAACTCAGAGAAGGGGTTTATTAGTTAGGCCTTTGAGAAGTTTTAGTTACTTACTCGTTCTTTTAATTGTATTACTTCTTTGTCTTTTTGTTGCTTCCACTGTCTAAACTTCTCAGCATCCTCTTTCATCTGACGCATTAACTGTACCCGCTGGTTTTTCATCATCTATAAAAACAAAAACCAGTGCAAGTATTAGTCATCTGCATTTTATTCTAGGCTGATGTGCAGATGGACAGACTTGCCATTAAGAAGAGAGAAAACCCAGAGATAAGCTGAGAAAGTTACTAACAGGTTTTCTGATTAGGTTGGCAATACCTTTTGCTATGCTTGCTCAGGGTTTCCAAGTATAGACTACACAAATGAACTTTCTGAAGAAATAAAAGAAAAATGTACCTACAAGCTAAATCTAGTCCTAAATTTACTGTATATAAATGAAAATTTAAGGAAATATCTACTAAGCTTCAAGGACAAATCTACCTAGCAACCACTGTAATCTAAAGGTTTCATTATAAGTGGCCTGGAACCAACACTTTGTAGATGTTACAAGTTGAGCATTCAGCAACTAAGAATTTTCTCTAGGTATCTATCTTCTTGTTACTACTTTAGGAAATTATGCCACATGATCATGGAAAGTGATCAGGATATCACCAAGTATGCAGATGTCTTTGTCCTTTGGTTTCAGAGAATCTAACATTAAACTCTGAATATAAAAGCAAGGCTTTATGACTTAGATTCTAGAAGACTATCAGCATAATGTTCTGCAAAAAGGTATTTGTGGAAATTCACACTTGAAATGATTGCACTTGCCTGCTATTCTCTTACCTGAAAATACCTCTGTAGTATAATTCTAAATGGAATACCTGTGTTTGTAAATTCCAGTGGAGTAAATTACAAGAAATAATTACCTGTATCTCTTGGTTCAGTTTGGAGACAGTATGCTCTGTGGATTCCTTCAGTTTTAGAAGTTTGGACTGTTCATTCAGTTTCTTCTTCAGATCGGCTATTTGACCCTCCAGCTCCTGGAGACGTTTACGACGGCGTTCACTCAACCTAAACACAGATGACATAGGAGTGAAGACTATCCGCAAAGCCTGACTTTAGGAGACGTAATACTAGACTTCCAGATTCACAACCCTGATATATATAAAAGAGGCAACTAATCACCTGGCTATCTTAAAAAAAAAAAAAAAAAAGAATACCATCCAAATAACCAAAACTGTCTCACTTAATAGGAGCTTAATACAAAGAGCAAAACATTTTTTTAGTATGTAACAATGCAACTGCCTCAATATAATCCTCCCCCCAACTATGTCAAAAGGATGGCACTTTGAAGGTATTTCACTTCATGTTAGCTATAAGGAATACTTCTGACAATTATCATACAAGCCTGAGATAAAAAGTAAATATTTATCATAACTTTTAATGAGCTTTAGACTCAACAGAGAGATGAAACAGTCACCGAGTAAAAAGAAGGTAGAATAGCCAATATGGCAGAGGTCTGAGGGAGAATGGCATGTTCGGGTTATCTACCTTTATTTTATTCTTAACTGATAAGGGATATGGCTAGATTGAATTTTTAATCTGTAGCCTGGACATTAATTCTATTCACAAGCAAATTTACCATCAGTGCAGGGACAGATAAACTGCTGCTGTATTGAAGGTCTGATAATCTTCCAAAAGCCAGTGCAAATGCTAACTTTTTACAAAGCCTACCTTGATCATACCAGCCTGAACTGACCTCTCTTGCCTCTGAACTCTTAACACAATTACTGCCTAAGAAAGACATTTATTTGGCATGTGTTCTGTTATGGCATTCTTTTACTGTCAATGTTATTTAATACCTCAATTATTTAACTTTTCTTGTATTTAGGTCTCCTCTTCATAACTAGGTTTAAATCCTTTGGAGGCAGTAAATGGGTGTTCTGTTTCTCTATTCCCTCCGAAACCACTCACACATAGTTGGTACTTAAAATAACATTTATTAACTTTATTCTTACTTGGCTTGGTTGACATCCTTCTTTGCTGTCTGAAGTTCAAGTACTAATTCTTCCTTTTCCTTTTGCAGATTGATAACTTCTAATTCTAGATTTTTTATGTTATCCTAGAAACATTATAAGTCAAAGACAAAGAAAGCATTACATGACACAGGAAGAAAATCACTTCAAAATTTTACATCTCAAAGAACTACGCATTAAATTTTACCAATTCACCCAGCTGCAGTAGCTCACGCCTATAATCCCAGTACTTTGGGAAGTGGAGGTGACAGGATTGCCTGAGACCAGGGATTCGAGACCAGCCTGGGCAACTTGGCAAGACCTTGTCTCTCCAATAAAAATAAAAAATATTAGCTGGGTGTGGTGGCGCATGCCTGTAGTTCCAGTTACTAGGAAGGCTGAGGTGGAAGAATTGCCTGAGCCCAGGAGGTCAAGGCTGCCACAGCCGTGAGTGTGCCATTGCACTCAAGCCTGGGCAACAGAGAAAAACTCTGACTCAAAAAAAAAAAAATTTTTGCATACTGAAAATATTGTTCTTGCATTAATGGAGATTAAAGTTATGTAGTAGGAAAAGTTTGGAACCCAAATGCCTGGGTTTGAGTCTTGATTGCAACACTTACTAAGTATCTTCAGAAAAGTAACTTCATCTCCTTTAGTTTTAGTTTGTGTACAGAAAAGTTAATATAGCAGGCCTGAGACAGCTATCTTTAAAAAGGCCTGCTTGCAAGGACGGCCCTTGGCTTGTGTCTGGGAACTTAGATTTTAGTAGGGTTGCCACCATTCCCTAATTGATAGGAATAGCTCATTATGCCTAAATTGCACAAACAATATGATTTATCTCCCACCGCACCCACCTGTTCCCGGTAGTTTCCCGCTACTGCCGATCCCTTTCTTATAATATTATAATTGTTCAGGGTCCACTTATGAGTGAGAACATGTGGTACTTGGTTCTTTGTTTCTGTGATAGATCACTGAGTATTACAGACTCTAAATCCATCCAAGTTGCTGTGAAGTTCATAATTTTGTCCTTCTTTATGGCTGTATAATATTCCATCGTATATATGTACATTTTTAAAAAACAGTCCACTTTCGATGGATAGCACAGTTGGTTCCATGTTTTTGCTATTGTGAATAATGCTGTGATAAACATGTTTTTATAGGTATCTCTTTCATAGAGTGATTTGAGTTTCTCTAGGTATATACCCAGTAGGGGGACTGTGGGGTCATATGGGAGGTCGATTTTTAGAACTTTTAGGAATCATAACATTGTTTTCCACAGAGGCTGTACTAGTTTACACTCCTACCAACAGTGTAGAAGTGTTCCCTTTTCCCCACATCCTCTCCAGCATCTGTTGTTTTTTGAGTTATTGATGATGGCCATCCTGACTGGAGTTAGGTGGTATCTCAGTATGGTTAGACAACATTTCTTATAGGTTGTAACAACACACTACTAGAGAAATGAAGTGCTTCCCGAGACTCCACAGGGAGAAAATTCTTGGAAGCTTATACCTGGCTTTGTCTAGACTTTACCCAAGCGCCTCTTTCTCTGCTGATTTTTCTTTGTATCCTTTCATTATATTAAATATTAACGGTGGTATATGGCATAGCCTATTGCTCCTAGGCCACAAACCTGTACAGTATGGGAGGCAACTGTCACACAATGGAAAGTATTTGTGTATCTAAACATATCTAAACCTAGAAAAGGTACAGTAAAAATATAGTATCATGATCTTATGGGACCACAGTCTGTCATTGACTGAAATATTGTTATCTGGTGTGTGACTGTATATTTAACATATTCTCGACTGGCAAGTATTTTATTTTCCTAATACTGAGAGCAGGTGAAAATAAAAAAAAGTCTGAAGCTGGTTGCTGCAAACTTCTGCCGTTAAGCACAAGTGAAATGGTCTTTTCTAAACTGTCACCTTTTTCATAATACAACTGAAATTTGTAGACATATCCAGTATTTGCCTCAGACACCATTCTGACTAGCATTCCATACTTTATATTTTTATTTGGATTACAAACCTGACAGTTTTCCACGATGAGGTAAAATCATGCCAGCAGTTGCAAATGAGTCAAATATTATGTATTTTATATATTACATACCACATTTTTAAATGTCTAGAATATAATTAATATATAAATAAATAATATACAATATATGCACACACATATGTGTGTGTGTGTATACCAAGTGAATTGTGTGTTAAACATAAATAGAGCTGGGTACAATGGCTCATGCCTGTTATCTCAGCACTTTGGGAGGCTGAGATAGGAGAATTGCTTGAGGCCAGGAGCTCTACACCAGCCCGAAACAACATAGCAAGACTTCATCTCTTAAAAAAAAAAAAAGAAAAATCAAAAAATTAGCTGAGCATGGTGGTCCACACCTGCAGCTCCAGCTACTCAGGAAGCAGAGACTAAAGGATCGCCTGAGCCCAGGAAGTTGCGGCTCCGTAAGCTACAATTGTGGTACTACACTCCAGTCTGAGAAACAGAGTGAGACTACGACACAAAAAACAAAACAAAACACATAAATAGAATTATACTGTGTAAATATATTATTCTGAAACGTGCCTTTTAAAAAAATTATTTGGACTTGAAGATTTATTTAAATCAGTACATATAGATCCACCTGATTTTTTGTTGTTGCCATACTGACATATTCTTGTACAAGGCTTTACTAGGGTAGAGAGAAGTGGATTTATAGGGTCATGACGATACACATTGTCAATTTTAACAGATATTACCAAATTGTCACCCAAAGTGACTATTCCAATTTCCACTCTAGCCAGCTGTTAATGAGAGTACTTGTTTTCCTACACCTTTGTCAACATTTGATACTACGACACTTCAAAATTGTTATGAATCTGATGAGTAAAAAATAGTATCTTTCTAGTTATCTATACTGCATTTAGTCAGTAATTGTCTCACCAATTCTACAGGGGAGTTATTCAAATATTTGAGTCCTGGTTTACTACAACTCATGGTAATCTTCATGAATCTGAACATATGCCTCCTCTAATTTTTCTATGGAAATTCTTTATAATGATAGGAAAAATACTATTTAGAATTAAAAACTGTCTTTATTTCTTAGAAAAAGAGAGGTGGTGACTTACGTGTAATTAAAATGTACTGTTTATATTAAGAATTTATTTCTTCTTAACTATTAGGTTTGGAAACTCAAGTATATTTGATAACAAGGGAAAAGGATTAGATATCTTACTACAGCTATAGCTCATTTTTATTATGAGTATTATTATTATTTTTTAGTTGGAGTCTCACTTTGTTGCCCAGGCTGGAGTGCAGTGGCACGCTCCCGGTTACCGCAGCCTTGATCTGCTGGGCTCCGGTGATCCTTCTGCCTCAGCCTTCCAAGTAGCTGGAACTACAGGCATGCACTACCACACCCAGCTAATTTTTGATTTATCGTAGAGACGAGGTCTCACCAAGTTGCCCCGGCTGGTCTCGAGCCCACGGGCTCAGGCAATCCACTTGCTTTGGCCTCCCAAAATGCTGGGATTACAGACTGAGCCACTGAGCCCGGCTGCTATAGCTCATTATTAACACCTTCTTATGAGGTTACAAGTATGAGGGAGAACCCCCAAAAACTCGGAATTATTTTTTGGAGGGTGGGCCCCTTTTAGTACAGGTTTCCCCTACTAGGTAAGAGTTCTAGGAACACAGTGGTATCGGTGTACCAGCTAGGTTGCTGTGAAAGGCTGTGTTCAGCTTCAGTGAATTGTTTTTGGAGATTCTTTCAATGCATTTGCTCATTTCATGATGGGTGACTTACATGGACAACTTGTCTATATCACACTGAGTTGACTCACGTGCCCCACCCTCCCTATTTACCTAATCTTGCCCCAAGTGACTTTTTTTGTTTGTTTGTTTCCCTGATGAAAAAAAGTCCTCAAAGGGAAATGTGTTGCCAGTGTGGAAGAGGTAAAACAAAAAATAGTAGAAGCACTAAAAGGCATCAAAATTGATGAGTTCAAAAACAGTTCTAAGCAGTGGCAAATGCTTAATAGGTGTACTGCATCATACAGAAGGTAACTGAAGTGTAAACATGAAAGAATGAATACACAATTTTTTATAAATAAATTCTAGATTTTTTGGGGGGGTCTCCCTTGTATAATGACACATCCCCCATGTTTGTGGCAAGAGTAAAAGAAGAAAGAACAAATTTTTCACCTTTACCAGTAATCCTCTGTTTATCCTGGAAAAGCCAAAATACACTTGACCTAAAAAAAGGCTGCATTGTATATCCTGTTTAACATGGACAACTAAATTACATAATTAACTTGCTGCCTTCTAAAATCTCACTAAAATGAGCCAAAAAGGAGATATAAATCAACAAGAATGAACACAAAAGAGGAGAGCAGTTGAGAGATATCAATAGACTTTTGGAAGAGGAAAACAGCTTGATAAGTAGTAACTGACTTCCAGCATGGAAACAGCTAAAATATAACTCTTAACAGGATGAATGCCAAGAAGTAAGACAATCTGTGCCACACAACCACAGAGGGGAGGAGAGGCTTCTTTTCTGGACAGATTGAACCTCAGAGGCTAGACTTACAGACATCAGACACAGCTCACAGCAGGGATGATGTACCATACAGATTGATAGGGATAAAATAAATATTTGCATATGACTGAAGAGACTCCAACTCCCTTATTTTCTCTGGGTTACCAGAATGATGGCATACCACCACTACACCCCCACAATCCAGGAGGAAGAATAAATAACTTCTTTATTGGAAACTGACTAGCCCAAGATAAACCCATGCATATATATAACTTCCTATTGGCTTTTAGTGCCTCACTTTTACATATTAATGGACAGCCAAGGATCACTAGAAATTTGAGGAAAGCATCTTCATTAAAGAGACCAAAACAGGCACCCTAGAGAAAAAACCTTGGAGGAAACAGAGGCAAGGCAAGGAGAAGAGAACAACTCGACAAAATGTAATTCCTACCCTTAGAGATGGGTAGTGCATCCATGAAAAAAAAGGGGGGGAAGGTATAAAAGGGACAATTACAGGATCAAAAGGAGACTTAAGAGCCCTTGGAAATTAATAGGCAAATAAGATAATTTCCCAGAGAGTGGAATAAAAAGACAAAGAAATAGAAAGAAAAGAGGAGATAAGAAAAGCAGAAACTAAATCTAAGAGATCTATTATCTGACTGAGAAGTACAAAAGAAAACAGAGAAAATGTAGAGAGACGGCATTCAAAGAAGTGATACAAGAAAACTTTCCAGAAAAGAATACAAAATTCCAGATCAAAATGACCCAACAGGCATCAAGCACAATAAATGAGAAAAGAGCCATACCGAGACACATCATTGTGAAATTAAATAATACTTGGGGACAAAGAAAAGATCCTGAAAGTTTCCAGAGGAAAAAAAATATAGGCCTAATACAAAGAATTAAGAATCATATGGACTTCTCAAGAGCAACATGGAAAATAGAAGACAATGAAGCAAGACCTTCAAAATTCTAAAGAGAAAAAACTTCCATAGAATTCTAAACCCAGCCGAGTAAGTGTAAAAATGAACAAAAGCTATTTTCAGACATGCAAAACTTTAAAACATTTTCCTTTCGAGTATATATTGCCAGGAAGCTAATGGGGTTGTACTTCACCAAAACAAAGGGATATACCTAAGAGGAGGAAGATATGTAATCTGTTTCAACACAGAGATGAAAAGAGAAGCAAATTCCCAAGAAGATGGTACCAGATTGATGGCTGGGCAGAAAGCAAACAAGGACAGATGATTCCAGGAACACTATTTTCAAGAAAGAAATGGATTAATAAATTATCTAGTACATTTTACCACAATGAGGAGTTTTATAGTTTTGTCAAGATGTTTGGAGATAAAATTATTGACAGGTACATAGAAAACTAAGCAAACGAAAAAAATGATGTAACTCCAGACAATATAAAAAGTCATACAATTAAGAAAATGCAATCATATTACATTATGTGGCTCAATCGTTAAACATATTTACATAATCAGAGAAATTTAAACACTATGCATTTAAACAAAAAGTATGCTATAACCATTTTGAAAGATGGAGGTGAGGCAATATGCATGGGTGGATAGGATTAGACAGCTATATTCTCATCTTCTATAGTGGGAAGTCAATAGATAATATCTGAAAAAATATATATATATTTCTTGAGTTGGAGTCTCAATCTGTTGTCCAGGCTGGAGTGCAGTAACATGATCACAGCTACTGGATCCTTGACTATTGGGCTCAGGTGATCCTTCTGCCTTAGCTTTCCAAGTAGTTGGGTATACAGGCATGTATTACCATGCTCGGTTAATTTTTCGACTTATTGTAGAGATGAGGTCTCACCATGATGCCCAGGCTGGCCTCAAACTCCCAGGCTCAGGCAATCCTCCTGTCTTGACCTTTCAAAGTACTGGGATTACAAGTGTGAGACACTGCGTCTGGTCTAAAAATTTTAAATTGACAAAATTATATTACCAAGTCTTATCTAGAGATATGGAGGTAAATGTAAGAAGAAATAGCTTAAAGAATTTGAAGTATTAGCCTTAGAAATAGGTATAGGACTGCTTTTATTTTTCTGAGTATCATAGTATTTAACTTTTAAAAAATGATGTACATGCATTATTTGACATAAATAAAAATTAAGCTTCAAAAAAATTAAAAAGACCATGATAACAAAAAAGGGAAAAAAAAAATCTCCGTTGGGAAGTCAATCATTATTTTGGAAGTAACCTCTACCCTAGAGGGAAAAAGTGGTGAAAATTGACTAGGAGAAACTCTTCCTGTTTTTACTCTGAAAATTTAGGGAAGCTGGTAGTTAAAAAGCATGAATACTACAGCTGTTTCTCAATGTTAGCATTTAGTACTTGGGGGTGGTAGGATATAGCCGGATGGAAAAACAATCCATCCTTCCCCCATCATACATCCTAATATCCCTCTGTGATCACAGACACTGAGAAACACTTAACTATAAGGGAAAATAAGGTTTGGAGCAAGGGCCATTTTTTGTCAGTGATTCAAAAGTTAAAGATTTGCCTTTAGCCGGGCTCGGTGGCTCAGCCTGTAATCCCGCGCCTTTGGGAGGCTGAGGTGAGTGGATTGCCTGAGCCTGCGGGTTCGAGACCCGCCTGGGCAGCGAGACCTCATCTCTACAATAAATAAGAAAATCAGCCGGGCTTGGGAGCGCATGCCTGTAATTCCGGCTACTCGGAAGGCTGAGGAGGAAGGATCGCCGGAGCCCAGCAGGTCGAGGCTGTGGTGGCCGGGAGCGGCCACTGCACTCCAGTCTGGGCAACCAAGTGAGACTCCAACTCAAAAAAAAAAAAAAAAAAAAAAAAGATTTGCCTTTAAGTAAAGACCTAATTGTTAATTTGCAAGGGTTACTTAGAACTAAAGTAGATAAAAGTTGAGCCATGCCCGGCCCGGTGGCTCAGCCTGTAATCCCGCGCCTTGGGAGGCTGAGGTGAGTGGATTGCCTGAGCCTGAGGGTTCGAGACGCGCCTGGGCAGCTTGGTGAGACCTCATCTCTACAATAAATCAAAAAATTAGTCGGGCGTGGTAGCACGCGCCTGTAGTTCCAGTTACTTGGAAGGCTGAGGCGGAAGGATTACCGGAGCCCAGCAGGTTGAGGCTGCGGTGGCCGGGAGCGGCCACTGCACTCCAGTCTGGGCGACAGAGTGAGACTTAACAAAGTTGAGCCATTTGCCAAGTCATGTGACATCCACTAGTGTCTTCATAATTTTTTAAATTTTCACTTTTTATTTATTTTTTACCCAAAAAGACAAACACTGGAATAACCTCTTCATAATTCACACTATAACCCAGACCATTTACTAAAAGATTCTTTTCTCAGATCTAAGCATAGTTATCAGAACACATTTTCACTATAAGTAGGGACCATATTTATTATAACATTATCAAACTATTTATTAAACACCTATGGCATAAGATAAGGTATTAGATTAAATAGAACAAAATTACAGGTTCCCTATCCTGAATGTATCCTTTTTCGTAAAGAACTCCAGTTGTACTGTGCACATTTTGTTGTCTTTTCATCATCAAAAATGATGTGCTTGTTTTCTTCCCATTTACTTAAAGAGAGATGGTAGTCATGCACAAATACTGCCCTAGAAAATGGTTTACCTGGTATTGGAACTGAATGGGCTGTAGTTGGTTGTCATTCTGAGTCATCTTCCTAGCTAGGGCCTCTTTCAGTGCCAGGGCTTTATTCAACTCAACAAGTTCCTTAGACATCTGAGCTTGACGGAGAGCATGCTGAGTAGTGAAAGCATCAGAAGACCTGCTCATCTCTGGACTGGTTTCCACTTGCTAGAAAAAATCAGAACAATGATTTATAAGAAAAACAAGTAAATGGAGTTCCTTAGGCACTGTTTTGTCAAATCTCACATCACTTCTCCATTAGCAATATGTCTGTTCCTTCACATTTGTGGCTTCTGATATAACATTTGCTTTAAACATCTAAAATAAATTGAGCTAGCCTATTTCTTGCTCTCACAAGCACCTTATTTCTAAGTTCCAGCCTACACTTCTTACTTTTACCTCATTCCAAGGGGTCCTTTGAGGAAAGAAAGCCCTGGAAATGGCACTTTAGGAATGGTGAATATTGAGAAAAGAGTTAATATATTCTCACACAGCTATTTCTAATACCAGAACTAGTATTTTCCTTTGTTCAGAATATGAAAACTACTGACATATAGTTATTTTAGAAGGAAAAGGCTGTCTCGTCTCAAGCAAACCATTGTCTAGCATTTCATTTTGTCTTTATAAACTTTATTCAACATCTAATACATTTTATCTATCCTTGTGATCTGAGCACTCAAAATATTTTCCTTGGTTGTTTTAGCCCTTAGTATCCCATCCATAGAAAAGAATGCTGAGAAAAAAATTCCCTTCTATTTCTCCTCTAATGTTTTTTTGACATGGCCATAATTTCTTAATTTGCTCCTCTCCTCATTTTAACTTCCTGAATAGTTGATGCAGAATACTAGCCTATAACAAGAAATCAGTAAGCCAGATTACAAATATGAAACATTACATCCTTGAGAAGTCCTGCTACCCACGATCAGTTATACTATTAGAGATAGAGCTTACCCAAGGTAGGGATTTTATGAAGCTGAGATTTACACTAAAGATTTCTGGATTTCCAGGGCATTCTACGGAGGATGGTAACAATCACAGGTTCTCTTCTTCAATTGAGTGATAAATTATAGGAAATGGCACAGTTAGAGCTCCTGATTCTACATAAAGGGGCCAATTACTTACAGCTTCTGGTTCCACCGCAGTATCAATGGCTGCAGTCATGCAAGCAACAGTTTCATCCTGCAGTAACAAATGTTTTGGTTTAGGGAAAGATTCTGAAGTGAGGCTTGCTAGTGGATTTTATATTGGTTATTTAATTTTCTTCAAATGAGACTGTTTAAGGTGCTGGACCCATTTTGTAGCCACAGAAACCCCAAAAGCCACTTGTTTCCATTTCCTAACTCTCAAGATCCTTTCTTCTTCATAAAGGGCAATTATGTAGCATTTGTTAAAAAAAAAAATAAGGTTATGTGGCAACTGACATATTTCTTGCAATACTTTCGCCCTTCCAGAGATCATTGCACCAGGGTGAAACTTTAAGCCATTCCACAGGCCAAAGTTTAACCCATTTTATGGATGTTATCCTTTCTTTTTATGTTTCTATCACTAAAGTACAGATCTAGCCAGTTCTTATGGGCACACCATCCTAAGAACAGACATATCAAATAATGGCAATGTATTTGAAAAGTAAATAGAATATAGTCAGTCAAGGTAGCAAGACCTCAGTCCACAAGGAAACAAATATATTAGGTAGGTACCCCAGAAAAATGTGCTCATGAAGTCATACAAATGCACTGTAGGTTCTTCTCCTCATATAGATAAGAACTGATCATAAAGATATAGAATCAATCTAAGTGTCCACCAATAGATGATTGGATAAAGAAAATGTGGTGTGTATATACACAATGGAGTACTACTTAGCCATAAAAAAGAATGAAATCATGTTTTTTGCAGCAACATGTATGGAACTAAGAGGTCATTATTTTAAGTGAAATAACTCAGAAGCAGAAGAATCAAATACCACATGTTTTTACTTATAAGTGGCAGCTAAATAATGTGTACACATAGACACAGAGAGTGGAATGATAAATGTTGGAGACTTGGGTGGGTGAGGGATGAAATATTACTTAATAGGAACAATGTACACTTTTTGGGTGATAGCTACATGAAAAGCCCAGACCTCACCACTACACACTTGAAACAAAACTGCAGGTTTACCTCCTAAATCTATAAAAATAAAAAAAAGAAAAAGGAAAAAAAGAAAAAGATCATATGTAGCTACTCCAAGTAGTGCTTACCAGGAGAGAAAGGATAAATACTACTTCCCTCCCAGAGAATAGCAAATTGTTTTTATTTATTTATTTACTTATTTAATTATTTTTTTGGTGTGTGTATGTGTGTGTGGGGGCTATTGGAACAACAACCCCCAAGAAAAGAACCTAAAACTACTTATTAGGACTAATATTATTATTATTTTTTTTTGAGTTGGAGTCTCACTCTGTCGCCCAGACTGGAGTACAGTGGCCGCTCCTGGCCACTGCAGCCTTGACCTGCTGGGCTCCAGCGATCCTTCTGCCTCAGCCTTCCAATTAGCTGGAACTACAGGCGCGCACTACCACGCCTGGATGATTTTTTGATTTATTGCAGAGATGAGGTCTCACCAAGTTGCCCAGGCGGGTCTCGAACCCACGGGCTCAGGCAATCCATTCACCTCAGCCTCCCAAAGGCGCGGGATTACTGGCTGAGCCACCGAGCTGGTTTAGGACTATTTTAAAATAAACTATCATGAGCAAGCTCTGTTCTCACCACTGGAATTTAGGCTTTACTTGGCATTGTAACATATGGATTACCACTTCTGTGTGATTCATCAAAGCCCTGGAAAGAAAGGATTATTTCCAGGAAGTCATCTGACTAAGGAGGTCATATGCAGCAAGAGCTATTAGCTTAACAGCAAAGAAAGGAGTTAGGGTTAGCATATTCAGTCTCTACACCAGTCCTGTGACACATTACATAGTTGTTGAAACTTGAATCTTAGTACTTTTAAGGTGAAGAGTGAACAGGCCCTTAATAAGTGCTGTTTGTAAAGCATTTCCCTTATTCTGCCCAGAAACTCCTAACCAGCGGGGCTCAAAGAGAATGCAAAGGAAGTTCCAGCATTCCCATATACTTTTTCATCATGATTTATAGTACTGGTGATTCTTCAAGCATAGGACATACTAAAACCTTTTTTAAAAACAGCACATCAATCTAATATAGGTTAATGGTTATCCTTTCTTCACTCCCATGTTTCAATTTTCTATAAAAGGACTAGTTATAGGCCTATCCTAGATTATTAGAGCCTGTAACACTGGCTTTTGGAGACTTTTTCTAGTGCCTGCCAGAGGATCTAGGCTCAAAGTAGTTACGTTAATCCTTGAAGAAGATATGGTGGCTGGGCACAGTGGCTCACACCTGTAATCCCAGCATTTTGGGAGGCTGAGGTGAGAGGATAGCCAGAACCCAGGGGTTCAAGACCAGCCTGGGCCACATGGCTGGTTTCTACAATAAATCAAAAAATTAGCTGGGCATGGTGGTACACACCTGTAGTCCCAGCTACTTGGGAGGCTGAGGTAGAAGGGTCACCTAAGCCCGGGAGCCTGAGGCTGTGGTAGCTGTGACCATGCCATGGCACTCCAGCCTGGGTAACAGAGTGAGACTCTGACTCAAGAAAAAAAAAAAAAAAAAAGAAGATATGTTGTTACTGTGGGTTTATGTTTGGCTTTTGGCCCAGTGAAATCTCATAGTACTAAGGTTTAAGCTTAGTTCTATAGTGACATATCTACATGAACATGGCAGAATTCTGCCTCCATAATCCTAAATGTAAATATATAACAATAGAATTTGTTTCCATCTCACAGCCCCGTCCCCCCCCCATTCTAAGACAATAACTGAGAACCTCTTCAAAGTAAAAAATATGATTTAATAAAGGTGATGATTAGGGGAACAAGGCTAGGGTACATTGTGCTACATTAACCAGCAATATCCTCCAAGATGAAGTGTAGGCTGTACCCTTATGGGGCAAGCAAAATGTTTTTTATGGAATTGGTCTTAGAAGAGAGGATATAAACAAAAAAAAATATTTGATTTTGTGGGAACTGAAAGCATTGCATGAATTTCCTCACAGGTAACTACAACAAGGAGGTCTGCTTGAATTATATTTTAAAGGAAGAAATGGCACAGTTTAGCACTTAAAGCCCCAGGAGGAATATCCAGGAACAATGGTTGCCTTCAAAACAGAAAAGGGGGTATTCACCTGTCACTTTAAATAAAAATAGTTTAAGTCCAGAATGAAGGGCATAAGCATTTAAATTTGAAACATTTACTTTCACTGTATTGAGTCTTAATAAAAAAACCCACAGGATACGTTGTTGTGTATTTCCAAAAAATATATAGTTGGGAGGATCTCCAAACAATAGATGTCGAGAACTCTAATTCAAGAGTCCAGTAGGAGTGCTGGATAAAAGGATTTACTCTGCCTAACTGTGACAGTGGATGGAAGCCAGGATCTTTATCAGCTTGTGGCAATCTTTAGCACCCCGCTACTGTGTGTGCCGAGTGCATTTTAGTGGTGGCAGACAGCAATTCTAGAGTTCCTCTGAGCCAGCCATCACTAGCAACTTCCTCAGTCTACAGGCACACCAAGCACCAGTCATATTGCCAGAACCTCACTGAGGACGCTTTATCTTATTTTATTAACTTGGTTCCATGGGTTTCCTTTATCTTTCCCATGTGACTCAAAGTCCAAGAGATGAGGTGACACGAAATCCTCTAAGATTGGTGTGGTAGCCATGAACAATGAATGGTGAATGTCCTGGGTCACTATCTTTGAGCTTGTAAGTTTTGGCACTAGTAGGCTTCTGCAGCCTAGATTAACTTAATTCTTAGGTAGTTCACACAAGGTTTTCATATAACAGATGTTTCAGCTAGATTTGAGTGGAATTATGGACACTGAAGTTTAACCTTGAGATAGCCATTCTTTAAAATGTATGCTACACTTCAGCCACAATGAAGTTCTTTGCATTTTCTAAGCTTTCATACCTCTTTGCTTTTGCATATACCTTTTCCTATATACATATATAGATTGTCCATTCCCTTTTGTCTGCATGGCAAAGTCCTATTCATTTTTTGGACCCAGTTTCTATTTTGATGCCCTCTTGGATTTTCTAGACTAACAGTCAATCACCCCTTATTTTATGCTCCCACTGCACTTTGCTCATATTGCTCATACAAGGCTTGTAAGAACAATTCTTGAAATACGATAGTTATCAGGATAGGATTGTACCAGTATGTTTCCGAGGAAGAGGTATAACAAATGAAATAATCTCCAACAAAAAGTTTCACAGCAGTTAACATAAAACATTGTTACCTGAGCCAAACCACAAGGACACATACCCCTTTCTTCTCCTATAAAGCTTCAACTTGGGATATCACCTGGAGTTCAGGTGTTCCCTGAGTACATCTGCTGAATAATGCTTTTAATTCCTATTTGAATCACTTAAATTATTTTCTTTTGACAGTAATACAGCACTTAGCAAAGTTACCAACTAATAATTGGCAGAATTGGTTTCAAACCTATCTATCTGGCTCTAGAGCCCAGGTTCTCAATTACTTGTGCCCTGTTTGTTAGATAAATGAACTGTCATCTTGAACACGATAGTTTTATACAACCCTTCTTATTCTAAAACACTGCCCAATATTCTTTTGGGAGTTTACTTATTTAATTTCTTAGGGCTGGCCATCATAACCCTTCCCCCAACAATATATATGGTACTTTTTTTCATTTACTCTTTAAGAATAAATCTATGTGTGGAAGATTTTGTGACACACTATTGACAACTCTAGAAAACACTGGATAAGACCAGGGATGAGGAACTTGGTTCTGGTAAAATTAAAACCTCTACCCAAGAAAAGGAATTACCACCAGGCATTTACATACACATTACTATTTCAGAATAATAAATAAGCAAATATAGCTAGAACAAAACCAACCCTAACCCCTTAAGTATGTTATAGTATGATTTCAATTTTTAAAAATAGCATATATACCTAAAGACTAAGACAGAGAAGGAACACCACAAATAAAAATAGATTTTTTTTTTTTTTTGAGTTGGAGTCTCACTCTGTCACCCAGACTGGAGTGCAGTGGCCGCTCCCGGCCACCGCAGCCTCGACCTGCTGGGCTCCGGCGATCCTTCCGCCTCAGCCTTCCAAGTAGCCGGAATTACAGGCATGCGCTACCACGCCCGGCTGATTTTTTTATTTATTGTAGAGATGAGGTCTCGCTGCCTAGGCGGGTCTCGAACCCACGGGCTCAGGCAATTCACTCACCTCAGCCTCCCAAAGGTGCGGGATTACAGGCTGAGCCACCGAGCCCGGCCATAAAAATAGATTTTTAGAGATGGTGAAATTGTGAGAATCTCTTCTGACAAAAATGACAAATAATCACCTGCACCCCCAAAACACATCTACAACTATAATAGTTCTCAATATAGATAAAAATGCAAACTTATGATAGAACAAGATTTTAAATTTACTGACTATTGGTTATAAAAGAGAGTTATAGTATTCCCTGGTTGCTCTAAGCTACCTGCCAAAACACAGCTTATTTAAAATTGGGGTATGATATGAGGTCTCTAAGTTAGCCTATATTGATAGGATAACAAGTCAATGACTGCTGCTCTTGATACCTAGGCAATTTTGTGTGGCTATGTTGTTGCTTCTAATAGTTGATTAGAATATTGAAATACTAATGTGCCATTGCATATGTAACCTGTGAGTGCTTTTGCCTTAACAAACTCAATATCCCAATCATATGATCCATGACTTCTGTTCTCAAGCAGTTCACAATCTAGTTGTTTAGGCAAAAGGCACAGAGTTAGAAAGGCTTATATGCATCAAAATAAACAAATGAAGCTGGGCTCGGTGGCTCACTCTGTAATCCTATGCCTTGGGAGGCTGAAGTGAGTGGATTGCCTGAGCCCGCGGGTTCGAGACCCGTCTGGGCAACTTGCTGAGACCTCATCTCTACAATAAATCAAAAAATTAGCCAGGCATGGTAGCGCGCACCTGTAGTTCCCGCTACTTGGAAGGCTGAGGTGGAAGGATCACTGGAGCCCAGCAGGTCGAGGCTGCGGTGGCCGGGAGCGGCCACTGCACTCCAGTCTGGGTGACAGAGTGAGACTCCAACTCAAAAAAAACAAAAAACAAAACAAAAAAAACAAATGAAAGTGATAAGCCTATTTACATTGCCTCTACTTGCCTTACCGATAACTGGGCAATCAATTGTTGCAGGTTACAAATTATCTCTAAATTTTCTTTTAATTCCTGGTCTTCCAAAGTCTCCACTAGCTTTTGAAGATCCAGTTTGCAGCTGTAAATTCAGAGAGAAAGAACCCAAAGGTTAATCATACCACAAAGGTCAGAGGATCCATGATTACATACTAAGGTGGCAGAGGTTGCTAACAAATATCGAGTAGGAAACTTACGCTGCATGCTGCCTGAGCTCTTCTAGCTTGGCGTTCATTTTTTCATTCACTTGTTCTGTCTGCAACAAAGACCCACAAAATCATCAGTGGCAGTTCTTGACAGCCTTACGGATTTACACTTTCTCCTATTCCTACAGAATAAAACCCAGGTGAGAGGGATTGCCTCCTTTGCTGCAATAGAGGTACATTTAGAAGGCTTTGGATATTTAGTGATCAATGTATTTTTTAACAAAGTCATGAAAATTAGCCCTTCAACAAGAGCTACTAAAAAATAGCATCCAAGCAGCTGGGTTTTATGCTTTCCATGAAGCTCAGACTATGGGGTGGACTGTGAAGCCTTAAATCTATAGGGAATTTTGTAACTGGGAGAAAAAAGTATTACTTCCTGGCATGCAACTCCCTGCTGTTTGCAAAAAAAAAATCACTTACTTTAAACTGTCTCCTATATGATACTGTTCCCTAGACCTGGCATAAGGGCATTTAAAACATAAAAGGGCCTCACACTAAACTTAAGCTGAGTTATATATATATTTTTTATGTTACATTATCTGATATGGTAGACTAGTTTTAGCAAAAGACAGCAAGAAAAAGAATAAGACATAAGAATGATGGTAGAGAAAGAAGAAATGGCAGAAGTCAGCTATGTTTTGGAAAGGGTGATTGATATTTTCAGTTTTATTTCAATCAGTGTTTGTTACATGCTGGATGCTCTAACAGATTTGAAAGAATACTTTATATAGGACAAAAATGTTATGATTGTTATGAAGTTCTGACAGAATATCAAATAATAAGCCTATCAGCAGCCATTGTAACAACCTCATAAAGCTCAGATGGGTATGTGGTTAGACTAACAAGTACTCTCTGTTACATCAGCCGCATGTACATACATGTGAAACATGGCTTCTAGAGTTACTTCAAAGGCATAAAATACCCAGCACTGGAGACAAAAAACTGTATATATAAATCTCCAGATCCCATTTTCACCCTTCTGCTAGTAATGAATAACACAATGGAGGTAGGATTTAGTCCACTTTGAAGAAATCTTTAACCAGCTTACCCTTCCTTGTAAGAGAGCACACTAATGCAATGCCTGAAGGTGTAAAAGTTACAAACGTTCAATTACATTTTGGTGGAAGCTCATTTTTGCTTCTGGAATTAGCTGTGCTATCAAAGATTGAGTTGTACTTAGACTACTAGAAAAACTTTAGTGATTCAGCTAGCAGACACTGATTCAGGAGGTTACTATCAGACAGACAGACAGTAGGAGTCAGAACTGGTGTAATTAGTTACATAGTGATCCACTATTTAGAAATTATCATATGGAAAATGAATTAAAATTAATTTTCCAGCTGTTACAATTTACCATGGCAGCTGTTAGGATGGGATATAAAATGTGACAACATTCGGAGAAGAGAGAGAGAAGAAGAAAAATCTTAGTAAGGGAACAATTACTTGGTATTATGGATAAAGATTAGGCAAGACTTAAAGTGAAAGAAGAACTTGATTCTTTCCATTCTGATATTTTAGAACAAATCTATTTTACAATGAGATTCATGTAGATTCTTTGTGGTGAATACATAGGTAATACACTGTACAATTCTTTTAACTTTTTTAATGTTTGATTACAAGCCCATGTATTTACCCCAGAGGGGGCTCCCTGGAGGATATGGTGATACAAATACATTTCCTTCCACATAACTTATCTTTCATAATGAAAAGCATGCTAAATATTTTAGAAACCAAGGCTAAAATGTCCATATTCCTAGTAGCTTAATCTTGGAGCCTCACCAAAATGATCCTTTCCAATATCTGGGCTGTCTGACTAGCTGCCTCGCTCAGACCACGACTTAATTTTTCATTCTCTTTTACCAGGGACTGATTCTTCTCCATCAGGGACTGCAGATTCTCTGATGGTTCCACACTAAAACGAAGTAAGTAACATGTTATTAGAAGAATACCTGATTGATAACACCTATATAAAAAATATATCCCATAGGCCTTTTGGGTAGGTAGGGAGATTGGGGTAAAATTTCCCCACAAAAGTCTTAGAAACATATATCCAACCCAATCTGTCTTTCTAGTCAGATAGTATATTGGATGAACAAGAAACACATCCCTGAAGTACCTTGATGTTTTGGAGGAAGGTAATAATTCAGCGTCAGATATGGTTACAAAAGATGCAGTTATAACAGCTACCTTGGCTCTTGGTTGAGGATTTTTCTTTTTTTTTTTTGAGTTGGAGTCTCTGTTGCCCAGATTGGAGTGCAGTGCCCGCTTCCGGCCACTGCAGCCTCGGCCTGCTGGGCTCCGGCGATCCTTCTGCCTCAGCCTTCCAAGTAGCTGGAACTACAGGCGTGTGCTACCATGCTCGGCTAATTTTTTTTATTTATTGTAGAGATGAGGTCTCGCCAAGTTACCCAGTGGGGTCTCGAACCCACGGGCTCAGGCAATCCACTCACCTCAGCCTCCCAAAGTGCTGGATTACAGGCTGAGCCATCTAGCCCGGCTGGTTTAGGATCTTTCTATTTTTATCCTATAGGTAAGAAGTGATGGCTAACAGTAGCTAAAATATATGTTCTCTCCCTTGTCTTCCCACTCTCAACCTTTCATTAAAGGTTAGGAAAGTAGGGAAGAAAGTAGAAGTGTCACTGCTCAGGGAATGAACTCTAACCTCATCAACACAAGTTAATTATCCATTTACTGTAAAGTTTAGCGAATTAGCATTTAAGAAGTCAGAATGTTAAAATGATGACCAGTGGCCACTAAGAGCAAACTTTACAATTCTTTATAAATAAGTGCTCCCATCTAAAATGCTTGAAAATGATGACCCATACCCTACTGTTCATTTGCCTATTTAAATTGCTTAGAGTGAGTGGTGGCAACAATGCTGTCTGTTTCAAATAGGAGGGGAAGGGACAGAAATAGTTTGAAGAAATACATATAGATAAGAACTTCTGGAACTTATACATATCTCTCGATGTCAGTTCCAGACTAGTAAAGTAGACCAAAAAGAGGCACAGTTGGTTTAAAAAAAAAATCCACTGGGATGAAATGTTCAAGACTGGAAAATAGGACTTGTAATTTAAAAAAAAGATCAGAAGAAGTATGAAGATTTGATCTGAAGAAGACTGAAGGGAAAAATGAATAGTTGTCAAGACTATGATAAAGAGGAAAAAAGGACCAGGAACAGCTGTTTTCAATCTCAATAAAGGATAGAAAAGGATTTCAGGAATAGAGTAGATGCCCTCTCGCCCATCTTAAGAACTTCATCAATTCTTATAGATCTTAGACTGCTCTTTATCAAAAAGTTAATTGCAAGGCCACACAATAAGGTCTCAGATTCCACTGTGGAGAATTTACTAAGACTTTTATAAAGCAATGCTCAATTAAAATGTGGATTATGGCCAGGCATGGTGGCTCATGCCTGTAATCCCAACATTTTGGGAGGCCAAGGCAAGAGGACTGCCTGAGCTCAGGAGTTTGAGACCAGCCTAGGCAACATGACAAGACTTCATCCCTACAAAAAAATGAAAAAATTTAGCCAGGCATGATGGTGCCTGTTTGTAGCCCCAGCTATTCAGAAGCTGAGGCAGAAGGATTGCCTGAGCCTAGGAGGTTGAGGCTGCAGCGAGCCATGGTCATGCCACTGAATTCCAGCCTGGATGACAAAGGACCCCGGCTCAAAAAAAAAAGCAGATTATAAAAATAAACTATTAGTAAATTTAAGTGCTATTTTAGATTGTTGTTTCCCCATTTCCTTATTCTTATTGAACTGAAAACTTCCATGCATCATTCATGTAAGTTGACAAGCTTCAAAATAATGAAACTTTTAACTCAATAGGATTTTTTTCTCCCTTAAAAAATGTCCAGAATTTCTCTAAATGGAAAAATCACATTTAAGTCAGCAGTTAATTTTTCCAAGGAAAATTTAGCACTTAGGAATAGGGTCTTCATTGCAATTTGAGGATAACCTTGAATATTTATTATGATTTTTGATTAGGGGTCTCACTCCATTGCCCAGGCTAGAGTGCAGTGGCATGATCACGGCTCACTGCAGCCTTGACCTCCTAGACTCAGGCAATTCTTCCACCTCAGCCTCCTGAGCAGCTGGGACTACATGCACATGCCACCACTCCTAGTTAATTTTTAAAATTTTTTGTAGAGATGAGATCTTGGTATGTTACCCAGGCTGGTTTTGGACACTTGGACTCAAGCAGTCCTCCCACCTTAGCCTCCCAAAGTGTTGGAATTACAGGCATGAGCCAGCATGCCTGGCTAATCTTAAAAATTTAAATGCTACTACAATTAATAATAATAGTTGTTGGCAGGGCATGGTGGCTTAGGCCTGTAATCCCCGCACTCAACACAGTGAGACCTCATCTCTACAAATAAATTAGCCAGGCATGGTGGCATACTTGCTTCAAACAAGAGGGGAAGGGACAGAAATAGTTTGAAGAAATACATATAGGTAAGAACTTCTGGAACTTATACATATCACTCAATATCAGTTCTAGGCAAGTGAAGCTGACCATTAAGAAGCACACTTGGTATTCGCTGGGCTCGTTGGCTCAGCCTGTAATCCCGCGCCTTTGGGAGGCTGAGGTGAGTGGATTGCCTGAGCCCGCGGGTTCGAGACCTGCCTGGGCAGCGAGACCTCATCTCTACAATAAATCTAAAAATCAGCCGGGCGTGGTAGCGCATGCCTGTAATTCCAGCTACTCGGAAGGCTGAGGCAGAAGGATCGCTGGAGCCCAGCAGGCGAGGCCAGGAGCGGTCACTGCATTCCAGTCTGGGCAACTGAGTGAGACTCCAACTCAAAAAATAAATAAATAAATAAATAAATAAAAAATAAATTCACTGGGATGAAATGTTCATGACTGGAAAATAGGACTTTTAAAAAAGAGCAGAAGAAATATTAGTACAATGCAACCATGTAACCAAAAACTATTTGTAACCCTAACGCTATTGAAATAAAGAAAAACAATTTAAAAAGAAAGACATATGAAGATTTGATCTGAAGACTGAAAGGAAAAATGAATAATTGTCAAGGCTATGATAAAGAGAAAAAAAGGACCGGGAACAACTGTTCTCAATCTCAATAAAGGATAGAAAAAGATTTCAGGAATAGAGCAGATGCCCCCTCACCCATCTTAAAAACTCTATCAATTCTTTTAGTAGTCTCAGCTACTCAGAAGGCTGAGGCAGGATTGCTTGAGAGCCCAGGAGGTTGAGGCTGCGGTGTGCAGTGATCATGCCACTGCACTTCAGCCTGGGTTACAGGGTGACACCCTGTCCAAAAATAAAAACAGCAACAAAAAAAATCCCACAAAAACTTGCAAGTGAACATTCACAAAGCATTAATCATTATAGTCAAAAAGTGGAAATAACCCAAAAGTCCAACAACTGGTAAATGGATGGACAAATGTGGTATATCCAGAAAACAGAATACTATTAAGCAATAAAAGTGAATGAAGTACTAATTCATTCTATAACATGGATGCATCTCAAAAACATAATATAAATGAAAGAAGCCAGATAAAAAAGACTAGGATGCTGGGCGCTGTGACTCATGCTTGTAATCCCAGCACTTTGGGAGGCCAAGGTGAGAGGACTGCTTGAACCCAGGAGTTTGAGACCAGCTTGGGCAACACAGAGAGACCTTGTCTCTACAGAAATCAAAAAAGTAGCTGGGCATGGTGGGAGTCTGAGGTGGGAGGATCCCCTGAGACCAGAAGGTCAAGGCTGAACCTCGACTTAAAAAAAAAAAATACTATATACTTCATGATTCCATGTATATGAAATGTCTATAATAGGCAAATCTATAAAAACTAAAAAGAGATTAGTGGTTGCTCTGGGCTGGGAGTAGGAATGGGAGTGGCTGCAAATGGGCACAAGGGAACTCTTTGGGGTGTCATGTTCTAAAACTGGAGTGTGGTGATAGTTGTATAACTTCGTAAATTTACTAAAAATCATTGAGTTGTACATGAGTGAATTATATGTAAATTATATCTCAATAAAGCTGCTAAAATGTCCAGAAGCAAGAAAAAAGATTAATAAACTTTACTAGATAAAAATTAAACATTTTTTTCTACTACAAAAAAATCCACCATAAACACAGTAAAAGACAACTGAAAAACTGGGAGAAAATATTTGTTACACACACCCCAGATAAAGGGCTAATATTAATATAATATATTAATATCATTAATATATCATTAATATCATTAATATATTTCATTAATATCATTAATATATAAAGAACTGTTAAAAATAAGGGCAAAATTTAGGGTCGCTATTATTTTAAAAAACAAAAAAACCCAAAAAAACAAAATAAATGTTAGTGAGAATGTGGAGAACTTTGTGCATGGGCTGGTGGGAATGTCAAATGGTACAATCACTAAGGAAAACAGTATGGTGATTTAATTAAAAAATTAAAAACAACTACTACATGATTCAACCATTCTACTAATAGGTATATGCCCAAAGGAATTGAAACCAGGGATACGAACAGATATTTATACATCTTTTTTTTTTTTTTTAAAGAGACAGTCTTGCTATGCTGCCCAGGCTGGAGTACAGTGGTTATTTAAAGGCACAATCACAGCACACTACAGTCTCAGACTCCTGGGTTCAAGCAAATCTCCTGCCTCAGCCTCCTGAGTAGCTGGGACTAGACAAGTACCACTGTGCTTGGCTGTACACCCATGTTTATAGCAGCATTATTCACAATAGCCAAAAGATAGAAGCAGCTTAAGTGTCAACTGACAGATAGATACACAAAATGTGGCATATACACAAAATAAAATATTATTCAGCCTTACTTTGGGAGGCTGAGGTGAGTGGATTGCCTGAGCCTACAGGTTCGAGACCAGCCCAGGCAACTTGGTGAGACCTCATTTCTACAATAAATAAAAAATTAGCCAGGTGTGGTAGCGCACGCCTATAGTTCTGGCTACCTGGAAGGCTGAGGCGGAAGGATTGCAGGAGTCCAGCAGGTCAAGGCTATGATGACTGTGAACATGCCACTGCACTCCAGCCTGGGCAGCAGAGTGAGACTCCAACTCTAAAGAAAAAAATTATTCAGCCTTAAAAATGGAAGGAATTCTGACACATGCTACAATATGGATAAATCTTGAAGACATCATACTAAATAAAACAAGTCAGTCACAAAAAGTCAATTACTGTATCATTTCACTCATATGAGGTACCTAGAACAGTCAAATTCAGAGACAAAAAGTAGAATGGTGGCTGCCAGGGGTTGAGGAAAGGGACAATGGGGAGTTATTGTTTAGTGGATACAGAGTTTCAGTTTTGCAAGATGGAAAAAGCTTTGAGATAGATGGCGATGATGGTTGCACAACACTGTGACTGTATTTAATGCCACTGGATTACACATTTAAAAATGGTTAAAATGGTAAATTTTGTTTTGTATATTTTACCACAATTTATTTTAAAAGGGCCAAAGAATGAAAAAAAAAAAAACCAATAGAAAAGTAGGAAAAGACATGGACAATTCACCAGAATGAGAGATAAAAGATATGAAAAAAAGCTTAAATGCACTCTTAATTAAAGAAATGCAAATTAAAACAACACTAAGATAGCATTTCTCACCTATCAGACTGGCAAAAATTGAAAAAGTATGACAACACATTCTGTTGGTGAGGCTGTGGGGAAACAGGCACTCTCATACACTGCTAGTGGGAATGCAAACTGGTACAACTTTTCTGGAGGGGAATACGGCAATACCCAATACAATACTAATATACTGACCTTTTGCCCCAGCAATCCCACTTTCAGAAATCTACCCTGATGATAAGCCTCTAACAATACAAAAAAATATATAAACACAGGTAATTTACTGCAGCATGTTTGTAACTGCAAAATATTGGGAACAACCTAAATATGCATACATAGGAGAGAGGTTGAATAATATGTATGAACGTGTAAACAATAAAGGTATTATTCAGCTATAAACAAGAACGAGGAAGATTTCTCTGAACTGATAAGAAATTATTTCCAGGAAATACTGAGCAAAGCAAAGCCACAAAGAGTATTCTACCATTCATATGAAAAAGGTGACATAAGTAAATACACAGGTATCTGCTCACTTATAAAAAAAAATACAGGAAGGTTAAATTAGAAACTAAAGAGATGGGTTAAATACAGGAGGAGGGGGAATAATGGTAGAAAAGAGAACGAATGGGTAAAGGGTAGCAGGGATGAAGAGGGAATGGTACTTCTGAGTGTACCTTTTTTTTCTTTAAAACAAATTGTGGTACATTGTACCCTTAAGTAGTTTCTCATTACTCACTTCTCCTACCTTCCCAGCCTTCCAAGTCTCCAATGTCTATTATTCCACATTCTGTTGTCCATATGTACACATTATTTAGCTCCTACTTATAATTGAGAACATTTAGTGTTTGAGTTGTTACAATATATGTTATTTGAGTGATTGGATACACTAATAGCCCAGGCTTCACCACTATGCAATATAACCATGTAATAAAATTGTACCTGTACCCTATACATGTATATAAAACAAGAATTTAAAAATTGTAATAAAAAATATAACAGACTGGGTTCAGTGGCTCTGCCTGTAATCCCAGCACGTTGGGAGGCCGAGGCAAGTGGACTGCCTGAGCCCGCCAGTTCGAGACCAGCCGGGGCAACATGGCGAGACCTCATCTCTACAATAAAATACAAAATAGCCGGGCGTGGCAGCGCGCGTCTGTAGGTCTGTAGTTCCGGCTACTCGGAAGGCTGAGGCAGAAGGATCGCCAGAGCCCAGCAGGTCGCCGCTGGGGTGGCTCTGAGAGTGCGTGTCAGTGCACTCTGGCCTGGGCGAAGGAGTGAGACTCCAACTCAAAAAAAAAAAAAAAAAAAAAAAAAAAAAAAAAATATATATATATATATATATAAATATATATATAAAACATAAAATTTACCATTGTCACTATTTTTAAGTATACAGTTCAGTAGTGTTAAGTATATTCATTGTTGTACAACAGATCTCCAGACCTCTTTTATCTTGCAAAACTGAAACTCTATACCCATTAAACAATTCCTCATTTCCCCCCTCCCTAGTCTTTTCTTTTAGTTTTCTGTGGTTGCTTTTATTTATAAAATGCTCTTTACCTTCACCTATATGCATATAGATGTTTGCCTATATTTTCTTCTAGTTTTCTTGTGGGATGTCTCCCTCTTTTTTTTCTTGTAGAAAAATATATAACATAAAATGTGCCATCTTAAAAGTGTGCTGTTCAGTAGTATTTAAGTATATTAACATTATTATGAAACAGATCTCCAGAACTTTTTCATCTTGCAAAACTGAAACTCTATGCCCATTAAACAACTCTTCTTTCTTCCCTCCCCCAATATCTGGTAATCATCATTCTACTTTGTTTCTATGAATTTGAATACTTTAGATACATACCTCATATAAATGGAATCATACAGTATTTGTCTTTGTGGCTGGCTTATTTCACTTAGCATAATATCTTCAATATTCATCCATGTTGTAAAGTGTGACAGAATTCCCTCCTTTTAAGGCTGAATAACATTCTATTGTATGTATATACACATATTTTGTTTATCTATTCATCTGCTGATAGGCATTTTGGTTGCTTTTCCATCTCTTAGTTATTGTGAATAGTGCTGCTATGAACATGGATGTGAAAATGTCTCTTTGAAACCTTGCTTTCAATTATTTTGGATATATACACAGAAGCAGGATTGCTGCATTATATGGTAAAACTAGTCTGAATTTTTTGAGAAAACTCCATACTGTTTTCCATAGTGGTTATACCACTTTACAATCCCACCAACAGTGTACAGGGGTTCCAATTTCTCCACATCCTCACATCCTTGCCAACACTTGTGATTTTCTGTTGTTTTATTCATATTATTACTTATTTGTTTATTTTATAGGTGCCATGCTAATGGGCATAAGGTATTAATGGGGTTTTAATTTGTATTTCTCTGCTCTGAGTACATATTTTTGTATAACTCTGACTCTTAGATCCATTATAATGTTTCACATATCTAAAATATAAACAATTAAAAGTAACCAAGACGCAGGGGGACCCAAAATGAAATACAAACAGTAAGTATGGGAAACAGTATCTTGCCTAGATACTCTAAGCTTTCAGACAAAAAGAACTGTACATAAAGCTGTAATCTAGTTCACCAAAGTGTTTCCCTTAGAAGTATGGACTAACAATTCTGAAAATAATTTATGTGCATAGTAGAACTGAACAAGTGAATAAACAGATTGTAGATATTGTAGATAATGAGAGCTGGGTTTATCACTGTTGGAGAAAGAAGTTTTACAAATAAGGAGAAGGAGAAGAATAAAATGAACCTAGTAGTGTTGGAATGGTATCAGAGATATCAGTATAAAATCATGGTTTTTAATATACATACAGATAGAAACAAAAATATAAACGAGAGTATATGGGTGGGTTACTACACATATAGAAATTTCTGGGTTCTGCCTCCTCAGAGGGTCTAGAAGCATTAAAACCCTAGTAACAATGAACACAGCTAGTGCTAGTGCTCAAATCTTGGTTTCTTTCTTTCTTTTTTTTGAGTTGGGCTCTCACTCTGTGCACTGCAGTCTCAACCTCCTGGACGCAGGCCATCCTTCTGCTTCAGCCTCCCGAGTAGCTGGGACTATAGGCATGTGCTGGCTAGTTTTTTGATTTTTTTAGACAAAGTCTTGCTATGTTGCATAGGCTAGTCTTGAACTCTTAAGCAATCTTTCGCCTCAGCCTCCTAAAGTGCTGGGATTACAGGAGTGAGCTACTGCACCTGGCTCTAATCTTGGTTTCTAAACACATTTACAAAAAAAGAAACCAGGACTCCTCGGAGACATGGGTGATTCCAGAACTGGGGTAGGGAAAATACAAGGTGGGTTTTGGAACACCTTGCGAAAATGCTCAAAAACTCGAGGACTTGTTAAAGAACACAAGAGCCAATCTAAAGTAGTTCCTCATGGACAAAGCAGGAACGATGTGAGCAATAAAACAAATGACAGTACTGAATGCTAACCCATATAATACAATAAATATCCATGAATCTATACAGGTAAAACTAAATAGTCAGACAAAAAAATGGGAAGAAGAGACAGCTCTTCCCCATAGTAGAATTCCAATTAATAAATTCCTGAGACCAGAACCCACGGTTCTTTTTATTACATTGGGTTGCTTCAAACATAATTAGCTAAGTTCTAAATAGTCAGCAAGGTTGGTAAGATCCCTACCTTGACACTAAGTGCTAACAGAAACTTTAGTAAATCAGAAGAAAACAATTATTAGTAAAAATAGCCTCTACTAGACTATACATTAAAAATTAACCTATGACTCTTACTTTATAGATCCAGGCAGGGTACCTCCATGGGCCTGTAGCAACAATACCTGTAGCTGTTGTACCTGGGAGAAGTAAAGAAAAATAATCAGTCATTAATCAAATGCTACTTATCCCTTGGCAGTGAAATTACCGTAATTAGCAGTAGGGTAATTTTACTCAATGCCTATGAAATTTAAGGCAGATCTTAGATACCACAGAAGGCACCTGGGTTGATGATCCAATGATAAAATGACAATCAGCATTACATGAACAACTACTGCTCAGAAGGTGAGTTGTCCCTTTTATCTAAGTATCTTAATGAGTTTTTACTGAGCACCTTTTTTAAAAAAATCAAACTCAGCACTGAGCTAAGGCAATGTAGGGGCACACAAAAATAAAATACGGTTCCTTACTCTTAAGTTTACAATCTAGTTGGGGAAGACAAGCCTAAAACCTAAAATAGGAGAAGATAATACAAGACAGAAGATGCTAAATTACTAGATATAGTAAAGCACTTTAGGTTTCAAGAAGCAGCAAATTAACAAAACCCTAAAACAGTTAAAGGAAGGCCTCATGGAGATGGATCTTAAACCAGAGCACACGTGCAAGAATCCTTTCCCACTCCCTACCATTCCCAAGTCACAAGAAAAGCTGTTCTGTCTCCTAAGACTAGTTTCCTTGCTTGTGCTCCACTCTTCTTGTAACCTTATGAATCTTACTCTACTTGTTATCCTTTCCCTCTTCAGTATTTTCAACTCCCTTTCTACAAGATCCTACCTATTAATACTAAAACATGTTCAAGTCTCTCCCAGCTTAAAAAAAAAAACCCTCCTCAACTTCACTTCCTATTTCTCTTCCCCTATTTCTTTCTTTTCACAAAGTTTGAGAGAATACCTTACACAAATTGTTTCCATATCCTTTTGCTCACCTTTCATTTTCTTCTCAACCTATTCCAATCTGACTTTTGCCACATTACTCCACTGAAATAACTTGCTAAGGTTACCAATGATCTGCATGCTACTAAATCCAATGGGTATTTTTCAGTTTTCATTTTACTTGATTGGTAGCATTTTACTGGTTTTCCATCTCTTCTAGTTGGTTTTCAAAGATTCTTGGTTCATCTTTGCTCCTCTTGTCCTTTAAATGGTAAAGTCCCTCAAAGTTCAGTATCAGTCTTCTCACTTCATACCGTCTCCTTATATTCCCTTCTTAATGTCTCATCTCTGTCTATGGCTTCAATTACCATATATAAACTGTTGACTCCCAAATTTATCTCAAATGCAGATCTTCCTGAACTTTAGACTTTTATATTCAACCATCTACCTGATATTTCCACTTAGTTATCTGCTATCCTCAAACCTGGTCCTTTTTCAGTGCACCCCAGGTCTGTGAATATCCAGTTCCACATGCCAGAAATCTGGGTGTCAGTCTCTTATCGATTCAGTGGTTACTTCTTTCTATCACTACTACTACAACTCTAAGTCCAAGCCACCAGTACCTCTCACTTGGACTATCCCAGTAACTATATAATAGAAGACCCTGTTCCATACTTTCCTAGTGCCATATAGCACATTATCCTAGGTTATAATTATATAACATATATTATGATTATTTGTGATTATGTGTTTAATGTTTGTCTCTCATGCTAGGTAATAAATTCCACAAGGGTAGAAGCTGTGTCTGCTTTGCTCAGTAATGCATTCCAGCACAGTACCTGGCACATAATAATGTTCAGTAAGTATTTGTTGATGGAATGAATAAGTAAATAAATGAATAGGAAGGCCATTTTTGGCAATAGGAATGAATGTGAAACAAGGGGACAGAACTGAATATGATATTGTATAATTCAAATGATACTGTGGACAAATAAATTAATTATATTCTCTACAGTTAACCCCAGGAGGAAAGGAGATAAAGAAGGAAATGAAGAGGGGGAAAAAAAGAGATGAAAAAATAGTTATCACTGAGAAGGAAGGCCAGAGAGGGCATGAGCACTAGACAGTTGAAAAACACTAGATTTCCAGTGGAAAAAAGTACTATATCCTGGAAGGTAAGAAAACTTGACCCCTCAAACCTGCATCAGTCTAACTGCCTGCCTTCTCAGCTCCTCTACCAGGGCTACAGAGCTTTTGCACAACCAGTCATATTGATACCACCACAAATTTATGCTCCTAATCGGCTACCTCTTCCATTTCTGGTAACAGTGACTTCAAACATTCTGTGATCTCTTCAAGCCCTCCACCCTATTATCTGACTACTTGCTCTTAGAAGATGACCTTGCCTCCTACTTCAGTGAGAAGATAAAGGTCATAAGGCTGAAAATCTCTCAATTTTTGTTTTCTTCTTCCTCCCTCCAAAGTAGTGTTCTGTGACACCACTACAGTGAGTCTTCCTAATCTAACCTCTTTTCTTCTAGTCTTGGGTGCAGGTATTTTCTTTACTGTCAAAAACAAATCCCTCTTTATTTGTATATAGAGTCTCAACTACTTAGAGACAGCCTCTTATCAACTAGTCTCTATTCTCAGTTTTAGTCTTTCCCAAGTGGCTTTTCCACTTGTTCGTTTCTTCCATATTTTACAAACACAGACCTACATCGCTTGACCCTTGACTACCTGGCTGTTGCCCTTTCTCACCATGCCTTCTTGAAAGAAGAGTCTATTAGCTTTCTCCATCTACCAATTTAACTATTTATTTATCCTGTAGCAGTCTGCTTTTATCATTCCCCTGATCTTCTCACTGAGTTCAACAATAACCTCCCCACTGATTAAAAAAAAATAGACACTTCAATCCTTACTTTACACTTCTCTGTAAATTTATACTTTTGACAACTCTCCTTGAAATGTTCTTCCCTTGGCTTCCAAGAAACCATTGGGGTTTTTTTAACTTCCTACCTGTCTACTACTTATTAGTCTCTCTTGTTGTCTTTTCTCCCTTCCCCATTCCTTAAATGCTGATGTTCCCCCAGAATTCTGTCTTTGGCCTTTTTTTCTTCTTCATTTGCTCATTCAGCAGTTATTTAGTGATTACCTTTAATGTGTCAGGCATTCTTTGATATCACCTACTCCATAACCTCAGATATCATCTGAATGCTGATGACTCAAATCTGTATTTACAGTTCAGGCCTCTTTATATTAAACCCACACAGCCAGTGATGTTTAAACACGTCTACTTAGATGCTACCCAAGACCTTCAAATTAAAAAGCCTCAAACTGAATTTGTCATTTCCATTTTCCTATTTGACCCTGTTTTTCCTCCTGAATTCCCTGACTCAATGATTAGCACTACCATTTACATAGTTGTCCAAACAAGAAACTTGGGAACTAACCTTGACTCTCCCCCCCCTTCTTTTCCCACATCATATTTGCTACCAAGTAAGCCCTATACATTCTACCTCTTTCTTGTTTTTTGTCCCTTCTCTTCATCTCCATTGTTGCTGTCTTTAGTTCCAGTCATAGTTCTTGCCTGGGTTATTATAACAGCCTAATTTATTTTTCTACCTCTAATCATGCCCACCTCTAATCTACTTTCTCTATGCTCGCTAGAGTGATGTCCTTAAAACACATTTCATCATGTTACCTTCCTGCTTAAAACCCTTCAATGGGTCTTCATAGCTTTCAGATTGAATTCTTAAACAAGTTATATAAGGAACTTCAGGATCTGGCCCATGCCTACACCTCTCTCGTCTCATCTCTTACTACTCATACGTCTTTATCAGTGAAATCTCCAATGCCATTCCCAATCTTAAATGAACAGCAAACATATTAATAGGAGTTACTTTAAGAGGTCCTCAAACGAACATAATGCTTACCCAATATCTTTTAACTTCTGATAGAGAAGAAACTGAGAAACAGAAGCTCAATCATTCCACTCACATACTTGTAATTTTTCCCATCAAATTTTAAGCCCCTTATACCTGCTGCTTTAGATGATTAAGTTCAGCTGTCTGGGGATCAATGTTAACAATAGGTTTGTTCTTGATTTTTCTTGCTCTGTCAGCATAGCGAAGGGTATTTAATGTTTCCTCTAGATTGGAGTCAGCAGGACTCACACAGGCTATCATAAGAGTATGGCTATTACCTCCTAGAGAATCTGAAAAAGAATAAAGGACAACAAAAGGAAATGAAATCAAACAAGTAGGATGCAAGCAAAGCTGTCCACTTAGGTTGGTGACTTAAAACTCAAAAGATATAATAAAAAGTTCTCAGATATTTACAAATTTCCTATTCGTGTTACTATAAAAAAGTACAATTTCTGATGTGCAAAATGATATCGTTTAAATCCTATCACAAATGTCCACATTCTCAAGAGAGACTGTGATTTCAGCAGTTAATCAGGTTAAAACAACTGGGGCCTGGCCCAAATAAGTTAGGAGCCACAATTGTGATTAAATATTCTTAAGATGCTCCCTCTAGGTGGATTTTAACTCTCCATGGCATTCTGCTTAGCAGCACTAATAATTAAATAAACAGTAACCAAGTTCATTTTCAGGTGCAAAGTACTAAGTACAGTCGGTACTCTACAGATTTTTTGGCTCTCAATGTCACATATGAAGATATCTTTTCCATTATCTTAGAAGTCTGTCTGCCAATAGCAATCTCTCTTATTTGTGAATTAGACACTCTGTTGTGATAGTCCAAATAGCTGGCTTTTTACCTGTTTCATCTTAGCTTTCTTAGCACTATCAGTCTGAGTTTCTCTCTTATTTTTAGAGGCACTTTGGATTTACCTTGAAGTAGTCGAGTCAACTTGGAATCTCTGTAGGGCACAAAGCCACCCTTTTTGTCATCTCCAAGGGCACTGATTACATTTCCCAAGCATAGGAGGCCTCGGTTAATATTAATACCTAATAGAAAACAAAATTTAAATTGCTTGATAAAGTGTCTAACATACACCTACATTTCTTCTGAGAAAGAGAAAAGAAATAAAGACCTCATAGAAATATTAAGTCGTCAATCTTAAGAAAACTTCTTAATCCTGGTCATTTTGCTCAGTGCCTCTTTAAGTCAAGTTCAAAGGACAAAGGTCTGAATGCTGGATATGTACAATTGAGTTTGTTGGCACTTCTTGCCCTTTCCCATGGAAACAAAGCAAACAGAACTATCACCATGACAACCATCTTATAGCTATTTACTTTTTATATCCATGATCACAATCCTTAATTAAAGCTGTGAAACTGAATAAACAGCCATCTTAAAAATTTTATTTTTTAATTTTAAAAATAGAGATGGGGTTTTTCTTTGTTGCCCAGGCTGGTCTATATTCCTGACCTCAAGTGATCCTCCCACATCTGCCTCCCAAAGTGCTGGGATTACAGGCGTGAGCCACCATGCCCAGCCAAACTGATTTTTAAAAATCATCCTATCACCATTATTTTTACTATAATTCTCATTTTATAGATAAGGAAATAAGCTCAGAGGTTAAATGGCTTACCTAAGGTCAAACAGCTAGTAAATGGCAGGTCTGAAATTCCATCTCAGGATTTCAGGCAAGTCCTATGCTCTTTCTACTATACCACACTAGAATACTTTCCTATTATTGCTTTAAAAAGGGTAAAGATTCTTTTCCACTTCATTTAATTTCGAGATTTGCTTTTTAAACAATGTAATAATCTCTGAAATCCTTCTAAAGCACCTGAATTCCTATTATTATGCTTACTGCTGGAAGGCTATAGAATATTGTGGCTGAATATATAGGTTTTGGTGTCCAATATACCAAGGTTTCAATCCTGGCTCTATCGCTGACTAGATACATGATCTTGGGTTAAGTTCCTCTATAAAATGAGGTAAATCTATCTTATTGGGTTGTGATAGGGAAGTAAATAAGATACTATATATAAAACAAAGTTAAATGATAAATAAATGGTGCTACAGTTTGATTGTTTTTGTCCCTTCCACAATTTATGTTGAAACTTAATCCCCAATGCAATAGTATTAGGAGGTAGAACCTTTAGGAGTTGATTAGGCCATGAAGTCTCTGCCCTCATGGTTGGGATTAGTGTATTATAACAGGACTGGAGGGAGCTAGCAAGTCCCTTTTGCTCTTCTGTCCCTTCTGCCATGTGTGGACACAGCATTCATCCCTTTATTCTCACTGCCATGTGAGGATGCTGTGAGAAGATGCCCTCACCAGACATCGATTCTGCTGGTACCATGACCTTAGATTTCTCAGCCTCCAGAACTGTGAGAAATAAATTGTTTATAAATTACCCAGTCTAAGGTATTTTACATAGCAGCACAAATGGACTAAGACAAATGGTACCATGATTGTTAGCTCTACTTTACCTTTTACTTACACAGCCATACTTTAGACTCCCTTACAACTTGAAGCAATTATATTTACAAGATCCCGAACTCCAAATTCTTCTCTGACTGCATATTATCTTTCCATTTCTTTGGATCCTGTTCTTCACCCTTTTTGTGACTACCAATTTACTGACTCGTCAGTAGATCAGCTTTTCTGGGTTTTAATCTCCTATCCTGAACCCGTTGGTCAATAATTTCAGTTATACTTTCCCAAGATCACACTGGACTTATGACCTTCTGCCATTCCCACTACGTCAATTCCTAACCATAGGTTAAACCAACTGTTGCATGCATTTTTTTTTAAAATTGGAGTCTCACTCCGTCACCCAGGCTGGAGTGCAGTAGCACTCTCAAGGCCACCACAGTATCAACCTGCTGGGCTCCGGTGATCCTTCTGCCTCAGCCTTCCAAGTACCCGGAACTACAGGCACGCACCACCACGCCCGGCTAATTTTTTGATTTATTGTAGAGATGAGGTCTTGCCAAGTTGCCCGGGCTGGTCTCAAACCCGTGGGCTCAGGCAATCCACTTGCTCTAGCCTCCCAAAGTGCTGGGATTACAGGCTGAGCCACCGAGCCCGGCCACATGTGTGTTTATCTGTAGGCTGCAATGCTGAAAAAAAAAAAATCATAACCAAACAGTTGAGATTCATAAACATGTTATCTAACCTTAGCTGAACCCTTGGTCAATTGATAATATTTTCCTTCTCATTCCTACTTTACTAACCTAATCTAATTCACCATGACAGATATTTTAACATTCATTTTAAACACTGTAAATCTACTTTCACTCTATTGGTAGATGATTTCACCAAATACTTTATGAAGATCAAAGTTATCCACAAGGGCTCCTTAACCTTCTCTCTTTCTATCTCAAAATTTTTTCCTTTGCTATTACTTATTCCTTCATCCCTCCCCTTATTTCAGAGGACATAGCTTGCCTTTATTTTCAAGGCTCTGTCTTCTGCTCCTGCCCTGTTTCTATTCCCTCCATTTTCTCTTAGATCCTGAATCCTTTTATCTTCCAACTCTCTCTTAGATCTTCAATTTATTTTCCCTAATTCTTTCTTTTTAGTCTATGTACATGCTCAAATCTTTCTAATCTAAAACAAAAACAATTTCCTCAAACAATTACACCTTTCTTTTCTTTTTATAGTCAATTGGAATAAGTACCATTTTGTAGAACCATTTATCCTCTCCATGATGTGAAGGAGAGCCTGTTGTAATTTATCAAACCTGCTTGCCAATACCTGCACTAATTCCTGTATTAGTCCATTCCTTTCCTTTCTTTCCCTATTTAGCCAAACAGAACATTGTGCTATCTTATCATCACATAACCCACCTAGATGTAAAGAAGGGAGAACAATCAGGTGGGAGAGGAATGAAGCAGCTCTATATGTAGTGGTTCGCAACTAGGGGGCAATTCTGCTTCCCATGGGGACATTTGGCAATATCTGGAGACATTTTGGTTGTTACAACGTGAAGGTGGGGTATGTATGCTACCAGCATCTAGTATATAGAGGCCAAGGATACCGCTAAATGTCCTATAATGCATGAGACAGCCTCGTTCCCCTCAAACAACTGTTTTACCCTAAATTTTATTTTATTTAATTTATTTATGGTTTAACTTTTAAGTTTTTAATTTTAAAGATGTGGGGTACAATTCAGGGTTAGGTATACAAATACTCATTATGCAGGTACCCTTGTTAATGAGGTGTGCCCCCACTTCCCCAGGCAGATTCCAACTACTGCCAATCAGACCTCCCCGCAGTGTCCCACTACTGTCAATCCTTTTCCTATAGTATTACGATAGCTGTTAAAGGTCCGCATGTGAGTGAGAACATGTGATACTCAGTTCTTTGTTTCTGTGAAGGATCACTCAGTATTACAGACTCTAAGTCTGTCCAGGTTGTTGCGAAGTTCATGATTTTGTTCTTCTTTATGGCTGCATAATATTCCATTGTGATATGTACATTTAAAAAAATCTAGTCCTCTTTTGATGGGCAGCATGGTTGGTCCCATGTTCTTGCTATTGTGAACAATGCTGTGATAAACATACGTGTGCAGGTATCTTTTTATAGAATGATTTGAGTTCTTCTGGGTATATTCCCAGTATAGGGATTGCGGTGTCATACTGAAGGTCAATTTTTAGAACTTTTAGGAATCGCCACACTGTTTTCCACAGAGGCTGTACTAGTTTACACTCCAACCAACAGTATAGAAGTGTTCCCTTTTTGGCATATCCTCCCCAGCATCTGTTATTTTTTGAGTTATTGATGATGGCCCTCCTGACTTGAGTTAGGTGGTATCTTAGTGTAGTTTTAATTTGCATTTCTTTGATGACTAGTGAGGCTGAGCATTTTTCATGTATCTGTTGGCTGCTTGTACGTCTTCTTTTGAGAAAGTCTATTCATATCTTTTGTCCACTTTGTAATTACCCCAAATTTTAAGAGTGCCACAGCTAAGAAACCCTGTTCTATGTGTGAAGAAAATACTTATGGGCCTAAGGCAGATAGTATGGCCAAGTAAATTAGGGTGAGAAACAGAAGTAATATTATAGTATAAATACAGTCTGCCTGATCAGAGAGAAAGGGATGATATGTTACTGAAATAGATTACAAAACTTATAGAGGCAATCAGTGAGAGGAGATAGAGTGAGAAGGACACTTAAGCAGGGAACAAACGATCTTAGTTCAGATTCTACCTCTGCCACTTAGCAATGTGTGTGATATTGGACAAGTCACTGAAACCTTCTTTCATCCATAAAACAGAGGCAATACCTACCTTACCTTATAGGACTGTGATAAAAATCAGATGTGATTTATAAAGGGATATCTACATGTAAGTTATTAACAGGGTGGAGAAAACTGGATAATCTGTGTATATGCTAAGTTACATGAGGTGGAAAACAGAGTACCTGATAAATCTCTTACCTACTCTGATGGTAATTTCTTAACTCAAAAGATACTACAAGTAATGAAGGAAATGGCTGCTTTGGCCTTCAAGTTGACACACAAAGAAGAACAGATTATAGAAGTAAAATGATGGAAATCTGTTTGTAGGGGAACAAGGAGCATGATCAGACATCAGTGCCCTAGACTTTATGAAAACAACCTCCAGCCGGGCTTGGTGGCTCAGCCTGTAATCCTGCGCCTTTGGGAGGCTGAGGTGAGTGGATTGCCCGAGCCCGCGGGTTCGAGACCCGCCTGGGCAGTGAGACCTCATCTCTACAATAAATCAAAAAATTAGCTGGGCATGGTAGTGCATGCCTGTAATTCCGGCTACTTGGAAGGCTGAGGCGGAAGGATCGCCGGAGCCCAGCAGGTCGAGGCTGGGTGGACGGGAGCGGCCACTGCACTCCAGTCTGGGCGACAGAGTGAGACTCCGACTCAAAAAAAAAAAAAAAGAAAAAGAAAACAATCTCCAAAATTCATGAAAAAAGATAGTTAAGATCCTGGGGACAGAAAGTCTAAAGAGAAGAATAACAAAAGGATAAAAGACTTTTTAAAAAGAAAATTGTCGGCCGGGCTTGGTGGCTCAGCCTGTAATCCCAGCACTTTGGGAGGCTGAGGGAAGTAGACTGCCTGAGCCTGCGAGTTCGAGACCAGCCTGGGCAACTTGGTGAGACTCTGTCTCTACAATAAATCAAAACTTAGCTGGATGTGGTAGTGTGTACATATAGTTCCGGCTACTTGGAGGGCTGAAGCGGAAAGATTGCCAGAGACCAATAGGTCGAGGCTGGGTGGCTGTGAGTGTGCCCCTGCTCTCTAGCTTGGGTGACAGAGTGAGACTCCAACACAAAAAAAAAAAGAAAAGGAAATTGTAAGCCAGGCATGGTGGCTTGCACCTTTATCCCAGCACTTCGGGAGGCAGAGGCAAGAGGATTGCTTAGCTCAGGTGTTTGAGACCAGCCTGGGCAATAAAGTAAGAACTTATCGTTACAAAAATATCAAAAAAATTAGCAGGGTGTGTATGCACCTAGCCACTTGGGAAGTTGGGGCAGGAGGATCACTTGAGCCCAGGAGATTGAGGCTGTGGTGAGCTGTGATTGTGACACTGTGCACTCCAGTCTGGGTGACAGAGTGAAGCCTTGACTTGAAAAAAATTGTAATTATCTAGTCACAAATTATTCCAAAAAAATCAATATAGCTACTTAAAAATGGGCTTTCAAATAAATTCATATATAAAAAGAACACATAGAAGGTTATAGGAAATTCTGCTCAAACATAGGAGACTGACCACTGGCATTTCTTTCCTTTCTCTTCTAAGATACTACAAAAAGAAATAAGGAGTGTACTAATCCACTAGATCACAGGAGAGGAAATATCAGTAGGAAGAAAGTTTCCACAATTTTTAGAGTACAGGTTGAGAAGCAATATCTGACTTAGCAAGATGGAAGAAGCCTCAACCTAGTGTCTACAGAGGGATAATAATGATGATAGTGATAAAAACAGCTAAGTTTATCAGTGTTTCCTATACTGTCCTAGGTACTTTATACATATTAACTCATTTAATCCTCTCAGTAGTCCAATAAAATAGATATTAGATATTATAACTATCCCTACTTTGACTGATGTGAAAGTTGAAGCAAAAAGAGGTTAGGTAATTTGCCCAAGGTCACACAGCTAATGAGTAGCAGAGTCAGAATTCAAATGTAGGCAGTATGACTCCAAAGTCCATGGAATCTTAATCTCTGTGCCCTAAGGAAGCAAAGTAATTGGATCTCTTGAAAGGTGCCAGGTTCTGCAGAAAGTGTCCTGGGGTTGAAAGACGAGAGGGGTTGGTAGAAAATGTATACAATATATAGAACTCTTGAATTCTCAAGTCTCCTCTCCAGAGCCATGCAACTACCATGTCCCTTATTCTAAATCATTCTCAGCCTACCTTATGGTATATATTTTATACTCACCCATTAGAGGCTGATATTTTCTTGGGACTGCCTTAAGCTCTTTTTTTATTGTACACATTTTCCCTGTGTAATCTTATCCATCCGTGCCTAGAGTCCAATAAATACCTATATACTAATGACTTCCAAAGTCTGTATCTCCAAACCAGACATCTTTACTGATGTCCAAATATGTATTATGACTGCCTACTGAATACCTACAGAGCACTATGGTGTTGCATAAAAACATTGAATTAAACAGAGTTCATCTTTCAGTGCAAACCTAGTCCTTGTCCAGCATTATTCCTTTTCATTGTCTCACCATCTAACCTGCCACTCAACCAAGAGCAAATCTGAGTCATCTTGGACTCTTCCTCTTTTCTCACACCACACATCTGAATCGTTTACTCATCAAACATTTAGTGAATATATACAATGCTTTAGTCATTGTGCTAGATATTAGAGATACAAAGATGAATAAGTCAAAATCCCCACTTTCAAGGAATTCAGACATACATCGTACAACCAAACAAATAATTGCAAATATAATGTTAGAGGAAAAGATATGTATAGTTAAAATGGGCTCTCATAGGAGAGAGTGGTAACTTTTACCTGGGAAGGTAAAGGAAGGTCATAAAGAAGATTCGAAGTTAGAGTTGAAAGATGAAAATGACTAGGAGGGAAGGGTAGAAAAGAAGGTTGTAAGGCCATTTCAAGCAGAGGAAGTGGCATATGCCAAAGCACAGGTTTGTGAGAGAATATTATACATTTAGGAAATATAGATAGTTCAATATGAGTACAATGCAAGTTAGAACATGGAGAGTGTTAAACAATGAGATCAGAGGACAGCTAGGAACATCTCATAAAGAACTGTATAAGTCATGTCCAAGTATTTGTATTTATCATGTAAGACTGGTTTTCAAACTGTATTCCTCAGAATCTTAGGGAAACTTTAGGGAGCCACACAAATATTTCAGAGTTTCTGCAAATGTAATTTGGATTTAGTTTTAAAAAATTATTTTTTTACTGTGGTAAAATATACATGACAAATTTTACCATTTTAATCATTTTTAAGTATACATGTACAGTTTAGTGGCATTAAGTACATTTACATTATTGTATACCATCACTACATTTAAACTTATTTTTTAATTTTTATTTATTTACTTATTTATTTTTTGAGTTGGAGTCTCACTCTGTCGCCCAGACTGGAGTGCAGTGGTGGCCGGCTGCGGCCACCACAGCCTCGACCTGCTGGGCTCCGGCGATCCTTCCGCCTCAGCTTTCCAAGTAGCTGGAACTACAGGCGCGTGCTACCACGCCCGGCTAATTTTTGATTTATTGTAGAGATGAGGTCTCGCCAAGTTTCCCAGGCGGGTCTTGAACCCGCGGGCTCAGGCAATCCACTCATCTTAGCCTCCCAAGGTGCGGGATTACAGGCTGAGCCACCGAGTCCGGCTCATTTAAACTTATTTTAACTACTTAAAAGAATACATTTACCCAGGCATGGTGTCTCAAGCCTATAATCCCAGCACTTTGGGGGGCCGAAGTGGGAGGAATACCTGAGCCCAGGGGTTCCAGACCAGCCTGGGCAACTTGGTGAGACCTCGTCTCTACAATAAATCAAGAAAAATTAGCTGGGCATGGTGGCGCATGCCTGTGCTTCCAGCTACTTGGAAGGCTGAGGCAGAAGGATCACCTGAGCTCAGGTCGAGGCTGTGGTGGCTGTGAGCATGCCACTGCACTCCAGCCTGGGCGAGAGAGTGAGACTCTGATTCAAAACAACAACAACAAAAACCATTTAAATAGTTTACTCTAAAGTGCTATATACAAGATCTTAACATACTGGAGTCTATCAATGTATTACCTGTGCATTGAGGTTAATTAATTTTTCTACATCTTTGAAAATACCTCCATTATCTGTGCATATGTTTTATGTTTTTGACAAATGTATAGTTTAAGGCTGTAGGGCTTTATACTATACGTTTTTCCGGTTCAAATGCTCATGGAAAACTGTGCAAATAATTATACAGTAGTACTCTCTTATCTTCTGTTTCAGTTACCCATTGTCAACTTAGCTCTAAAAATATAAATGGAAAGTTCCAATAATTCAACACCTCATGAACAAGGTTACCTGCATAATCAACGTTTGTATACCTAAGCCTGAACTGCACCTCACATCTTTAAAATAAAATAAAATTTTAAAAAAAACCAAATCGGCCGGGCTCGGTGGCTCAGCCTGTAATCCTGCGCCTTTGGGAGGCTGAGGTGAGTGGATTGCCTGAGCCCGCAGGTTCGAGACCCGCCTGGGCAGTGAGACCTCATCTCTACAATAAATCAAAAAATCAGCCGGGGTGGTAGCGCATGCCTGTAATTTCGGCTACTTGGAAGGCTGAGGCGGAAGGATCATTGAAGCCCAGCAGGTCGAGGCTGCGGTGGCCGGGAGCGGCCACTGCACGCCAGTCTGGGTGACAGAGTGAGACTCCAACTCAAAAAAAAAAAAAAAAAAAAAAAAAAAAAATCAAAAGTTTCAATAGCATACAGTTCTGAGTAGTGTGATAAAATCTCACACCACCCAACTCCCTCCCACTCTGTACGGGAAACATTCCTTTGTCCTATTCCCCCGCTACTCGCCCATTAGTCATTTAGAAGCTGTCTAGGGAATCAGACAGACTGTCAAGGTATCACAGTGCATGTGTTTTAAGTAGTCCTTATTTGGCTTAATAAAGGCCCCAAGGCGTAAGAGTAGTGATGTTGGCAATTCAGATATGCCAAAGAGAAGCCATAAAGTGCTTCCTTTAAGTGAAAAGCTGCAAGTTCTTGAAATAATAATAATAAAAACAATCATATGCTGAAGTTGCTAAGCTCTACGGTAAGAATCAATCTTCTATCCATGAAACTGTGAAAAAGGAAAAAGAAATTCGAGCTAGTTTTACTGTCATATTTCTTTTCTTTTCTTTTTTTTAAGTTGGAGTCTCACTCTGTCACCCAGGCTAGAGTGCAATGGCATGCTCATGGCCACTGCAGCCTCAACCTGGACTCTGGCGATCCTTCCATCTCAGCCTTCCAAGTAGCTGGAACTACAGGCGCGCACTACCATGCCCGGCTAATTTTTTTGATTTATTGTAGAGACGAGGTCTCGCCAAGTTGCCCAGGCGGGTCTCGAACCTGCGGGCTCAGGCAATTCATTCACCTCGGCCTCCCAAATCGCGAGATTACAGGCTGAGTCACCGAACCCGGCACTACTGTCATATTTCAAACTGCAAAAGTTATGGTCACAGTGTATGACCCATAAATGTCACCCCAGATCTGACCCTGGCCTCTGTCTCTGGCTTCTTGCCATGCACTCTTGGGTTGGTACTCACAGATGGCAAAGTAACTCAAAGGCCATTGCAGAAGCATCAGACTCTGGAACTGATCAGGCTGCTTGAAATGAGGCATGATGCCCAGGAGCCTGGGGAAGGCAAAGGTCCCAGAACAATGTTCCAACCAAAGGTGTCACCAGCCTCTGAAAGCTCACTCAATGGTGAATGCATATGACTATGAGGAGTTTGCATATCTGCCCTCCTCCCTTGTTGTCCTACTCCCAACACCCACCTACTCTAGGGGGCAGACTCTGAAGTGCAGCATGGGCTGTCCCATCAGGTCTGGTCCAACCCATTGCCCTTTGACTCGCTTTCCTAGGATTATTAGGACTTCAGGATGGAGAAAGGTAAGAACGACTACTATCCAGTTCGAGTGACACAGTGACACAGAGAAAAGAAAACAGCCTCACAGGCTACTCAGAGACCATAGGGCTTGTAACCTTAGGGAAATGACTGGTGGGAAGGAAGCCCTGGGAATTTGTAGGGTGGAGAGCACCTGGGATTAGGTCTCTGTTGCCCTGAAGCAGCCTGGTTTGGGGCTGCCCTGCCTTTAATTTTTTGTTATAAAAATTTCCAAACGCAAAACTAGAGAATGCAACAAATTTTTATCTTCATGCTCGTCTTCAACAACTATTAACATTTTTCCAAACTTGCTTGGTTTATCTCCCCACTCTTTTTTTTTTCTTGGAGTATTTCAAAGCAATTCTGAGATAGCATGTAATTTCACCCCTAAATACACGACTATGCATCTCCAAAAAATATAGATGCTTTCCTCCATAATAACACCACTATCACCCTTAACAAATGGAATAATTCTATAGCACTATCTGATTCCCAGTCCATATTCAAATGTCTTTTTATAGTTGGTCAATTTGAATTAGAATACAGAATCTTAATTGTCCCTATATTTACTTTTTGGATAATATAAAATTGTTTTATGATATCTGGTTGATACTTAGACAAGTGAGTTTTGGTCATGAGTCTCTGAGCACCACATTTTCATCTAATGCTAATACTCCAAGGCAAAGTTTTGTTCAGAAAAATCCATAGGAGATAACTCTATGGAAAAGATTGGTCACTTAAGTTTCTCTCTCATAAAATAGAACCCAGATACAGAAATTCACTTAAAACAAATGTATGGCTTAATGAATTATTATAGGACAAATACCTTGTAGCCACCACTAAGTGTAAAGCCCTATTCCAATTACAACACTCTTCCTCCTCCCAAAGTAATCTTTATCCTGACATTTAGTCATCTTTTCCTTGCATTTCTATGGTTGTCTTACCCAAATGTATTTCCCCTTATGGTTTAGGCTTGCTTCCTTGCTTATCTATCTATCTATTTATTTATTTGAGTCTATCTATCTATCTGTCTATCTATCTATCTATCTATCTATCTATCTATCTATCTATCTATCTATCTATCTATCTATCTATCTAAGTCAGAATCTCCCTCTGTCACCTAGGCTGGAGTCCAGTAGCTCGATCATGGCTCACTGCAGACTAGACCTCCTGGGCTCAGTGATCCCTCCACCCCAGCCTCCCGAGTAGCTGGGACTACAGATTTGTGCCACCACATCCTACTATTTTTCTTTCTTTTTTTTTTGGTAGAGATGAGGTCTCACTATGTTGCCTTGGCTGATCTTGAACTCTTGGTCTCAAGTAATCCTCTGCCTATGCCTCCCAAAGTGCTGGGATTACAGGCACAAGCCACTGTACCTGGCCCAGTCCGCAGATCTTATTTAGCTTTCACCAGTTTTTATGTGTACTCTGGTGTGTATGCGTGTGTGTACTTCTATGCAATTTTATCCCATGTATAACTTCGTCTAATAATCACCAAAATCAAGATACAGAACTGTTCTATCACCGCAAGGCTTTCGTATGCTACCCTTTAGAGGCACATTTCCCTCCTCATCCCCAATCCCTCCCTAACCCTTGGTAACCACTAATTTATTCTCCTCTGTAATTTTTTTTAAATCTCAAGAATGTTATAGTTACAGAGAGTCGCCTAGGCTGCCAGAGGTTAGGGATGGGGAAAGAGTATTAACTCCAAAGGGCTAGTATAAGGGAATTGTTGGAATAATTGAACTACCACATGTTCTTATTGTGCTGATTACATGACTCTATATATGTGTTAAAACTCATAGAATTGTACACCAAAATAAATTTTATTATATGTTTAGAAAAATAGAATGTTATAAATGGCATCACAGAGTATGAGACCTTTTGAGACCAGCTTTTTTTTCACTCCACATAATAATCATCTATCCAAGCTGCTATACCTATCAGTAATAGTTAATTCCTTTTTACTGGTGAATAGAATTATATAGCATAGATGTAGCAGTTTGTTTAACCATTTACCTGCTGAAAGACATTTGGGTTCTTTCCAGTTTTTGGCTATTATGAATAGAGCAGCTGTGAACATTTAGTACAAGTTTTCGTGTAATCATACATTTTCAGTTCTCTGGGATGAATGCCTAATAATGCAATTGCTGTATCACATGAGAAGCACATGTTTAGTTTTTTAAGTAGCTATTGGATTATTTTCCATAGTGGGTGTACCATTTCGCATTCTCACTGGTAATGTACGAGAGATCCATTTTCTCCACATTCTCACCAACATTTGGTATTGTCACTATTTTCCCCTTTAGCTATTCTGAGAGGTGTATAGTGGTATCTTATTGTAGTTTGAATTTGTATTTTCTTAGTGACTAAAAATGCTGAACATCTTTTCATGTGCTTATTTCTTTTGTATATCCTCTTTACTGAAATATCTGTTCATGTCTTTTGCCTATTTTCTAGTTGGGTTGTTTTTTACTTTTGAGTTTTGAGAGTTCTTCATACATTCAAGATATAAGGCCTTTGTTGGATATATTATATTTTGTATCATAGAAAATTTCATGATATGCATTATGAATAAATAAATCGTGATCTTAAAAGTAGCTCTAATATGACTTGAAGATCGACTTACTCGTTATACATCTGAATTTACAAAACAAATTTATATGAATTTAAAACCTGTTTTTAATCTTTTTCAAATATTAGAATTTTTTGTAAGGTTTCGTTTAAAAAACAGTTCTGCTTTAAAGGAAGGCAGATAAAAGTATTTTGTAGATATGATAGAAAACAAATGAAAGGTTTTAAAGAAGGGGGAAACATGATCAAGTTTGCATCTTAGAAATATTACTTTGGCTGTTATTTGGAAGGTAGACTTGAGAGCAAAAAAACAGTGTTTAAGAAACCATTAAAAAGGCTATTTTAATAGTTCAGGTGATAGATCTCTGAGAACTGGAGTAGTGAAAAAAGAATTATGGAGATAGAAGTTAGAAGTTTTTATTCAAGATATAAAAATGACATGACCAAGCGAACTTCTTGATGTGAAAGGTAAGAAAAAAGGAAAATGTATGACATGTGCTAATATTCCATGAATAAAGTAGATATTCATTCTTCTAATCAGCCAACAGTTATAGAATATCTATTGCGTGTCAGGCAAAATGCTGGGTACAGATGGCAGGAAAATAAGAACTGTTCTCTGCCTTTAAGGAACCCAAAGTCTAATGGGGAAAACACAAATAATTACAATGAAAAACAAGAACATCATGATATATCTTGATAAGGCTTTGGGTTGCAGGCTTTAGGTAAATGAATTTGTCAAAATCTAGCTTATTAAAATTTGTGCTTTTCATTGTACACCTTGCATTAAAAATATAAATATTAAATGCTAGTTAATAATAAGCAAGCTGAAGTAGTTAAGGAGGAAGCATACTAATATGTGCAATTTGCTTTAAAATATATTTTTAAAAAGAATATAGATTGATGAATGGATGGACAGATATGTGATAAAGTAAATATAGTAAAATGTTAATGGTAGAATCCAGCCACTAGTATAGGAGTATTCTCATAAAATCTTTCAACTTTGAAGTACCTTTGAAAATTTTATCATAAAATATTAGGGAAAAAAGCACTATGGGAGTACCAATTTATGGAAAAACTTTGACCCACAGTAGAGGTTTCAAAGGTGGAAAACATCTAACTTGTGAATTGAAATAGGAGTTGCCAGGCAGACCAAAAGGGAGAAAGAACTCAGGCATTCAGTGAGGTCCTATGGCATGTCAGGTACTGTGCCAGGCCCTGGGGATTCAAAGATGAATACAACACAGTTCTTGCCTTTAATTGGTTGCTGTCTACTGGGGGAGTCAGAGAGGTAAGGAGATGACTATAAAACAGGGCTGGGGTACTATTAGGGCAAAAGAAAGGTAAGCACTACATGAGGGGTACCAACTCACATTGGGAGAAATTGAAGTGGTCAAAGAAAGTTTCTTCAAGGGGATGAAATTGGAACTGAGGGCAAAATCGGATTAGCCACATGAAGACAGAGAGAAGGCACTTCTGACAGAGAGAGCAGACTGTACAGACACACGGATGAGAGAATATTAGGCACACTTAGCATGGCTAGGTAGATTGCAAGGAAGGAGTGGGGAGAGGGGAAGCTAGCCAGGTAGGGAGGGCTAGAGCATAAAGGCCATGTCTTCATGTGTGGTACAAAGTGAGGAGCTCTGAAAAAGCTTTTAGCAGGGAGATACAGTTAGGAAGAATACCCTGGCTGTTGATTAGTTGATGGCTTAAAAGGGTACCTGACTGTAGACAGAGAAACCCTGTTGGAAAGCTTGCTATAATAAAAACAAAACAAACAAAACAAAATATAGTGAGGGCCTGAACTAAGGTAGTAGTAGTAGGATCAGAGTAAAAAAGAGTGAGTTGAAAGATGATAAGGTAGGACAGACAGGACTTGGTCACTGATGGGACTGGGGAAATGAGTCACAGTTTTAAAAAGACTATAGAATGATGCCCTGTTTTCTGGCTTGGGTGACTGGTTGGATGTTGGTATTATTTACTGCAGGTGATGGAGGGGCAGGTTTAACAGAGGCAGGAAGGGATGAGAGGTTCATCCCTCATGAGGAAGGAATGCAGAATGGGAGGCGCCTATGGGACCTCCATGAGATCCCCCACAGGCAACTACTTTTACAGGCTGAAATATGACATATGAGATATGGAATAGATGAGGTTTGAAATCAGCAGTATACAGGTAGGAGTTATAAGCATCTAAGCGAGGGAGACCACTTGGCAGGTGGGGGCGACAGGGTGACGGGCATGAACTGTGGGAAGATAAGAAAAAAAAATCTCAGGACAGAACCTGGGTTACGTTTCAGATAGGGGAGGGTAGAAGGTGAGAAGCCTCACAAAGAGTTCAAAAAAGTGAGAGGAAAATCAGGAGAGAAGAGTGTCACAGAGTCAAGGGAGGAATGAGACTGCCCAGAAGGGGTAGAGTGTCAGACACTGCAGTCACCAAGTAAGAGGGAGATTGAAAAATTCTAATGGATTCAGTTGGCAAGGTCATTGGTTGACCTCAGCAGAAACAGTTTCAATGGAATAAGGATGGAGAGGTGGCAAAAAAGCAAAGTGAAAGGAAAATGAAAGAGAGGACAAAAGATTTTGTTTTATTTTATTTTAAAATGGGAGAAGTATTAATATGCTTCTATGTTGATGGTGGAAAGTCAGTAGAGAGGAAAGGTTAAAAACACTGGAGGAGCAGGGGTGCTTGATGGAACCAGGTTTCTGAGGCAGCGGGGCGAAAAATAAATTCAACAGAGAATACACAGGTATAACAGCATGGAGATCTGAAACAACAGAACTGTTTAGAAAAATAATGAGAGGCTGCTCTGCCCGGAACTCTGTAATCTGTGGAGAAGTGATGGGAGATGAAGTAGGAGAAATAGAGACGCCAGAAAATGACAATATAGTCCTCAGGTACTATAGAATTTCAGAGGAAAAAAAATACATTAGAAGATAAAAATGGTTGAAAAAGGCAATGTTGAAAACCCCATGACTTAAATTGGGCCTTGAAAGATAGCTATGTTGTAGACAGTTTGATTGTGTGTGTGGGAGGGGGGAGGATGGTGGGAGGGGTAGGGTGTGCACTACATTCTGGGTGAGAAGAGACAGCTGTGATGAAACTATAACAGACAGCTGAGAAGGTGGGCTGGGATTAGTGTACAAAGGGCCTGGAAGACCTGGCTATGTTTTTTAGACTTCATCCTGTAAGTAGTGATGTGCTACTAAAAAAAAAGTTTCTATTCAGGGGAGGTATCATGTATAACGTGGTATTTTTTTAAGTTACAAGTGCAGTTTATTTGGTTTTTTTGTTGATACATAATATTTGTACCTATTTATGGAGTATATGTGATATTTTACTACATGCATAGAATGTGTAATGATCAATTTAGGGTATTTACAATATCCATCACCTTCAACATTTATCATTTCTTTGTGTTGGGAACATTTCAAGTCATTTCTTCATTTTGAAACATACAATACATTGTTGTTAAGTATAGCCACCTTACTCTGCTATCAAACACTAAAACTTATTCCTTCTATCTAACTGTATGTTTGCACCCATTAACCAACCTCTCTTCATCTCCCCTTTCTCAATCACCTCCAACACCCTTCCCAGTCTTTGGTAACTAACATTCTACTTTCTACCTCCATGTGATCCACTTTCTGAGCTCCCATATATGAGAACATGCAATATTTGTCTTTCTGTCCCTAGCTTATTTCACTTAACATAATGACCTCCAGTTCCAGCCATGTTGCTGAAAATGACATGATTTCATTCTTTTTCTATGGTCAAATAGTAATACATTTTGTATCTATGCCACATTTTCTTTATCCATTCATCTGTTAGTGGACAGTTAGGTTGATTCTATATCTTTGCTATTGTGAATAGCGTGACAATAAACATGGAGGTGCAGGTATCCTTATGTTCAAAAGGCATGTTAAGAAGACTAAATTAGCTAAAGTATTTGAAATAGAATGCCTTCTAGGAGTTAAAGAGTTGGGAAGCCATTGTTCAGATGTGCAGGGCAAAGGCATATACTTTGCAGAGGTGGCAGGAACAGAAGTGGGTGCATCTCCACAATTGTGCAAAGGAAGAACTAGCAGCAGGTAGTGGGTACTCAATCCTAATCGGGGAGATCATGCTGGGCACAATAATTAGGCTAATGGAACAGCAGGAAGGAAAAGTAAAAGAGACTGAAAAGAGTAGTTTGAGTAAGGAAAAGAACTCAGAAAGTGAGGATTTACAAGACAACAGAAGAGTTTCCAAAAGGGCATGTTCAACTGTCAATGCCACAGAAAGATCAGGTAAGATGGGCAGTGAAAAAAAAAATTAGTTCTGTTAATTAAGATATCCTTGGCGATATTTTAAATAGTTGTTTTAGCAAGGTGGGTAAAGACAGACTACTGAAAGGGTAAATCAGGCTGCTGGATACAAAATCAGTATTAAAAAGTAAATTTTATACCCATACACCAAAAACAAAGTTAGAAAATACAATTTTAAATGAGCCTATTTATGTTAGTTACGTAGGTTTGCCTAGCCTATGAAAATTCAGCAAGCTGTACACTTATGATGGGTACTCTTTTCTGTTTGTATATTTTTTCTTTTTTAATTAATTTTTTTAGAGATGGGATCTTGCTATATTGCCCAGTTTGGTCTCAAACTCCTGGCCTCAAGTGATCCTCCCACTTCTGCCTTTCAAAGCACTGGGATTACAGGCATGAGCCACCATATCTAGTCTCTATTTGTATATTATACTCCAAAAAAATTTATAACAATATCACTTGCATCTGAAAAGCAAAAGAAACCATTAAGAGAGCAAGAAGACAGCCCACAGAATGGGAAAAAATATTTGCCAACTGTATATCTGACAAAGGTCTAACATCTAGGATATACAAGGAACTCAAACTCACTGAAAGGAAAAAAAAAACAGCTCCATTAAAAAGTACGCAAAAGACATGAATAGACACTTCTCAAAAGAAGACATACAGGCAGCCAACAGACACATGAAAAAGTGCTCAGCCTCACTCATCATAAGAGAAATGTAAATCAAAACCACATTGAGATACTACCTAACCCTTCTAAGAATGGTCATCATTAATAAAATAAACAACAACAGATGCTGGTGAGGATGCAGAGAAAAAGGAATGCTTCTACACTGCTGGTGGGAATGCAAAAAACTAGTGCAATCTCTTTGGAAGAGTGTGGCGATTTCTGAAAGAACTAGAAATTGACCTTCCACATGACCCAGCAATTCCCCTATTGGGAATATATCTGGAAGAACTCAAATCATTCTACAAAAAAGATACCTGTACACATATGTCTGCTGCAGCTTTATTCACAATAGCAAAAATATGGAACCAACCATGCCGCCCATTGAAGATGAACTGGATAAAAAAAAATGTGGTACATATACACAATGGAATATTATGCAGCCATAAAGAAGGACAAACATATGGATGGTAACTTGGATGGATTTAGAGTCGATCATACTCAGTGATCTATCACAGAAACAAAGAACAGATTACCATATGTTCTCACTCATAAGTGGACCTTGAACAATTATAATGCTATAAGAAAGGGCTTGGCAGTAGTGGGAAACTGTCAGGGATGGGTGGGATTGGTAGTTGAGGGAAACTGCTAGGGGAGGTAGGGGCACACCTTATCAACAAGGGTACCCACATAATCAACGTTTGTATACCTAACACTGAATTGTACCCCACATCTCTATAATAATAAAATAAATTTTTAAAAAAACATTATCATTTGCAATACTGTCAAAATACAAATTACCTATGAATAGAACAAAAGATGTATAAGACTTCTACAGGGAAAATCCTTGAGAAACATTAAAGAAGACCTAAATAAATGGAGAGATAATCTATGTACATAGATTGAGGAGACTTTATTTTGATTTAATAGAATAGAGTAACCAGAAACAGACCCAGAAATATTTGGGCATTTAATATATGACAGAAGTGGTACTTTTTACCAGCAGGGAAAGAATGGACTTTTTATTAAATAATGCTAGGAAAAATGGATATTTATATGAAAAAATGAAACTGCATCATACCAAGTATACAAAACAGCATCATACCATGTATACAAAACAGTTCTAGGTGTACAAGAGACTTAAGTGTGAAAGACAAAACTGTAAAGCCTTTATTATATAATATAGAATATCTTCAAGATCTTGGGAGTACTAAAGGATTTCTTAAACAAGAGACAACGTAATCATAAATGAAAAGAGAATGAAAAGACAAACCAGAGATAAGAGAAGATATTTGCAAAACATATAGGGTTGAGGAGACTTGCAATAAATATAACTGACCAATGACTAGAATCTATAGTATATTAAGAACTACTTTTTAAAACCAGTAAGAAAAAGACAGACATTCAGTAGAAAAATGAGCAAGACTTGAACAGGCATTTTACAGAAAATACACATGGCCAATGAATATATGAAAAGGTGATCAACCCCATTAGTCACTAAGGGAATAAAAATTAAAATCAAAATGAAGTATCACTCTGTACCCACTAGATTGGCAAAAAAATAAAAAATTCTCACAAAACAGTGTACAATAGAGGACCCCCCAAAACCTGGAATTTATTTATTAAAAAAATCTGTATTTCTTCTTACATGTTTAAACTTCCGTCACCTTCAAAGTACTCTCCGTTTGATGCAATACACCTATTGAGATGCTTTTTCCACTGTTCAAAACAGTTTTTGAACTCATCAATTTTGATGCCTTTTAGTGCTTCTGCCATTTTTTGCTTCATATCTTCCATATAGACAAATGTTTCCGTTTGAGAACTTTTTCATCCAGGGAACAAAAAAAGTTGCTAGGGATAAGATCGGGTGAATAATGCGGGTAGGGGCACAGGGTCCATGCTGTTTTTGGTCAAAAACCACTGAACACTCAGCATGGTGTGGGCAAATGCACTCATAAGTCACCCATCACGAAATGGTCAAAGGCACTGAAAGAATCCCCCAAAAATATTCACTGAAGCTGAACACAGACTCTCACAACAATGCTAGCTAGCGGGTACACTGATGCCAACAGGTTCCCAGAACACTTACCTAGCAGGGGAAATCTGTACTTCAAGAGGCCTGCTCTCCAAAAGATAATTATGGGGTTTTTAGGGGGTGTCTCCCCCTCATATGTAGAGCAACAGAGATTCTCATACACTGGAACAAACTTCAAAAGACAGTTTGGTATATATCACCCTATGATCTAGTGATTCTACTTCTAGGTATATATCCTAGAAAACTCTTATACATATGCATCAGGATGCATAAACAGAAAGATTCATATGGGCACTGTTGCTAATAGTTAAAAACTGGAAACAATTGGAATACCCATCAACAGTAGAAAGAATAAATAGTGGTATAGTCATACAATGGAATACTATAAAGAAATGAGAAGAAATGAATTACAATTATGTGAAACATAGATAAACCTCTCAAACACCACAATGAGTAGAAGATGCAAGACACAATAGACTATATGCAGTATAATTCCACTTATATAAAATTTAAAAATAGACAAACTATGTTATTTAGAGATATACACACAGGTGGCCCTGCTATCAAAAAAAGCAAGGGAATCAATGTTACAGAAGTCAGGAGAGTGGTTACCTGGAGAGGGAAGAGAGGGGTTGTAATCTTAGCAAGTTATGCATGGGTACTGCTAGAAGTATTTTGTTTTCAACCTAAGTGGTAGTTGCATGGATGTTCACTTTATAATTATTTATTAAACTATATTTATGACATACAATTTTCTGTATGTATGCTATGTCTCACTAAAGAAATGAAACTAAGAGTGAATCACATATGTTGCTAAGCAGTGTAAACTTTTTTGAGGCGCTTGATGCTAAAGGGAAGGAGATAGGGTAGCAGTTGCAGGAGGATTCAGGACTGAAGGAATTTAGGTACATATATTCACTCAAAAATACCTGTACAAAATATTCATAGCAGTACTACTCATAATAACCCCAAACTGGAAATTACCCAAATGCCTATTCAACAGCAGAAAAGATAAATTGTGGTATATTCATCAGTGGAATACTGTATAGTAATGAAAATAAATAAACTACAACTACATACAATACTATGGATGAATGTCATGAGCATAATGCTGAGTTAGGGTTGTCAAACTTAGCAAAAGAAAAAAAACACAAAACATCCAGTTAAATATGAATTTCAGATAAAAGATGAATCATTTCAAATATAAGTATAATCCACACAAAATAATCTGTCATTTGTCTGACATTCAAATTTAGCTAGGCATCTTGCATCTTCTTTGGAGACCTTTCATTAAGAAGTCAAATACAAAGGAATTCATGCTGCAAAACTAATCTATGACTAGAAGTCTGGACAGTGGTTATTCTTTGGGGAAGACAGTGACTGGAAGACAAGTGGCACTTCTGGGATGCTTGTAACATTGTTTCTTCATCTGGACACTATTTACATGTATGTATTTCATGTTGTGAACATTTACCGAACTGCATAATTATGATTTGGACACTTTTCTGTATGTATACTGTACTTCAACTGAATAGCCTATCTATTATCCATCTGCAATCTATAATCTATCTGGCAGTGGCCTAAATATGTTTTATATCCAAAATGACAACCAAAAAATAGGGATAAACTTATCGGGAAATGTGTAGCACCCACACAGACGGAAGGCAGGAAAATACTCTGAACAGGTAATTTAATCAGGAATATAAATTAATGGTCTATAAATATAAAAGCATGTTCAGCATTACTAGTAACTAGAAATGAAAATGAGATAGCATTTTCACTCGCCAAATTGATAATACTTAATAGACAAGTTAGAAAAATTAATAATCTCATTTCATTCTTTCATAGGAGTTTGGTAGCATCTATTTTTAGAATGTACATGGATTTGGGAAAGATGGTAAGTTGAAGATATTCCAGATCCTCTTTATTCCAAAACCTGATACACTGACTGTTCTTGTTCCAAGTAGGTGCTGGGGCCAGCCAAGAAAGTGAGGTTGCAGCAGGATAGAGGATAGGTCTGAGACCTAAGAGTAAGGGGTGCTGTAGAATTTTTCATATCTGGAATAGATGAGAGCACTGGGCCAAGGGCCTAGAGTCTGGTGCAACAAAGCCAAAGTACAAAGATGGGAACATGGCCCCTGGTAAAGGCTTGGCTCACAGGACTTTGTGAACTCCTTGGGGGAAAGTCAATATTGCTTATGTGAGTGTGCCCGGTTTCCCTATTTGAAACGGCTAAGAAAATGACGAGTTGGGTTGGGTCCTCTCTACCTTGAGAGTAAGACAGCCCAAGGAACAAGAGTACAGAGAGGCTTCCTCCCAATGCTTCCTCAAGGGTCTGACAAGCTAACCTACAACATGCTCCCACTCACAGGGCTGCTATGACTTCAGGCATCTGAACATCAGACTTGAGCCCCAGAGAGCAAAGGAAAATAGCAGTACACCTAAGGACACCCACAAGCCAAAGGGAAGAACAATCAGAATAATTAGCATAGGATTTTAATGAAATACAGTTGCTGAATGAAACAGAAAATTTGCATTTAAAAAAGACTTTCTGGAACTAAAAGAATTAAATAAGAATTAATTTCAAATAATAAAACACTAAAACTTCACATTCTGTTACAGAGAGAGAGAGAGAGAGAGAGAGAAAGAAAGAAAGAGAGAACACTGAAACAATTTGAACCTAAATCAGGAACTTTTTAATAAAGTAAAAAAAAAAAAAAAGAAAGAAAAAGAGCAAACACATAAAGAAACTAACACATATTTTAAAAAATCAGAAACTAGATCCCCCTGAGGAAAGTAACTTTATAAGCCCAGGGTATATACCCTTCAACATTCGTCTCCTCGCTAATTAGCATAAAATAAAAGAATTAAATGATAGGAATAAATATTGACAGAGGTAGTTTTTTTGTTACTGATACAATTTTATACCAAGAAAACATAGGGCTCTAGTTGGGAAAAAAATGTCTATTTTAACAGAGCTATATTAGCAAGATGGATGAATTTCATGGACATATTGATGAGCCAAAAAAAAAAAAAATCAGCTACAGAAGACAAATATACTATGAAACCACTTATGTTAAGTTTATAAACAGGCAAACTATCACTACATATTGTTAAAGGATACAAGAATAAATAAATTAATGGAAAATACCCTCATGGAAATCGGAACTGGCATCCAATTCCTGAACAAAACCCGAAACCCACAGGTCATAAGAGAGAAGATAGACAAGTGGGACCTTATTAAACTGACAAGCTTCTGCAAAGCCAAAGAAACCATCAAGAGAGCAGGGAGTCAGCCTACAGACTGGGAAAAAGTATTTGCCAACTCCAGGTCTGACAAAGGCTTAACATCCTGGATCTACAAGGAACTCAAACATGCTGAAAAGAAAAAAAACAAACAACCCCATTATAAAATGGGCAAAAGATATGAACAGACACTTCACAAAAGAAGACATCCGAACAGCCAACAAACACATGAAGAAATGCTCAACCTCACTAATCATCAGGGAGATGCAAATCAAAACCACGCTGAGATACCACCTAACTCCAGTCAGAATGGCAGTTATCAACAACTCAAAAAATAACAGCTGCTGGAGAGGGTGTGGTGAAAAGGGAACACTTCTACACTGTTGGTGGGAGTGTAAACTAGTGCAACCTCTGTGGAAAGCAGTGTGGCGATTCCTAAAAGCTCTAAAAATCGACCTTCCATATGACCCCGCAATCCCCCTACTGGGAATATACCCTGAAGACCTCAAATCACTCTATAAAAAAGTTACCTGCACATGTATGTTTATCGCAGCATTGTTCACAGTAGCAAGAACCTGGAAACAACCATGCTGCCCATCAAAAGAGAACTGGATTAAAAAAATGTGGTACATATACACGATGGAATACTATGCAGCCATAAAAAAGAACAAAATCATGAATTTCACAGCAACCTGGATGGAACTAGAGTCTATAATACTGATTGACCTCTCACAGAAACAAAGAACCGAGTATCACATGTTCTCACTCATATAATGGACCTTGAACATTCAATGTAATACTATAAGAAAATGACTGACGGTACTGGGAAACTATGGGGGGAATGGGGGATGGGATTAACAGTCGCAAATATCTGTCTGGGGATGGGGAAACACCTCTTATCAACAGGGTGCCTGAATGAAACGTAATTGTACACCTAACCCTTAACTGTACCCCACAAAATCATAATAAAAAAAAGAAAGAAATTAATGGAAAGGATAAACACTACATTTAGAATGGTAGTTAAACTTACTCCCAGTCTAATGCAGCCTGCCCTAATTCCTTATCATCCAACTGACATTGTTCTGGCAAAGATTACCAAAAACCTCAATAGACAAATCCATTTAACCTCTTCTCAGTCTTCATTCTACAAAAACACACTGAAGCATTTGATACAGGTAACAATCCCTTCGTTATAGACTCTTACCTTGGTGTTCTAGCGTCTCTTCAACATCTTTAATTAACTTCTTTACTCTTGGCCCTTAAATATGAGTGCTCCTCATCAATATTTGGTGTTGGCACTCATTATCTAGGCTTTCCCTACACAACTCTCCTACCCATACATTCCAAATATTTATTTCCAGCCCAGATACTGCTTCTAAGCTCTTGTCCTGAATCTCCCATTTCCTCCTGGATTTTTCTTTTCTTTTTTTGAGTTGGAGTCTCACTGTCGCCCAGATTGGAGTGCAGTGGCCACTCCCAGCCACCGCAGCCTTGACCTGCTGGGCTCTGGAGATCCTTCCGCCTCAGCCTTCCAAGTAGCTGGAACTACAGGCGCATGCTACCACACCCGGCTAATTTTTTTGACTTATTGTAGAGATGAGGTCTCGCCTGCCCAGGCGGGTCTCGAACCTGCGGGCTCAGGCAATCCACTCACCTCAGTCTCCCAAAGGCACGGGATTACAGGCTGAGCCACTGAGCCCTGCTCCCTCCTGGACTTTTCTAACACGCTCTCTAAATCTGACATGTCTAAAATTTACCTCTGCTGTCTGTCTGCTCCCACATACCTATTTCCTGTTTACTTACTAGTTTCTCTTTAGCTCTTGGCATCTCCTACTTGATGTAGGCCTCAACTATGATTCTGTCACAAACTTCTTTGCCTCACAAATCCAATCTGACAACACTTGGGTACACCTCTTTTCCCCCACAGCTATTAATGCAACATGTAACAATATTCTGTTGGTCCATATCCACCCTCTGAAAATATTCTAGGGGAGCTATAAACTTTTTTTGCTTTTAATAGGTAAAAAATGATTCCCTCTAACAGTGGGGGACTTGCCTTTGGGAATGGCAATTTGGTAGCTGAAGTAAACTTAATTCCACTGGTATAAGTCATACCCCTAAAAGCCTCTTCCATCCTCAAAATCTACCTCAAATGTTGACAAGTACCCTAGCAATCTCCTGGGGGGTCTTGCTTCAGCTGAGATTGTATATAAACCTATTTTACAAATGAGGAAATTGAAGCTCTGAAGACAGATAACCCAGAATGCAGACATTAGACCTTCTAATGCAATTGAATAAATTCCTTTAGGAGCCCTTAAAGTCTTTGAAGATGCTGCCAAGTGGGAAAGCCACCAAATACCTGTGAATCCATCACTGGTGGATAAAAAAACTGCAAAAATCCCCGAGAGACTGAAAGTAGGTGAATCAGATCAACCTAAGAGAAAATATACAGGCGAGAATGGCTATAATAAGCTGGCATCAACTCCAGCAGTACTGTAGACCTGAAGGTAGTTGATTGTCCTACCCTAGGACAATGGTCAAGGTTAATTGGTTGTAGTACTAGAGCAGGAGTAGGCCAGTGGGCTAGTAGTCAGTGATATGGCAGGAATAAGTCCAAACACACACACACAAAATATATACATGCATATTTTTATACATATATAATGTATAAAGGCATATACGAGGTCTGACAATCAAGTTCTCAAACTCATCCTAGAAAAAGTGTTACATGTCCCATTGCTGAATACCACTATGGTAACTTTTGAAGTACTCCCCTTAGGAAGTTATGCACCAATACCAGTGCCTAGTCTACATGACAAAGCAATTTTAGAATTCTTTTTCTGGAATGGCCATCAGAGCTGTCACTATATTACCCTTGATGTCCTGCATATCATTAAAATGTCTTCCTTTCACTATTTCCTTAATCTTTAGTTAAAGAAAAAAGTCATTGGAGGTCAGATCAGGTGAGTAGAGAGGGTGTTCCAATATGGTTATTTGTTTACTGGCTAAAAACTCCTTCACAGACAGTGCTGTGTGAGCTGGTACATCACTGTGATGCAAGAGCTCCTTCAGGACCATTTTTACACACACCTTTCTCATACCAAGATTTTCATTTAAGATCTCTCTGTTTCTCTATTGATACATATTTGTTTGCTATGCTTCTTATAGTCAGTCAATGATCTTCACAGACAATTCAACAAATTTTTGCAATGTTTTTATCAGTTCTGCTCATTACTGGTCATCCTGACCTCTCCTCATCAGTGATGCTCTCTGTCCCTCAGAAAGACTTTTAATCCATTTGTACAGTCATTTGCTTCATGGCATTATTCCCATAAACTTGGACTAACATGTCCTTGATTTCACTTCCACTCTTGCCAAGTTTACCAAGAAATTTAATGTTTGTTTGTTGCTCTAATTCAAACTCCAACATTTTCACAACAGCTTTGATGGCCATTCCAGAAAAGAGTTCCAAAGTTGTTTTGACAGGTGGACCAGGCGCTGGCATTGGTGCATAGCTTCTTCCCAAGGGGAGTACTTCAAAGGTGACCATAGTGATACTCAGTAATGGGATATGTAGCACTTTTTCTAGGATGAGTTCACGATTTAATTGTCAGACCCCATATATTATGTTGAAAGAGAACATCAGATTGGGTATAAATAAATGAATAAATGAATTAATTAATAAAATCAAACTACCTAGATTCTGTAAGATAAGGGATGGAAAAAGACATACCAGGCAAGGGCGAACAAGGAGAAAGTAAGTGCAGAAATACTAATCAGATAAAACAGATATAGTCCTTTATATGTATAACATGATACTTTATGCAGCAAGCAACATAGGTTTGATATATATACAATGAATAAACTAAAAATAAAAGGAGAAATTGGCAAATCCTTGGTCATATCGTGAGAAAATACCATATTAAGTAAATAACAAGAACATGAGGATCTGAATACAATTAACAAGCTTCTCTAACAGGTAAATATAGAACTATACATCCAACAGAAAATATGTTTTTTAAAAATTCACATAGAATAATAAAGATCAAACAAGTATCAGGTCAAATTTCAAGAAACAGAAATCACATACATTCATTGATCATAATGCAATAAACTAGAAATTAACAACAAAAGGAAACATAGAAGCACCTTCTATATAATTGGTAGGTTGGAGAGAAAATGAAAGCTTAAATATTATCCTATTTTGAAATGAAAAGTAAGAGTACTATGTCTCAAAATTATAAGATTACATCCAAGTGGTACTTAGAGGAAATATATAGCTTTTAAAATATCTTTTTAGACAAGACAATAGAAAAAGGAACACTTCTACACTGCTGGTGGGAATGCAGACTAGTACAACCTCTTTGAAAGACAGTGTGGCGATTTCTGAAAGAACTAGAAATTGACCTTCCATATGACCCAGCAATTCCCCTATTGGGAATATACCCGGAGGAACTCAAATCATTCTACAAAAAAGATACCTGCACACGTATATTTGTTGCAGCTCTATTCACAATAGTAAATCGAAGTTGGACCGTATAAAAAAAGTGGTACATATACACAATGGAATATTATGCAGCCATAAAGAAGGACAAATATACAGACTTTGCAGCAAATTGGATGGATTTGGAGTCGATCATACTTAGTGATTTATCACAGAAACAAAGAACTGAGTTCCATATGTTCTCACTCATAAGGTGACCTTGAACAATTATAATGCTATAAGAAAGCGATTGCAGTAGTGGAAAACTGTCAGGGGAGGGGGGGTGGGACTGGCAGTTGAGGGAAACTGCCAGGGGAGGGGGGGCATACCTCATCTACCAGGGTACTTTCATGATTAATGTTTCTGTACCTAACCCTGAATTGTACCCTACATCTTTATAATAAATAAATAAATTTTAAGAAAAGAAAATAAATGAAGGATAATCAAATGGTATATACAAATAAGAGAAAAAAATTGATCCCGAATGTGATTAAGTCTCTAGATCTAACAACCAATTTGAAGGAAATACAGAGGAAAAGAGAAATATGTTATACGATCAGAGAAATTCAGACTACAGGAAATTCTATAAGACAACTTGATTTCTTCAATAAGTAAATTTCAAGGACTTGAGGGGTAAGGAGAAGAGGGGTATGGAAGAGGTACCTAAAGATTAGACAAGAGTTAAAAGATCTATCAAGCAATAACAATGTGTCAACCTTGTTTGGATACTGAACCAAATAAATAAAATCTATAAGAAACTTAGAAATTTGAACACTAACTAGACATTTTATGTTATTAAAGCACTGTTGTTAAATTTTTTTTTTTTTTTAATCAGAGTCTCACTCTGAAGCCCAGGCTGGAGTGCAGTGGCACACTCATGGCGGCTGCAGCTTCGACCTGCTGGGCTCAAGCATTCCTTCCGCCTCAGGCTTCCAAGTAGCTTGGAACCACAGGCACGTGCCACTAAGCGCGGCTGATTTCTTTGATTACTGTAGAGACGAGGTCTCGCCATATTGCTTAGTTTTGGTCTTGAACCCCCGAACTCAGGCAATCCTCTGGCATCTGCCTCCCAAAATGCTGGGATTACAGGTGTGAGCCACTATGTCTGGCCGCATTATTGTTAATACTTAAGGTGATTATATTTTAAGAGTTCTTACTTTCTACAGATACAAATTGAGATAAATAAAACAATATATCTAGGATCTGTTTCAAAATAACACCAGAAGGGGAAAGTGAATAGTACATAGATGAAACAAGAATGGTCAAAAATTAGTCATGTTGAAACTGCATGACAAGTATGTGGGGGCTCATTATACATTCTGACCTCTTTTGTATATGCTTGAAAAGCTTTTTTTTTTGAGTTGGAGTCTCACTCTGTCACCCAGGCTAGAGGGCAGTGGCATGCCTCTCGGCCACTGCAGCCTCAACCTGCTGTGTTCTGGTGATCCTTCTGCCTCAGTCTTCCAAATAGCCGGAACTACAGGCGCCCGCTACCACACCCAGCTAAGTTTTTGATTTATTATAGAGACGAGGTCTTGTCAAGTTGCCCGGGCTGGTCTCAAACAGTCCACTCGCCTTGTTCTCCCAAAGTGCTGGGATTACAGGCTGAGCCACCAAGCCTGGCTGAAAAGCTTTTAAATAAGGCTGGGCTCGGTGGCTCAACCTGTAATCCCAGCACTTTGGGAGGCTGAGACAAGAGGATTGCCTGAGCCCGCGGGTTCGAGACCAGTCCAGGCAACTTGGCGAGACCTCATCTCTATGATAAAATAAAAAATAGCCGGGCGTGGTAGCACGCGTATGTAGTCCCGGCTACTCGGAAGACCAGGTCGATGCTGGGGTGGCTGTGAGCGTGTGTTTCTGCACTCCAGCCTGGGCAAAGGAGTGAGACTCCAACTCAAATAAATAAATAAATAAATAAAGAGGCCAGGTGTGGTGGCTCATGCCTATAATCTCAGTACTTTGGGAGGCCAAGGCAGGAGGATCGTTTAAGGCCAGGAGTTTGAGACCAGTCTGGGCAACATAAAGAGATCTCATCTCTACAAAAAAAAAAAAAAAAATTAACTGGGCATGGTGAGAGTGCCTGTAGTCCCAGCTACTTGGGAGGCTGAGGTGGAAGAAGAGTCTGAGCCCAGGAGGTCTGGAGGCTCCAGTAAGCCATGATCATGTCACTGCACTCCAGCTTGGGCAACAGAATGAGACTCTGACTCAAAATAAAAAATTGAAAAAAAAAAAAAGAAGAAAAGAAAAGAACTCAGCTTTCAACTCAAGAAGAATAAAAAGAATATAAAACAACACAACCTAGGAGGAAGTCATTGACAGAGAGTAAAAATATAAAATAGAAAAATATTAGAGTTAACAATAAATCTGTCATATGTGATAGAATAGTTATGTAAACAACTGAAATGAAAATAGAGATATAGCTACAGATAGACAGGAGATTAAAAATATAAAGTGAACCTACTTGCACTATTATATCAATAAATTTGACAATCTAGATAAAAGGAATAATTTTCTAAGAAAATATAAATTACCAAAATTGGTTTAAGATATAGAAAATCAAATCTTCAAGAAACCTTCAAAGATAATTGTCATGATATATAAACTGTACTACAGCATAGAAAAGATGGGAAAAATTGGAACTCCCATACACTGCTGGGTTGTAAAATGGTACAAACCACATTAGAGAACTGTGAGGCAATTTCTTATAAAAGTGAAGCCTATGTTTGCCCTCTTCCATTCCTAAGTATTTATCTAAAGAACTAAAAACATGTTCACAAAAAGACTTGTACACAAATGTTCAGGGGCGGTTTATTCATATAGCTAAAAACTTGAGATAACCTAAGTTTTCATCAATAGGAAATTAGAAAAAAAAAATAGTGGTACAATCATAGAATGAATACTACTCAGCAATACAAATGAACGAATCACTTATATATATAAAGTAAGAACACAAACAAATCTCAAAAAAACATTATATTGAACAAAAGAAGCCAGGCACACAAAAAAACCATTATAAGATCCCATAAAGTTACCATATAACCCAGCAATTCCACTCTTAGGTATATACCCAAGGGAAATGAAAACATATGTCTACACAAAACTTGTACACAAATGTTCACAGCAGCATTATTCATAAAAACCCCAAATGGAAATAACCCAGACATCCATCAGTGGATGAATAGATAAATAAAAACATGTTATTTTCCATACAATGGGAGATTGGCAATAAAATGAACAGCTGATACATGCTACAACATGAATGAACCTTGAAAACATTATGCTATGTGAAAGAAGCCAGTTATAAAAGACCACATATTACATAATTCCATTTACATGATATATCCAGAATAGGCAAATCTAGAGAGACAGAAACAGGCAAATCTACAGAGACAGAAAGAAGACTGATTACTGCCTAGGGTGAGGGATTAGGAACATATGTCGGGGGGGGGGAAATAAGGAGTGATTGCTAATAGGTATAGATTTCTTTGGGAAGTGATGAAATGTTCTAAAATTATATTGTGGTGATGGTTGTACAACTCTGTGAATATACCAAAATCCACTAATGTGTACAGTTTAAATGGGCAAATTTTATAGAATGTCAATTATATCTCAATAAAGTTGTTAAGTAAAACAACTTGGAACTGAACACCTAAAAGAAAATAAAAACGGTATAAGAAACTTTAGCATTAGGAAAGCTAAATCTCAAGTGCAAACATAGAACAAAAAGAGCACTTTTAAATATACTCAGAACAAAAAGCTGAATGAAGAAATAGGTCTCTGCCCTGTGCCAGTAGTAGAATAATTATAAACGACAGATGTAAAATTCTTCAATTATGAATTTTCCTTGTGCCTTCTCAGTTCCCAAGAGGAAACTAAAGCCCAATGAGTAAAAAAGTAGTATAAGTGTAAATCCAACTACTTTTACAAGAGTTCAAATATCTTTCTTGAACTAGATGAATTATAGCCAAGGGAACTGAGAGCAATCTCAAATGTGACCACTGAAACTATGTCAATGATCTTTAAGGAATCACCGAGAAAGATGTTCCAGAAGATGGGGGAGATTTAACTTCAATTTTCAAAAAGGGATTAAAAGTTAATCCTACAAATTACAGACCACTGAGTTTACTTTAGCTTGCAAGACCCTAGAAATGGAAGAATAAGCACTAGAAACCAGCTTGGATTCACTAAGAAAATGTCAATTTAGGCTAATCCTTATTTCTTTTTTGTACTGTTACTAAGCTGATAGCTATGAGAAATATGGTAAACGTATTCAACAAAGCATTTGATGAAATCTTTTATGAGATCCTTAAGAACAAAATTGAGAAATAAGAGGTGAAAGTTAATTGTTGTTAGACAGATTAATAATCACTTGAAGCACCATTCCCAAGTCATGCAGATTACCAGGTCACTATCATGCTAGAGGAAAGTTTCTAATAGCATACACTGTAAGGTTCTTCTGGCCATCACTTAAATGCAACAACTTGAATGAATATATGGAAACTATGCTGATGAGGTTTATATGTGACAACTTCTGGAAGGGATAGCGAATACTTAAAATGACAGAATCAGCATATTTATTTTAATTATAAGTAGTTGGCGGTAAAACAAAACAACACAAAAACTAAAACTTGCCTAGACCAGATGAAGTCAAACCAAGTGCCAGATCCAAATCTCATACCTGAATTAGAGAATGAGTGCAAGGGAAAGAAAAAATTTTCCACTATTTCTGAAATCAGCCTCAAATTTGAATTGTAGTTATTGTTAGAATGTGATCTGAAATATCCCAGTCAAAACACTAACAATACCAATAGGACTACTAGAAATTTTTATCCACAACTATGACCTTAATTACTTTCTCACCCTCTTTTAGACGATCTCCTTCAGCCTTGGTTTTCTTCTGCCTTTCTGATCCAGCAAGGTCTACAAGATGCAGCTTGGAGCGAAAGCTGCTATTCCTGTGATAAAGACAGAAAGACACAAATGAGAATGGTACACAAGCTTGAGAGTAGCTGAGTATCAAAGTTGACCTGCTGGCTCTCAATTTCTTTCAGGTCAGGCAAAATGGCTCCATTAATCACTAGTGCTCCATTTATCACAATACTGATGTCTGATAATTTGTCAAATCCATTGAAGAAGCAGCCTAATATTCAACCTTAATAGAACTAATATTAAAAAGCTTGACTCTTTAAATTGTAACTTACTTGTCATTTTTCTTTCTCTGCTCTATAGAGATTGTAAAGATGGCATGAGATCGGGATGACTGGGAGTTCATAGCTGTGGAGGCCACAGTCCTACAGTTGTTGCCCTGCTCCAAACAGGAAATAGTATCCAGGGCAACTAAAACAGTCTTCTCAGTGAGTCCTACAATCTAAATCCAAAAGAGAAAAGAATTCCCTTATGATTCATACTTCAAATGCTTGATCAAAAATTTTGTGGTTTAAAAAAAATCCCTTAAAGTTCCAGCAGAACTTTAATAAATAGATAGTCATGGTAATAAGCACTGTTTTAACAAGCAACTCTGTGAAGATCACTGGAAACCAAGGTCTCCAAGCTTCCTTAGGAACTTCAGAAACAAGGGTGCCAGGAGCTAGAAAAGATATCTAGATTTTTGGGTAGTAATGGCTAGATGCCTTCCACAGAGCCTATGCGAAGTTAATTTTGGTCCTAGGGAGAACAAGTGCAGCTCAAACAGCTATGGTATTTCTCTTTGCTACTTTCTCCTCCATGTAACTGCACACTTCTCCCTGTACTTCTGACCCATTCTATATATCATTTTCACTAGAGGAAATATTATGGTACAGTTTCACTCAATTAGGAAGCCAGGAAAATAAGGTCCCAGGCCTGATACTTTATCTACCTGGGATAACTTACACAAGTCAAAATCTCTTGACTCTCTAACTGGCTGTTACTTATACTTTGAAATCAGTAAATTATAAACCAAATTCAGCTTCCTTCTACCAGCACGGATTCTCGCTACTACTTCTCCCTTTCTATTAACATCTCTAGTCTCATATTCTCAAAAACTCAGATACTCTTCAACTCTTCTCATTCCTCCATATCCCATCTATCACCAACTCTTAGTCATTTTTCTTTTGAATCCATCATTTCCTTTTCCTTTCCACATCTACTTGCCTAGTCCAGGCCCATATTACTTCATGCCTAAAAAATAAGGCAACAGTTTCCCCAAATGGTCTTCCTCATCTTAGTCTTTCTTCTTTTCAATACATTTCTGCTTATTCTTCCTAAAATCCTATTTTCTAAAATGTCACCAACCTTCAAAGACTTGGGCCAGATAGTGATACAAAGAGATTTAAAAATACTCCTCTACAAGAGAGAATAGACAAGATCCGGTTCTACTGCAGACCAGCTTGGGAAGTGATAATGCCGAGAGGAGAGGCTGAAAAGGTAGAGAAATCTTGTAAAGCAACTTAAAGAGTATAGACTTTAGTTCAAGAGCAGTGAGGAATTATTGAAAGGTTTTAAGCAGGGAAATGATGGGTTTTATGTACAGATAGCCCCCAATCCCCAATGGTCCAACTTATAATTTTGACTTTACAATGGAGTATGCATTCAGTATGCACCTCATCTTGGGGTTACCCATTTTAAGTTGAAAATATCATCAAGTCAAAAGTGCACTTTTACCTTATGATATTTTCAATTTATGATGCTTTATCTTATCGTAAGTTGAAAAGCATCTGTATTAGAAAAATCACTTGACCTCAGGGTATAAGATAGATTGGAGGGAACAAGCCTTGGCCAGGAGACTTTTGCATTGGTTTAGGAAAGAAAAGATGATAGCCTAACATAAATAGTGGTGATGAACAGAGCACAGATTTGAATGGTGTTTAGGAAGCAGAATTGATAGAACTTGGTGAGTGATAGGACTTGGTAGGATTTGAGGCTAGGGGAGAAGGAGGACACAGGGTTGATGCACAGGTTTCTAGCTTAAGAGCTAAGTAATTAATGGTGTCATCTGCTCAGGAATGCTGGAGGAGCCAGTTTCAGGAGGCAGAGATGAGATCAGTTTAGGATGTTGGGTGCCTCTGAGACAACCAAAGAGATGCTAGTAGTCAGTTGAGTTTTTAAGTCCAAGAAAGTGTGGGCTAGAGACACATTAGAAAGTTATCTGTATATACAGATCATAATTAAAGTCTTGGGGATGAAGAGGGCCTGTGCAGCCCTCAGCTCCACTTCAGACTATGGAGTGACTACCCTGGGGTTATGAGCACTAATGGAACATGCCCTATAAGTGTACCTTCCTCCCCTTCTGCTTCCTGTCACCCCCTGAAAACAGACTGTTCATCCCAACTGTGCCCACTGTTGCCACCACCAACTCTTCAGTGGGCTTCCTTTAACGGCTTCTCATCTCATAAGATTTATTCTCCCTTCCTTACCTCCAAAGTATAAAAGCTTCCAAATATTAAAAAAAAAAATGCTCCTCTAACCTTTAGGAGCTAACAGAGCTGGAAATACACACATAAGATAAAAACTTGGTAAAAGCAGCCATGGTAATCCTTTATTCAGAAGTATTAAATGTCTATATACAATTCGTAGGGATAGAAACAAGCTTTTTAGCCTGGCTTCATAATCTGGTCCTAACATATCTCCTGTTACTTCCCAGCCCAAATCCTCTAACCCAGACTGGTTTAGTCTTATTACCACCAAGTGTGTATTTTCTGCTTTCTTGCTATAGCTATTCCTTACTACAAGAATACCCTTACTTTTTTTCTCTACTTACTTAAAGCCTATCCATCCCATCTGAAGAGTGTTTAGAAATTCGTCCTTACCCACACCAATCTGTTCCAGAAACTCATACTTCTTTGTATTGTAAATCTCACCTCAAGCAATGCTTGGGATTTAATTCCTCCTGCCTTAACAAAGGGCATATAAAAGATCTTGAAACAGGGTCAAGTGCTGGCTCAGTATCAACATTCTCTCTGGTGATAGCCGTATTTTGCCCAGGTTTCTTATTCCCACTATCCAAATCATCTTCCTATATTCCAAGCTTATCAGGCCTTGCTTTGGGATCTTTATCTAGCTAACAACTTAACAACCCCAGAAAAAAAAAAAATTCTGAAGCACAGGCAACTGCCCCTCACCTGTATTCCAAACCTTCATCTTTCTTATATTTTTTCCTTTGTGCAGGGGAAGGGAAGAAGATAAGTAAAATATTACTATACCAAGTTTTCCCAAGTCTGTACTACCTATCCTCTGAGTTTCCCACTACTGAATATTTGAGCTCTTCCTATTTTCTTTTCTTTTCTTTTTTTTAGTCCTTGTCTTTAAACCTTGTTTATTAAACCTCCTTATAAAATTTGTTTCTTCTCACCTAGAGGCCATCAAACTCCAGATGGTAATGGAACCTCAAATGGAAATGTACTTTTTCTGGGGACCCTTAGATTACCCTCTGGGGGTCCCTAGCTGCTGTTCTCATACAACACCCATGATCAGCAGAAAGTAGCCAAACCAGTCATTGCCCCTAGCCACTAATGACAGTTAGGGTCATCACTCAAAGGGTAGAATGAGAGAGGAGTAAGCAAGAAGCCAGCTAGGCAGACAGATTAGGCTCTTCCCGTTTTCAATGCTGGCTCCTGGATCTGGCCTGCTCTCACATACAAAACATCCAACCTTGCCTCACATTTTCTGCTCAGCTCTATGTCCTCACCCTATGTAACAGAAGGCTCTCAAATAAGTGATCTCTCTTTCCTGTGGTACTTACAATTTTTAAACATTTTATATTTATTTTATATTTATACTATTTCACTTTTTAAAAATATCATCCCAAAGCCAAGCACAATGTCTATCACAGTGAGGTTCTATAGGATTTTCTGTGATCCTGACTATCTGTATCTGTATGTGCTGTCCAATATGGTTGCTCTAGTCACATACAGCTATTGAGCACTTGCTATGTGGCTAGTGTGCCTGAGGAACTGAATTCTACATTTTATTCTATTTTAATTAATTTAAATTTAAATAACCACTCATGACTAGTGGCCACCATACTGGACTGCTCAGTCTCAGAACTCTGTAAATAATTTTAAAATATTTAATTGATATTCACATTCCTTTAGGAAGTAACAGGAAGGTAATAAAACTGAATAAGCCCTTCCTTCCCCACAAGAGCTCTCATCTAAAAATTCTAGATTAACAAAGGGAATTAGGATTACACAAACCAAAAAGATTGAGACATTAGCAGTCATTTAAAACCACAGTGGGAAATAAAAGGTATGTGAACTTTAGAAGTTGCCAACATTTTAAAATATCATCAAATGAGAGATAAACACACCTTTATGCCTTCTTTAGGATCCTCGCGTATATTTATCTGAGAGGCTTTCTCACGAGATGAGCATAGAAGATCCAAAATTTCTTCATTGTAAATCTGATATTGTTGAAAATAAAGTGGCAAAAACAAGGTGTTAACAGTGGTAATCTCTGGGTAGTGAGATCATAAGTAATTTAAAAAATTCTTTATGATTTTCTATATTTAAAGATTTGTTTACTATGAACATGTATTATTTTTAGAATTAAGGGAAGGACTATAACTCTATATGCAATCATTTGATATTTTATAAAGTGAATTCACAAATTCACATATCACTTCTTTTTGTTTTAGTCTGAGTCTCACTCTGTTACTCAGGCTGGAGTGCAGTGGCACAATCATGGCTACCGCAGGCTTGACCAGCTGGGCTCAGGCAATCCTTCTGCCTCAGCCTCCCAAGTAGCTGGGACTATAGACGCATGCCACCATGCCCAACTAATTTTTTTTATTTATTGTAGAGATGAGGTCTCGCCATGTTGCCCAAGCTAGTCTTTAACTCCTGGGCTCAGGCAATCCTCTCCTCACCTTGGCCTTCCAAAGTGCTGGGATTACAGGTGTGAGTCACTGCACCCGGCCACATATCACTTCCAACAAAATTGAGACTACTCTCTTAAGACAGAGTCTCTTAGGAATAGTAGACACATGAAAAGTTTCATGGGTACCCAAATTCAGTTATTTGATAATGTCATAATAGCATCACATTCACTGATTTTGTTAAAATGTGAATATCAAGTTCTTAGGTGGTGGTAGGGATGCAAAAGGGAGCAGTAGCAACTAATATCTCAATAGCAAGCAAAACTTTAAGTACTGAGAACAGTATTTAGCACATATTAAGCACTATATTTGTTTGCTATTATGTTGTTACTATTATTTAACATAGCCGGCTCTGGAGTTATTTTTATATTTAATTACCTTGGCCACAACTAGATTAAGTAAGAGACCCAAGAAGGTTCATCTTAATGATGTTAACTCCCTCTCTACCAACTCTACACCTCCTATACCTGTTAATCTATTGAGATTCAACTTCAGGATGAAGTATTTACATACAATTTATAATTGCATGCTTAAATTATATAACTTTTTTTTTTTTTTTTTGAGTTGGAGTCTCACTCAGTTGCCCAGACTGGACTGCAGTGGCCGCTCCCGGCCACCGCAGCCTCGCCTGCTGGGCTCCAGCGATTCTTCTGCCTCAGCCTTCCGAGTAGCCGGAATTACAGGCATGCACTACCATGCCCGGCTGATTTTTTAATTTACTGTAGAGATGAGGTCTCGCTGCCCAGGCGGGTCTCGAACCCGCAGGCTCAGGCAATCCACTCACCTCAGCCTCCCAAAGGCGCGGGATTACAGGCTGAGCCACCGAGCCCTGCTAAATTATATAACTTTATTTATTGCTACTTAAAAATAAGGCATCACTGCTATGGAACCAACCAGATAGCTTTCCAGAAGCCGTTAGTTCCCCAAGCATGTGTTTTTGGTGTCATGAGGTTAGATATAACTGGCTAGTCTACTCCTATACTGATACGCACTAGAATGCAGACTGTTAAGGGTAGGAATTTTTATGTTTTGCTCACTGATATGCCCTAAGTACCTAACATATCAAGTGCCTAGAGCAGAACCTGGCACATAGTAGTTGCCAAATAAATATCTATCGAGTAAACATACTCTATCACTATTTACGTTGCTCAGTATTTCACCTGATTTTTACAATACTCTTCATGAATTATCATTTAAGTCTCAAACCAGTGAAGGAAAATCAAACACTTTTCTGCAGATTCTACAGGGAATCAGTAATAGAGGTCAAACTGGAATTAAAGAATTCCAGTCATCTTTTTATATGACAATGCCAATTCCTCTAACAATCAGATTAAGACAGACTATTCTAACATCAAGAAAGAATTGAGTAGGAGCCAGATCCAACTGAGCCAGTAAGTTTTCTCTATCAATATATTAAAATGAAATTCACTAATTTGAAACATGCCAGGAAAAACCAGATTTGGATTTATTTTTCTACCCAAAGATAATTTTGAATTCAAAATAATTAAAGATAAATAACTTACCTCTAAGTAAGACACTTTCAGAGTAAATTCAAAGTCACTTTTCTTATTAATTTCTTTGAAGAGCATTTGTATTACCCTAGGAATGACCCCAACTGTTGGTTCATTCTCTTGCTCTGCAGTGTATGCACCTCCCATTGAATAGGTTTTTCCAGAGCCAGTCTGCCCATAGGCCAGGACAGTTGCATTATATCCTAGCAAAATAGAAGTCACATGCATAGTGTATTCAAACATTTTCATCCAATAAATATAGTTCATTTCTTTCATCAATAACTTGTAACAACATTGAGATTACTCTTGTAACACAGCCTCTTAGAAAACTTAGACATAAAGAAAAGTTCTGTGGGTGCCATGACTTTGCACTATTCAAACCAAAAAAAAAAAAAAAACCCTCCAGAATGTGTACCCCCTCTTGATAGCCCTTAAAAGCTAGGAAGTCAAACACTTAAAGATATGACAGAGAGAATAAAGATGGCCAACCCACTGTCAAAAGCCATTCAGAGTTTTAAAATCGTCTCCCTACCTTTAATTCTAAATTAAGAGAATTAAATAGAAGACTTAGGAGCTGCATAAAAAGATTCTGACATGTATTTCTTTGATTAACAGAGTCATTTGAAAATGCAACATTGTTTTTTATAGTCAATGAAAACATCTACTTCCTAACTGAACTCTGAGTGCATCTAGACCATAGTATAAGGCTTCTCACAGAAATATCATCATTTAAGTATAATTCAATATAAGTCCTTTGCTTTTATAGAGGATTGACAGAGAACAATCCAATCAAAAATGTTCACAATATAGTTAACTAAAAAAAAAAGCAGCTTAAAATAATTAAGTGTAAAAGTATATATAGGAAAAGATCAAAAGAATATCAATTATTGACATTTTGATGTTTATCTCTGAGTAATAGGGTGGTAAAAATAATTTTTTCAGTTTTCTTTCCTTGTTTGTATTTTCTAAATTATTAAATAGAATGCACTATTGAACAGTGGCTGAATCTTTTGCTGTCACCTATGTTATCAGTACTGTTTGTAGAAAGACCCAGAAAGTATATTTCTGTTTGAATTTAGTTCCAGTAAAAATGTTTATTTTATAGATCAGTTTTTATGGTTTTTCTTGTGAGATAATCCAAATTACTAATTACTTATATATTTTCCTTTTATCCCATACATTTAAAGTTTTGACTGAAATTAAAGGCGGACAAATCCAACTACAACTGAAGCAAGATTTTTAAAAGTAACAATTAGATAATAAATGTGCTAATCTTGCTTTAACTTCAATTATTATACAGCCAAGCATCGCATAACAGTATTTCAGTCACATGGACTTCATATATGACCATGATCTCATAAGATTATAATGGAACTGAAAAATACATATCGTTTAGTGACATAGCCTTCATAGTGTAATGCATTACTGATATAGTGTAATGCATTACTCACCTGTTTGTGATGATGCTGGTGTAAACAAATCTTCTTTGCTGCCAGTCATATAAAAGCATACGTACTATGTATAGTACATAATACTTGATAATAATAAAAGACCATGTTGCTGGCTATATATTTACTACACTACACTTTCTATTATTTAGAGTGTACTCCTTCTATTTATTAAAAAAGTTTACTGTAAAATAGCCTTAGGCAGGTTCTTCAGGAGGTATTCCAGAAGGCATTATTGTTATTGTAGGAGATGACAGCTCCATGCATGTTACTGCCCCTGAAGATCTTCAGGGACAAGATGTCAAGGTAGAAGACAGTGATACTGATGCTCCTGGCCCTGTGTAGGTCTTGGCTAACAAGTGTTTGTGTCTTAGTTTTGTTTTTTTGAGTTAGAGTCTCACTCTTGTCACCCAGGCTGGAATGTAGTGGCATGCTCAAGGCTACCCCAGTGTCAACCTGCTGGACTCAGGCAATCCTTCCCCCTCAGCCCTCTAAGTAGCTGGAACCACAGGCATGTGCTACCCCACCTGGCTAATTTTTTGATATATATATATATATATATATATATTTTTTTTTTTTTGAGTTGGAGTCTCACTCTGTCGCCCAGACTGGAGTGCAGTGGCCGCTCCCGGCCACCGCAGCCTCAACCTGCTGGGCTCCGGCGATCCTTCCGCCTCAGCCTTCCAAGTAGCCGGAATTACAGGCATGTGCTACCACGCCCGGTTGATTTTTTTGATTTATTGCAGAGATGAGGTCTTGCTGCCCAGGCGGGTCTCGAACCCGCGGGCTCAGGCAATCTACTCACCTCGGCCTCCCAAAGGTGCGGGATTACAGGCTGAGCCACCCAGCCCGGTTTTTTTGATATATTGTAGAGACGAGGGCTCACCAAGTTGCCCAGGCTGGTCTTGAACCCCCAGGGCCAGGCAATCCTCTCGCCTCAGCCTCCCAAAGTGCTGGGATTATAGGCTTGAGCCACCGTGCCCAGCCCTGTGTCTTACTTTTTAAGAGAGTTTAAAAAGTAAAAATTTTAAAAATTTAAAAATAGAGGCCAGGTGCAGTGGCTTATGCCTGCAATTCCAGCACTTTGAGAGGCTGAGGCAGGATTGCTTGAGTCCAGGAGTTTGAGACCAACCTAAACAATATAGTGAGACCATGTCTCTACAAAAAAATTAAAAAGTTAGCAGGGCTTGGTGGTACATCCCTGTAGTCCTAGCTATGCGGGAGGCTGAGGCAGAAGGATTGCTTGAGCCCAGGAGATAGAGGCTGTAGTAAGCCAGGATCATGTCACTGCACTTCAGCCTAGATGATAGAGTGGGACCTTTGACTCAAAAATTAAAAATAAGTAAATAGAAAATGGGGAAAAATTATAGAGTAAGGATATAAAGAATGAAAATATTTTTGTACAGCTGTATGTGCTTGTATTTCAAGCTAAATATTATTATAATAAGGAGTCAAAGAACTTTTAAAAAATAAAGTTTATCAAGTAAGAAAGTAACAGGAAGAGAAAATTAGCTTATATTGAAGAGAGAAAAAAATTTTAAATATAGTGTTGCCTAAGTTTATAGTGTTTACAAAGTCTATAGTAGTGTATAGTAATTTCCTAAACCTTCACATTCACTTACCATTCACTCACTGACTCACCTAGAACAACTTCTAGTCCTGCAAGCCCCATTCATGTTAAGTGCTCTATACAGGTGTACCATTTTTTAATCTTTCATACTGTGTTTTTACTGTACCGTCTCTATGTTTAGATACACAAACACTTACTATGGTATTACAACTGCCTACAGTATTTGGTGCAGTAACATGCTGTACAGGTTTGAAGCCTAGGAGCAATAGGTTAGACCCTATAGCCTAGGTATGTAGTAAGCTATACCATTTAGATTTGTGTAAGTACACTCTATGATGTTTACACCATGACAAAATCACCTAACAATGGATTTCTCAGAAATACCCCTGTCATTGATGCATGACTGTAACTTGCTAATTAATTATAGGGTAGTAGCTACTAAAACTGTAAGCATGGCAGCTCGAAAGAACTACAAATCCAACTTTACCTCAAGGAGAAAAAAATATGACCTTAGGGAAGTCTGTCCCTTAATTAGAGTGGTAGATATGTTCTAAAGGAACACAACGCAAGCTTTCTCTACTAAATGATCATCATATGGATGCCAAAGCTGTTTGTTATCTACTATTTACCAAGATAATTTTGGAGTTTGAAGGAAAAAAACCTTTATATCTTAAAACAATGCGGTAAATCTAAATGAAAACTTTGAAGTTTTGAAAAAATTTATTGTTCTAAATGAAAGATCTTAAAATGCTAAGCTGAGATTTTCACTGTAATAGACTATTAGTATCACCTGGCATGACTATGGGGCAAGAGAGTAACATTCCATAATTGTCTGCAATACCACATATGTGTAGATAGCAATAACTTGGGAAATGAGGTTTCAGTTTAGAAAATGATCAGAGCTCTGTAGTACCACGAGTTCAGAGTACAAGAGGGTGCTATTGAGCTAACTATACTGGCTTTGTTTTTGCAACTGAGGGCAATGTTAATGGAACACATATATATTGAAATCACTTTCTACTTTATATTGCTTTTAAAGACTGTAATTCAATTCCAATAGTTTCCCAACTTAAGAACATAAAAGTAGAACTATAGTGCTCCTAACAAGTTGTGGCAGTACATTTAGAGGAAGATGACCAGATAGGGAAGGGTCTGAAAACCATATTGTTTCAGAAATGGCTAAAGGAAAGGAGAAATGGCTAATTAAAAGAGAATTAGACAAAACCATTTAGTGGTCTCTTCCAAATATTGTACGTAAGAATGAAAAAGATTAACTTTATAGTGAAGAAGCCCATCAGATTAACACCTTAATCAAATGATCAAAATGAACATCAGCAGTAATAGAACAAATCAAAATCATGTGCTGCCTGATAGAATTCAATGAGAATACATATTCCTGCTAAAAGATACACAATCTGAATCTAATCATAAATAAATATCAGGCAAACCAATACTGAGAAACAGTTTACAAAATAACTGGCCCGTAATTTTCAGCGTCAAGATCATAAAAGTCAAAAAAGATTGAAGAATTGTTTTAAAGTGGAGACTAAAGAGACAGCACAACTAAATACAATACGTGCTTTTGAATGATATTCTTTTGCTATAAAGTACTTATTGGAACAACTAGTGAAACTTGAATGGGGTTTGAAGATTAGATAGTAGTAATATAGTAATGCACATTTTATGATTTTGATGGTTGTAGTGTGGTAATTTAGGAGATCGCCCTTTATTGTAGGAAATATAGACTAAAATACACTGGGGGCATCAAGTCAACAATTCATCTCAATGGTTCAGGAAAAAAACGCTATTTATACTATTTTTGCAACATTTCCACACATGAGATTATGCCATTAATATTTAAAAATTGTGAAGAAAAATGTTCAATTTGTCTTAAGCCATGATATCATTTTTAAAAAAGGTGAAAAAACCATATATGAATAGCTGTTGCCTTCAAGAAGACTTTTGTTTGTCAAGAGGAATGAACTAACATCATTGGGTAGAAATAACCAGGAAGCAAATTTCATCTCAATATAAATGTATTTATAACATAATTAGAATTGTCAAAAAAAACCAAAAAGCAAATATCAGCTGGACTACCTGTGAGTTCCCTGTCAAAGAAAAAATGTTAGACAGACACTGGAAGTTCGCCTTACAGAGATATTGTATTTTTCTTACAGAGGTAAAGCATTTTTCTTTGGATGAAAAGTTTAAACTAGATGATGTACAAATATCCCTTTCAACTGTAAGGCACTAGTATGTCATGGTTCTATTTATTTTAAATTAACCTCTGGTTTGAATCTTGCCACAGTACTAGAATAACAATTAGACGTCTCTCAGGCATTACTCCCTTTTGTTAGAATCCTGCCATGGTCTTCAACAGCATTAAAGCCTTAGCTTCTGCAATAAAGATTATTAACTCGCCATAGCACTCAGGGGCTTTAGGAAATGCCCTTCTCTACTTAAAAGAATTATATTCATCATTTAAGTCCTATATCAAAGGTTCCCTATTCTGTGCAATTCACCCCAAATCCCCCAGGCAAAGTTAGTGCCATACTTTTGTTTTTCATATCACCTTGTGTGAGAGCAGTGTTACTTCTGCAGCAGGACTAACTCTGCTGCATATTTCTAACTTATACTTTTTCTTAAAGTGCAAAAAATTTAAAAATGCTTATGTATTCAAAATTACTTATGTAGTCATCTATCTCCACTCCTACCCCCAGAACTTTTAACTCCTTCAGGACCTGGTAGGTATATTATTTATCTCTGAATCCCTCTACAAGGCTTGCAGTGCCTGGGCCTCAAGTAGGTTGGCACACTGATCACCATCGGAACCCATGAAAGAGGTTATAAAGTAATGAGTTTCCAGGACAATCAAAAATATATTCAGGTCAAAGATGACCATAACTGCAGAAAGCAAATACAGTATAAAACTAGTTTCAAGGATATAGAATCTTCCACAAATGTTATTAGACTGGGGACTTTTTGAAGGCAAGAATGTTTCACCCATTCTTGTATGTGAAGGCCAAGCACGGTTACTGGCACACAGTATATACTCAAGAAACGTTCGACGAATTAAATAGTCTCACCTTTAAATACGCCTTTTATGAGTGGTGCTACTGCTGTATTGAAGACTTCTTCCTGTTCAGTAGAGGGGTCAAACACAAAATCGTAGGTAAAGGACTTATCAGTACCAACCACCACCTGGAAAGGGTAAGGGACAAGGTGTAAGAAAAAAAATGAAAGGCTAGACCACACCCCTCACTGCCATTTGGCCCCAGTTGTTCAGACATAGGCCCTGAACTCTGCTACGCACCTGAGGCTCCCCGGGCACGAAAGAAAGGCACATCTGGCAGCCCTCGCTAATCTCTTTGGGAACCAGAGGGCGACAACGCAGTGCCACTCTTACAGGAATTCCCTTCACCTCTTCCTTCATGATCCTACCTCAGCACCGTCTCTGCGGGGGGAGGGAAAAAGAGGCTTGATGATGAATCTTGGTAGGTCGCGGGGAGGGAGGGCGTCTTCCTGAGTTCCGGCCCTCAGAAAGTGGGGTGGGTTACGGAACTAAGCCGTGCCGGCGGCAGCCTCCCCTACCAACGGGATCGCTGCCGCAGAAGATTCACTCTCCTTCAGACTTGGCCACGACGGGACTGCCCGTCAGCCCAAACATTCTGAAGACACTGAAGTGGCGTCTGGAATGAAAAGCAAAAAGACCAACGGGGACGGCGACAAAGAACCAAAGCCTAGAGTACCGGGAAAAACAGATTCTAAGCTAACCTATGCCCCCATAACTCACCAAACTATACGTCCCTTCCCAGTTCCTCCCCGTCTCGCGTCGCAGGGTCCCAACTGGAGCTTTAACCGCCAAGTTTCAAATCAGGCCCGCAGACGCCAGCCAATTGGAGCGCAGACGGCCAGCGGGCGGAGCGCGGATGCTGGCGCGCGCAGGAAAGGGGCGGGCCTGCTCGCCGAACCCCGGTCCCGCCCCTTTCCGACCCAACCAAGCATCCGCTTCCGGTTACCAGGCTGGATTGACGGCGATCGGAGTCCGAGGTGGCTGAGACTTGCCCACCTGTGAGGTAGTATGGCGTATAAGCGGTCGTGAGCGCGGGACTCAGACAGGATGCGGGGCGGGGATCTGGAAGGTGGCTGGTGGTGAAGGAGTGGTTGATCAGGGGACCCCACCATTACTAGTCACATCTAGGGAATGTGGGGCGGCGCCTTGCCCTGAGTCCCGGTGGATAGTTGGAGTCAGCACTTCTTGGGCTTCGGAAGTCGATCTTTTTAAACGCGACCCAGGTTTCTTCTTCTCCAGCGCTTTTAACACTGTAACATCTGTTTTGTAGGATTGTTGTGAGAAGTGAGATCATCTTTCTATAGTACCCTAGCAGGTTGCTTGGCATCCAGAAGATGTTTAGCAAAGTTAATAGTTTTCTTCCGTCTTTTTTCTTCTTTCCCTCCTCCAATTAACACTTAGATGTGGCCTAGGCCCGTAGACTGACATCTTTAGAATGAGTAGGGGCTGCATTTGTAAACTTTCTGGGCTGCTGTCTTTTTGAACCACTTAATGTCCCCTTTGATTCACTCTTCCATTCCAGGGCCTTGTTCGAGATGGACAGCCGGATTCCGTATGATGACTACCCGGTGGTTTTTCTGCCTGCCTATGAGAATCCCCCAGCGTGGATTCCTCCTCATGAGGTGGGAACTATCTGTATTCCTGAGTAGGGGATTTTTTTCCCCCGGGCATGAAAGGATATATGAAAGGTAGGATGGCAGGGTTAGAAAACTAAATAGAGAGTGCATCTTAGCCCTTGTTGTAATTAGAAAATGGATTCTGAGCAGCAGGGTCCATTGGGAACTTCTTTATGGAAGCCTCCTGCGAGGGTCCATTCACACCAGTGAATTCTGGAAATTCAGAACCTTAGTTTCCGTTCTGTCAAGAATGAAAGTGGGAGCTACTAGGCTGCTAGCATGTCCCAGTGGTATCTGTTCCGCTTAAACTAAGTCTATGACTTTACCTTTCCCTGACTTCAGGGTGATGCATTAGTGTTCCAGATGAAGATAGTTGTGAAGTCTAAGGCTGGTAGTAAAATGTCTGGGGTTGCTGTGTCTTGCAGAGAGTATACCACCCAGACTACAACAATGAGTTGACCCAGTTTCTGCCCCGAATTGTCACACTGAAGAAGCCTCCTGGAGCTCAGGTGAACTTATGGAGCCTCTTATTGCGGGCTAGATTTACCCATACCAGAAGTTGGCAATGGTTGGGGGAATGGATTGGGAAGCAGGTGAGGGTGTGAGGAAACTTTTCTTGTGGGTAGAAAAGCTATCACTTCTACAACTTCTGACTTCTCTCTGAGCGACACACAAGCTGAGCTACTGTATGGTGATGTTACTAGATGTTCTTGTGTTTGTGGTCTCTGTTAAGCCCCCATTCTGTGCTCTTGTCTTACAGTTGGGATTTAACATTCGAGGAGGAAAGGCCTCCCAGCTAGGCATTTTCATCTCCAAGGTGCGTGTGCCTAGTAGGCAATATGGATAGTTACTTCTCTTTGTTAAATTATCAGATTACAGAACCCTAATGTCCATGAGGCTGAGAGAAGGATGACTTGGTTGGTGGACTCATAGGATGGGTATATTGGGGACACCCCTTTTCCCATTTAAAACTTTCCATTTGGCAAGCCATCTGTCTCCCTGCATTGTCACAGAAGGAACAATAGCACCTTACATTTGAATAGCACTGAATTTCACTTATTGTCTTCTGCATTACTGCATCCCAATCATGGGTATTCTCTCTTTTCTGACAGGTTATTCCTGACTCTGATGCACATAGAGCAGGACTTCAAGAAGGGGACCAAGTTCTAGCTGTAAATGATGTGGATTTCCAAGATATTGAGCATAGCAAGGTGAGCACAGCACTTGTACTGTTGTGCTCAAGAAGCCAAATAGGACAGGTCAGACAGTATTAGCCTAATCTGTAACTTGATAAGAAAGCATTCTGCTGGGACCTGTGGCACACACCTGTAATCCCAGCTACTTGGGAGGTTGAGATGGAGGGATTACTTGAGCTCAGGAGTTCAAGACCACCCTAAGCAACATACCAAGACTCCATCTCCAAAAAACAAAAAGAGAGAACATCTCTCCTGGGGAAGTGTACCAGAGGGGAGCAGCTATTAGTGACTCAGAAGGTTGCAGTGGCAAATCCCTTCCCTTCTGTTATGATTCTATCCTGGGTTATGTCTCTTCATTTGTACAAGCTGCTTTGTTCCTTCCAGGCTGTTGAGATCCTGAAGACAGCCCGTGAAATCAGCATGCGTGTCCGCTTCTTTCCTTACAGTAAGTGCAACTTTCTTTTGTTCTTACCTGGCAGGGCCCTAGGAACTCTTTAAATACTGATGAGTAAAAGCCCTACAAGTTGGGGATGGGGAATTGGAAGCTCAAACCTAAAAATATTCTATTCTGTTCCTCTTTTTCTTATTTTTTCCCTCAGATTATCATCGCCAAAAAGAGAGGACTGTGCACTAGAGAGTTGCAGCCCATAGCCCTTCATGAGAATGCTGCCAGAACAGGCTGGCTAGGCTTCAGGGAAGCCACTTCTTTCAACCTCTCCCTGATATCGTGGAGTGGGGAGGATGGGGTGGCGGCTAGCCAACTGCATTACCCAAATTATACTGTACCTCTAGTTCCCTAGTTTTCTAGGGAGTTTCATTCCCTGAAAGGAGAAGGATGATGCTATCTAGGTATAAACTAGCTTGTGGGGAACCCAGTTGGAAAAGGTAACTGACATTTATTGAATACCATGTGCTAGTCCCTTACACATGTCGTATCACTTTAATTATAGAAATCAGTAGAAAAAAGAATCTTGGGGATCTTCCGTCTCATTTGCCAGGACGTCTCATCCCATCCTTGTACTACCAGGGGTTTCATACACTTTGAGACTCCATTGAGACCCTGTTTTCACCCCCTTTCTACTTCTCTCCCCAAAAAAGTAAAACACAATTCTGAAGAAATGTTGGTGTGAATGATACTGATTGGATATAAAATGCTATTGAGGCAAGAAAAAGCTTCTAAAGAGAGGAGCCACCAGGATGAACAGAGCAACACTATACCAACCTCACAACTATCTATATCTGGCCAGAACATTAGGGAGACCCAGAAACCTTAGCTATAGCATAACCAAGGGTAAGGGGTACTAGAAGAAACAATGTCTCTTCCTCTAGGAGCTTTGAATGTTTGTCTGCAGAGGAAAGTATTAACATAATTCTCCTTTCCCAGATTCTTTGATCTGGAATATAAACCAAGGAAGAGGCTTAGATGCATTTCTTTTTTGAGGCAGCAGTAAGAAATTGGTTCCAAATTTCTAACTTGGAGGTTGATTAGTACTAATTGCTAATTTTCCCCTTTTCTCCCCTAGCCTCAAATAACCTTCTGCCATGTTTTTAGATTTTTAGCTATCAATCTAAGTTAGAGATTTTAGGTCACATCTATACCATCTCCACTGACATGTTCAAAGTACCCTAGTGTGCTATGGGGTGAAGTGCCCCTATAATCAAGGCCCAAAATTTGCCTTGAAAGAATACTGGGGACCTTAAAAATATATTTCCAGACCCTTACTCTGGATGGTGATTTCTGCTGGTCTGAGGTGGAGCCTGGAAATATGGATTTTTAAATAAGCAAAGTAAATAAGTCTTCAAATATGGAAAGCATTCTAAACAGTAGTATGTCTCGATGAGGAAGTTCTGGTTCTTCCTATATATCCCACCCCAGCTCTTCTAGAGGCTCATTGCTATTGTTAGGTGGCAACATACCTTGAGAGCAAAGCTGGAAGTAGAATTAATTTAGTTGTCTCTATACTTCCTGGGAAATCGCCTCCTATTCTATGCTCCTGTTTGCTCTGCTGCCACCCAATGGTCAACTAAGAAAGAAAATAGAGGCTTAAATACTTCCATAAAGACACTATTGAAGGTTGAGGTTCAAGACTCTTCCTGTGGTTAACAGGTTTTAAAACAACTCATCTAAGCAGTATGATAAGCATGGCAAAATTTTAAAAATCCCAGCCAGGTGCCATAGGCCTAAGAGGCAGAAACTCCCTGTCCTAAATTAGTTCTCACTTCCAGCTACTTGGAGTAGTTCTGTGTTATGGCACCAACAGGCAAATTGTGTTGTGGAAGTACAGGTATAGTGTGGAGAATGTGCAAGCAATAATAGCTTGAGTTAAAGGACCAGTCATTTATTGAAGGCGTAGGTAAGAAAACAGTGGAGAATAAATTGTATTGACTTTTGAGGTATCTCAGCTGCTGCAGAACTGCATTCTGTACAGATGTCTTTTAGCTGTCAGAGAAGGTTAGTTGGAATTCCCAGTTACTGCAAGAAGCTTTTACCCAGTAGCTGTTAGATGCAGTCAAGAAAAAAAAAATGATAGCACTTTCAGGGGTTCTGTTTTATTCCTGAGGCCAGGAATTGGAAGAGAGTAAGTGGTCAAGTATTAAAACCATAATCCTTGGGGTGGAGGAAAAGGACTGGTATGTAAAGCCCAAATGCAATAAATGCATCAAATTAGGCAAAGAGACTGCCTAAGCTATTAACAGGAACAATGATTTTTGATGCCTGACTCCCCAAAGGGCTCCAGTTGAATTTCAACCACTGAAGTGTGTGTTAAGGAAGGTAATAGAGTGAGGTGAAAAGCCAAATTTCAACTCCCAGGGAAAGCTTATAGGAGACACAGCAGAGAAAATCTGATCTTGATTACCCTCACCTGAAGGCAAACCAAGGAACTACTGTGGGCTAAGTTTTGTTCCATTTTCTCTTAAATACCACTCAGGCAGAAAAATTGGCCTGGCCATAAACTCAACAAAGGAAGGTTGTCTTCTCTGCTTATACACTCCCTATGCCAGCAAAGCTGGTAGAAAGGATACTCTCCTCTTTCAGTGAAAGTGAAGTACATGACGAAGGAAGGGCAGAAGCCACGCGTCGAAATAGCTGTGTGTATGAATAGCAACAAAATGAAAAGGTCAGGTTCAGTGGCCGAGATGATTCAGGGCTTTTAGGCTGTATGATGGGGAGATGAACCTTGCCCCCATCCCATGAAGGATAAGCCAAGGTTATCTGAAAGAGTAAGCGGTGGTGGGTAGCTAGAGACAGAGTAAGTGAAAGTATAAAGAAATAAGTATTACATTTTTCACGTTGTAACCAGTTTTCGCGCTGGTCTCAATAAACATCACGCTGAGGTGTCTAGATTTTTCTTCTCCTTCCTCTGCAGAGACTTGTCTAGACAAATCAGAAATGATGAAAGGGACTAGATGGTAGTAACCCAGAGTTAGTAAATAGGGATCAGTTCTTCTGTGGTATAAGGATGCTTCCCTAGGGCCAGGAATACTAGAAGACTTGCACCCGACATTTCTGATCCCTGACAATGGTAACTCCTCCCCATGTAAATAGGGCATAGTAGACCCTCCCCATAGAGATTGAACTCTAGGTATGCTAGAAGAAATTGTAGTTATAACTTACCTTTTGTTGTTCAGATCAATCTTGTTACCCACCAACATGATGACAACATTGTCACCTCTTTCTGCCCGTACGTCTTCTACCCACTTATCTGTTTTCTTAAAAGAATTGATGTCTGCAAGAGAATATGTTGCAAAGGGTTGAAAAATTTAGGGGTTTGGGTCTTTTTTTGTGTGTGTGTGTACCTGTCCTTGGCTAGTTTTACCAGCCTCTCTATCACTTCCTTTATAATCCCCTTTTCAAATAAAATATTGCATAACACCCACTTGTGATGTCATAGACAACCACTGCAATAGTTGAATCACGAATGTAGCTAGGAATTAGGCTGTGAAAGCGCTCCTGGCCAGCTGTGTCCCATAGCTGCAGTCGAACCTGCATAAAACAAATGGGAAGAAGATGAAGAAAGGTAGGAAACAACTTAGCCTTTTAGAAGCTAGAACCTAATGAAGGCAGAGTGTAGAGTCAGAGACACTGGATCCCTTTAAAGTGCCTGGTATGGCCTCAAACCTAGTGGCTTGCAGCCCTAGGATAGGTCCAACCAATATCGATATATCATTTTGATTAAGGAAGACCCTGTAGAACAGCAGATTTCAAGATTCAAGACCTTTTGTGCTGTATATTACAGTTGGAGATTACATGAGGGGCAGAGAGAACAAAAAACATCATAGGTGGGGCTCGGTGGCTCAGCCTGTAATCCCAACACTTCGGGAGGCTGAGGCGGGTGGATTGCCTGAGCCCACGGGTTCAAGACCCGCCTGGGCAACTTGGTGAGACCTCATCTCTACGACAAACCAAAAAATTAGCTGGGCATGGTAGCGCATGCCTGTAGTTCTGGCTATGTGGAAGGCTGAGGTGGAAGGATCACTGGAGCCCAGCAGGTTCATGCTGGGGTGGCTGTGAGTGTGTCACTGCACTCCAGCCTGGGCAACAGAATGAGACTCTAACGAAAAAAAAAATCACAAGGCTTGGTAATTTGAGAAGGCTTCAGTTTTTTATTCTCTTTTGTCCACAAGTGATGTGGGGTGGTGCTTTACTGTGATGAATAGGCCCAAGGGGTTGAGGTTTACAGTTAGTAGTGTGAGAGTACCACTTACTATTCGGTCCTCCAAGTACATGGTCTTAGACAGGAAGTCAATTCCAACGGTTGCCTGCAAAAGAAAGTCAGATACTGTTTTCTGAATCAACTCATCATTCCCAATATTAGGCAGTCTTACAAAAGAAAGTGGCGAATGGCCCTTTAGGAGGCTGTCTCTGCTTCCCAAGGCATAACTTTGAGGAATAGAATCCCCAGGTGAGCCGGCCAAGGGAGGGGCAAAAATGAACCGTGTTACTCCTTGGTGATGGGCTCACCTGGCCGGTGCAGTTGAAGCTGTCGTACATAAAGCGGGTGATGATCGACGTCTTCCCTACTGTGAGGGAGATAAGTAGGCCAGTAGGCGCCTGGGCGCCCTTTCTCCCCTCAAACTCTCTATGAACTCTTCCTGCCCTCCACACACACTCCACACTTTCCCAACGACTCGATTCCCTAGAAAGTGCCCCAAACCACACCTTCCTATCCCCAAAGCCCAACCCAGACCCGCACCGCTTCGCTCTCCCAGGAATACGAGTTTGGACTGGCGCAAAGACTGGTATTCTGGTCCCTCGTTGGCCTCTAGGCGAAAGCCTCCAGTTTCGCTGAGGGTCTTGTGAGGACCGAAGGCATACATCGTGGCAGGCGAACGATGAGCAACGCTGGCTTCAGTCTCGGCCCTTCGCCATTTGACGTCACTCGGCGCTCTACCCAACGGCTGCACGCACGACGGTAGGCTTCGCACCCCGACCTAGGCGCGGCCACGCCCCCCCACTTCCGGCGGCTCCCGGGGCGTCTCATGCTCTAAGCAGTCGGGCTACCGTTGGAATGGGATCATGTGGTGGGGGCGGGGGTAGGCCGGGCCTGAGAGAAGCTGAAGGCCTACAGAGGGCAGGTGACTGTGTCAGAAGGAAAAGCACTTGCCAAGGATAACCTAATCACGGTGGGGATATGGGGGCAGAGAAGACCGTTCTTAGTGGTTCCATTACCTCCACGAGGAGGAAATATCAAAGAGATCGCCAAGCACATCTATACAAGCCGATTTATTAGAGCGTTACAGTGGGAGTTCCCACACAAAGGGGCACCAGAGCAAGGCGATCAGCTCCTCTCCTCTCCCTCCGCCTCCACACCTTTCTGGCTGTCTTCCTCGCCTTGCTCCTGCCGCGCAAATTCCTCGATGACTATATCCTCAGAGCTTGCAGAAGCAGCAGAAGAGAATGGAAAGTTAGGAACACCTTTCTGGCCATCCTCCATTTTCACACTTTCTGATCCCCAAAAAGTTACCTCTGCCCTCCTTCCCAGATAGGCTCCTCGGTCCACTCTCAGTAGCTTCCCCTGCCTTACTCCCCTCCCCCCACCCACCATCAACCACTCTGTCTTTTTTCTTTCCTTTCCACCCAAATTTACTGGCACAAAAGTCCCCCAGGAGCACTGGAAGGAAAATAAAAATGGAGGATGGGAAGGGTTCGAAGGATGAAAGATGGAAGAAGGCGAGGGGGTGCAGGGAAAGGAAAAAAAATGGAAGGGACAAGAGGAAACAGTGATTCTTGAGGAGCAGGGTGGCAGGTGGTGGTGCAGAAAAACAAAACAGAGCATATAAAAAGCACTGAACTGTGACACGAAGCTAAACCACATGTTTCCACTGCACACGCATTGACGGCAACACCCAGGGAAGCTTTTTTACATTTCCACCGTCATAAAATGGAGGGTGGCGATGGGGATAGGGGGAATGAGGCTTCAGGTCTCAGATTCCATTACCTAGTGGCCTCTGTAGCAAGCATGGAGAAGGAGGAAAAATAGAGCTAAAGCTAATTGGGGGCTCTTTAGTTCCCTGAAGAAATGTCTTCACTCTTCCCCCTTCCTTTCCAGCCCTTTCCCTCTGGCACACACACTTCCCCTGAAAACCCAGCCTGCCTATTGCTATTCCATCTCTACCCAAACTGCTAGTCTCCAATTCATGAGAGCAGTACTACGTGGCCCCCAACCCTTAGGACAGCCGTGCTTGTGAGTCCCATCTGGTCACTCACCATGAGAAGGCTTTGGATGGATCAGGATCAGGGGCAGCTCCACACCAACATCACTACAAGGATCCCAAGGTGGAGATTCAGGGATTGGGCTTGTGGGAAGATCAAGCTCAGTCCGTGAATTTCCCTCCTTCAGTTTTCCAGTCCTCAGATGCCCACAAACTCTTCCTAGTCATTATTTTGGTCTCTTTATCCCCTTATCCACATCTTCTTGCCTCAGTTTTCCCACCCCACAGTCTCTCACCTGGCTGTCAGATCTCCTAGGATGCTGTGGGTAGAATAAAATCCAAAATTAGCAACTGGAAATGGAGAAGAGGCAACCTGGTTTTACTGGGGGATGAGGAATCATAAGGCCAACTTGGCCACAGAATGGGTTTCTAGAAGGGAAAGTGGCTTGCTCACTGAGTTCACAGTTTTGAGAACCTGGTCTGACAGAAGGGGTGGAGAACAGCTTGATTGACCAGTCTAACTGGGAGAAAAACAGAAGTGAGAAAAACCCTCGGTTACCCAGCCCCTTCCCAGACAGACCTTAAATCCTCACTCACCCCCCACAGGACACCATCAGGTTGACTCTGATTTTGTAGGACACCAGGATCCCCAGCAGCTCTTTGTCCATTCCAGATCGAAGACTGGATGTGTTAGTATTCATTTTTGTGTGTTTGGGAACATGAGAAATAATCCATTCAGTCCACAGTTTCTTTCCACGCATTCCTATCACCACGCCCTATTACTCTTTGTTTTCTCCCTGAAGATCTCCCAGGTTCTAATCTCTCCTACCATCGAGACCACATTTCTCTTCCTAAAATTCAGTTTTACCATGTCATCCTTTGCCTTACTTTCAAGACCCTTAACAACCTGGCACCATCTAGCCTCTCTAACCTTTCTGCCCTAATTTCCTGACACCTGGGATAAAACCTAAGGAGACATATCCTATCTCCTTGATTACAACATGCCATATGGATTCCCACTTTCTAAGCCTTTGCCTGTGCTGTGTTTCCAGTCTGGAACGTTCCTCTGTTGGTATCCAGATCCTTCACATTCTTCAAAATCTAGCTCATTCTATCTCCTCCAGGAAGTCCTTGCCAGCTATGCTGGCTTCTTGAAACTTCTGTGTACGTATAATCTGAATCACATGAGCTAACATTTAACTGTTAGGTTATATTTGCATATTTCTTTGTTCCTCATCTAAGCCATAAATTGACTGAAGGCAGAGACTGTCTTAAACTTCTTTCTGTCCCCCACATTACTTTGCATAGAAATGAACATGTAACAGGTGCTCAATTAAAACCCGCTGATTGATAAACAAGACATTGAAAGCTGTATGAGTTTGAAAAAAATCTCTTCATTGCTCTGAGCCACTGATCCCCTATATGTCAAATAATGATGTTTGGATGATTTCTAAGGGTATTTCTAGCAGTAACAGTCTATAGCTACCTGACTGATAAGGCATGGGGAGAGGAAAGGGATTAACGCTTGTCAGAGGGTGGCAAATAGATTTGGTGGGAGACACATGTAACACTACGGCCTTGGAAGGCATAGGACCCAATGAATGACTTCATAGAATTCTATTGATTCCTATCATATCATTATCTTTTTTGTCCTCCTTTTCCTTCATTTCTCATCTCCTAGTTTTCTCTTTCATTTCCATCTTCTTTAGAGACTAGCTACTGTGAACATCACAGTGTTTACAACCAAATTACATATAATAAAATCCTGTCCACCTCTGCCACCTGTTTGCTGTACAAACTTGGGCAAGTTCCTTCTCTCTGAGCCTCAGAGTCCTCAATTATAAAATGAAATAAGAACACCAATCCGGCCTACTTTAACAGGATTCTCAGGAAGGTAACATAAGATATATATAGGACCTTAGTGAATTGCGGAATATTATACAACATAAGAATTTTTTTCCTCTCCACATTTCTGTTTCTTGCTGCCTCTTACCTAAGCCTGCCATTGGTCCCATGGACATTGTTTAGCTTGCTGCTGGCCCTCAGACTTGGAGGAGTTTTGAACATTGGCCTACAGACATTTTAAACAGGTGGACCTCAACTGAAGATGAAACCTCAAAACTGTATATGTATATAGCATGCGGAATGGGTTATGGGTAGGAAATGAAGGATGAGAGTTACATTTGAGCTTACATCGTGCTAGAGGCCAGGTTGGTATCTTCATGCTTGAGTTTGCCATCCAGTGCCAGGCCCCGTTTCTGGCAACTGGCAGCCAGGAGTGGGGTTACTGCAAAGCTCTGGGAGAAGTTGGAGTTGGCAGCTACAGTCTCCCTTTGAAAGGAGAATTAAAGAAGAATTTAGGCTAGACTTGTCAACTAAATGTATTTTCACTAACAAGAGTCTCTTGCACAATCTCAAGAACCTACTGGAGTATCCAAGAGAGTTGACATACCTAACTGTGAAGAGTGGAAGGAATGAGCTCTGGTGAGAATCCTTATGTCCCTGCCCTTGTTCAGCATTATGATGGTCCCACTGTGGGTAAGTTGTGTCCTCTCTCTAATTCTCCTGGGAATTCCTCCTTTTTTCCCACTTCTGTGCTTACCCAGACCTTCCCCATTCCTGAGCTCTTCCCTCCCTTTCTTTTTTCCCCAACCCTCTGACCCCAGCCCCAGCTCACATGAATTCCTGAATGAACACAGTCTTGGTGTACTTGTCTAGTGAATACAGGACAACATCTGTGATCTGGTCAACTAAACAAGCCAGGAAAAGCACATGATTATAATCAGTCAGTTGAGACGCCCTAGCTTACTGCCTTTAGATGTGACCTTTATACATAGGCACACTATACATGATGCAGTAAGATGTGCTCATGGACAAATGAAGATATTCATTTTGACAAGCCTGTGTTGGAGGGAAAGCCTAGATGAATGCAGACAGGTAAGTGGGGCAAAGTTTTGGAAGAAGACCTTGGAGACTAGGTAGAGGGGGAGGGGAAAAGAAGCTCACCTGAAATCTTGATTTTTTTGATGACCTTGTTGGTGCAGTTGTTGACAGAAACATTGACAGAGATGGGTTCACCGTGGTAGTGAACCTAAAGCAGGAGGAGAGGCCCATGACAAGGTTGGAAGAAGAATGCCCAGACCAAGACCTAGAATTTGTTTCCTTTGAACTGTTGCCACCCTGGTTCCCATTTCTGCCTGCCCAAGTAGGAAATCAGTGAAGAAAAAGTATCAGAGAAATTCTGGGGTAAGAATAGGAAGTGGGGGCTACAAACCTCCCTGTCCATCCAGGCCTGGAGTTGTAGGGGCTGAGCCGACAGAAGGAAGCGGCGGGTGGTCTGGGCTGAGGGGCCAGGGCCTGGTTCTGGTGGTGCAAACTGTACTTTCCGAATAACCAGCCGCACATAGTCTCTGAGCAGAGACCAAGGGGTTAGCCAGAATGTCTCCTTTGGAACCCATAGACCGCCCCATGCCATCCTCATAGCTCAGTCCTTGCTTGGGAGTGGGCTCAGAGGAAAGCCTCTCTCAGAGAACTCCTCTAGACCTTTAAAGTAGGTATCTAGACCCAAGACTGGTAAACTATGGTCCATTGGCCAAATCTGGCTTATCACCTGTTTTTGTATGGCCCATGAGCTAATAATGATTATTACATTTGTAAATGATTGAAATAAATCAAAGGAAAATAATATTTTATGATATGTGGATATTATATAAAATTCAAATTTCAGTATCCATAAAGTTTTATTGGGACACAGCCATACTCATTCATTTTTGCACTGTCATCTGTGACAATTTTTGCACTATAATGACTGAGTTGAGTAGTTGCAGCAGAGACTACATGGCTCACAAAACCTAAATATTTATTTTTTGTCCCTTTACAGAAAAGTTGGCTGACCCCCTTCCCTAGAGAAAGAAGATAAATCAGAGGGGACTCAGAACTGGGTATCATTGGTGGTGACAGTGCTATGGAGGTTAGCCATTTCTGTCATGAAAGAAGTATATGTTTCCTGGCAAAGGCTGGAGGCAGAGATTTGGAGGACCAAAGAATACCTCTTAGAGATTTTCTCCTCCAGGTTTTCAGCACAGAAACTCTTCACTTCAAAGTCAATCCCACAGGCCTATAAAGGGACAGGGCAAAGAGAATTCATTTCTAATGTTGTTCTCCCTTCCACATGGGCCTATAAGAAAATGCCTGACCTCATCCCTTAGCTGTCCATTTCTCCAGTCTTGTTCATTTATCCCACTGTTCTTCTTCACTGGCACTACCATCTATCCCTTTCTCAGAACCCAGGCCTCACCTTTCCTGCATCTTCAGGACCTGGTTGCAGTGTCACTGAACAGGGCAGGTTGGTCACCATCTAGAAGGCCAAAAAGACATCAGTGAACAGAAGAAATAGGGCTCCCTCTCCCCTGTTCTCCTGCTTTAGATTCTGCTCTTAATCTTCCCTTGAACCCTTGCCCAGGACTTGGGAACAGTACCTGTAGTGTAAAGGGGTAGGCATTGTCCCCTAGTTTGTGCAGTAGTCGCTCCTGTAGGACTGTGAGGGGCCCCTGGGGGCTGGTGGCTTCAACTGGGACCAGTTGCTGAGCCTGTACATACAGATCTTTGCGGAATGTCAGACCAATCACATCCAAGTCATCACGGCCGTAGCGAAAGGCACATGTCAACACGACAAACACTGCAGACAAAGGAGGAAGAGAGTGACCTGTCAAGCCTGAGTGGGAAAGGAGATCTTAACTGGGTCATGGGAAGACATGGAGAGGTGATGTAATATGATCACAAGACTATGGCCATAAAGAAAAAGATTACTACATTTGACAGCAGTAAAATTTAAAACTTCTTCATGTTAAAAGTCTTTATAAATAAAGAAAAAAAGGAAAACCTGGGATAAAACATTTGCAACACATATAACAAACAAAAGTTTGGCATCCAAAATATATAAGAACTCCCACACACCAGTAATAATAATATACCAATATAAAAACCTGCAAAGAACATGAATAAGTCCTTTGCAGAAGCTCGAGGTGGAATGGCCAATAGCATATGAAAACATATTTAGTCTCACTAGTAATCAAATAAATGCAAATTAAAACCATAATGAGATGGCATTTCACACCCATCAGATTGACAACAATTTTAAAATCTGACAATACTAAGTGTTGGTGAAGTTGTGGAGCAATGGGAATTCTTATATACTGTTCGTGGGAATATACATTAATACAACCACTTTGGAAAACTGTTTGACACTGTCTAGTAAAATTGAATCTGCTCATATGACCTAATAATTCTACTACTTTAGAGGAGCTTTTGCTCATGTTTACAAGGAGATACATATGAGAATGTCTATTGTATCAATGTTTGTCAGAACATAAAACTGGAGATAATCTAAACATCTATTGGGAGAATGCGTAAAAAAATCTGTGGTATATTCATATAATGGAATGCTAAGCTAAGGTTAAAATAAATGAGCTAGAGTTTCATGTAATGCTATGGTTTGAATGTGTCCTCTGCATAATTCATGTGCTGAAACTTAATGGCCATTGTGATAATATTAAGATGGCCTTTAAGAGATGATTAGGTCAGGAGAGCTTCTTTCCTCATGAATCCCTCCATGAATGGGATTAAGACCCTTGTAAAAGCAACCCTTTGCCCTTTCACCTTCCATGGTGTGAGGACACAGAACTCTTCCCCACTGGAGGACGCAGCAACAAGGCACCATTTTGGAAGCAGAGAGCAGTCCTCACTAGACAACTGAATCTGCTGACACCTTGTTCTTGGACTTCCCAGTCTCCAGATATGTGAGAAAATAAATTTCTGTTCTTTATATCGATTACACAGTCTCAGTTATTTTGTAAAGCAGCACAAACAGACTAAGACATGTATTAACATGGTTAAATCTTAAAAACGATTGAATAAAAAACTAGCTGCAGAATGATATGCACAGTTGTTGCCATTCATATGAAGTTTAAAAGCATGTAGAACAATATCAAAATTGATCACAGATACATAAATATGGAGTAGAAATATAGAACCATGATGGGAATGATAAACACCAAATTCAGGATAGTGGTTAACTGGGAGGGGGGAAAACAGAGGAGGGAGGGAGTAAGGTAAATGGGATCAGTGAAGGACACACAGGAGACTTTAGCTTGTTTCTGTAATTCTTTTTAAAGCTTAGTGGTGGGTGCAAGGTATTCATAATACAATTTTCTATGCCTGAAATACTTTATAATGAAAAAGAGAGACAATAAGATTTAGGGTTAGAATACCTGGACTTGGTAGGACTTGTGCAAATCTCTTGAGTTATCTGGGTCTCAGTTATTTCACATGTCAATTGTAGGATTGCACTAGTGGCTCTACACATGTTATTTAAACCTCACAACAACCCTCTAGAGTATTATTACCTCCGTTTTACAGGTAAAGAAATGAGCTCAGAGCAGTTAAATAATGGCTCAGAATTTCATCTCAGTCCTGTCTGACTCCAAAGCCCATACTCATGGGTGCCCAACTTAACTCATAGGATGGTTGTGAGGAGTTGGTGTATAAGAAATTCCTTTGGAAACTGCAAAGTAATTATAGATGTGAATGATGATGATGAAGGGAATATTGGCAGAACTCATACTTTGCAGCTGGTACCTAAGATTTGAGGCAGATATCCTCTGAAATGCACTAATGGAGTGAAGGACGGAGTAGAGAGGGATACCTGTCCTAGTACAAAGTGACAGAGATTGAGGAAGGAAAGATGTAGAACAGGGGTGGGTAACCTTATTTCTATCAGGATCTTTGACTCAAAGAAAAGAAAACTACCTACAGTCACATATGAGTAGAAAGCAACTTATTTTTGTATTTTTAAGAAGCCCCAAACATCGAACACCAGATTATTTGCTTTGAAAGTTACGAATGAGGAAAATGAATCTATAGTCAAAAGATACAACAAAGAGTGAATGCAATGATAATATCAATGTTTATAGGAATTAGGGCAACACTGTAGGAGGGGGATATAATTTGTATAAACTTTTTAGAGGTAAATCTGGGAATAGGTATAGAAAGCTTTAAAAAATATGTGAATGCCCTTTGATTATTAATTCCTCTTCTAGGCATTTAGCCTTAAGAAATAATTGGGCAAGTATGAAAAGGATGTGTGTTACCGGGTTTTATGGTATATTCATACAATATAGTACTATGCAACTTTAAAAGTTGTAGATTTTTATATATCGGCATAGGCTTAAAAAAGGATTATCAAATATTACTGATAGTATAGCATTTTTAATAAAAATATAGATGTGTTTGCACAGAAATATGAATAAGAGCTAAGATATTAGTGATTAATTATGATAGGATTATAGTCTCGTTCTCCTTCATCTATGCTCTCTAATTTGTCTACTTGTAGTGAAGGCAAACTTAACAATTTTCAGAGATACAACAAGTCAGGAACAGTGGTGCATGCCTGTAATCCCAGTGCTTTGGGAGGCCAAGGTAGGAGGATTGCTTGAGGCCAGGAGTTTGAGACCAGGTTGGGTGACATAGCAAGATCCTGTCTCTAAAAAAAAAAAAAAAGCCAAGGATGGTGGTTTGCACCTATAATTCCAGTTACTTGAGAAGCTGAGAGAGGAAGATCATTTGAGCCCGGGAGCTGGAGACTGCCGTGAGCTAGGATCGTGCCACTGCACTACAGCCCGGGTGACAGAGAAAGATCCTGCTCCTAAAAAGAAAACAAACCCATAATGAATAGATTCACCTTCGTTCTTAGTTATGATCAATTAAAGTGGAAGAAGGGAGAGAGAAAGAAAAAGAAATAAGGGACAAAAGAAAGGAAAAGACAGAAAAGGTGAGAGGGAGAGGAAAAGAGATGGCTGGAAGGAGGCAGGGTAAGGGAGGAAATGAAAGAGATGAGCGAGACGGGATGGAGGGTAGAGGGTAATCTAGCAGCCTCCAAGGTGAGGATGTTAATCAGATGACTTGTTCTTGGCACCCCTTGCTGTTTGTGTAGGGAGGGCAGCAGAATAAGCCATCAGCTGGATCACGCCTCCACACCTAACTGGCCCCCTAGAAGTTTAGAATCATTCTTTTTTTGTGCTAAGAAATGGCTTGTTTTTATTTTCTTTCAAAAATCAATATCTATTCTAAATTTGTAGCTGTATTTATTATACAAATAGTATATATTAATTGTGTGAACATCAGAAAATGCAAACGAAAAGATAAATCAAGGCTCCACGATAATACTTCATATGCCAGAGATATCCTGCTGTTAATCTCTGTTGTGTATGCCTCCCAATTTTGTCTGTTGCTGTAATTGACTACAAGGCTAGCTTAGATATTTATGACTTTTCTTTTGTTGTCTTTTCTTTTTTGAGGCAGAGTCTCACTCTATCTCTCAGGCTGGAGTGCAGTGGCACGATCCTGGCTCACCGCAGTCTTGACCTCTCAGGCCTCAGCCTCTTGAGTAGCTGGGACTACAGGTGTCCACCACCATGCCTGGATAATTTTTTATTTTTATAGCAACAAGGTCTTGCTATATTGCCCAGGCTGGTCTCAAACTCCTGGGCTCAAGCAATCCTTTTGCCCCAGCCTCCCAAGGTGCTGAGATTACAGATGTGAGCCACCATGCCTGTCCGTCATTGTCTTTTTGAAATTAAACTTTGTATTTTGAGATCATTGTAGATTTACATGCAGTTGTAAAAGTAACAAAACGCATACAGTAACTAGGAATAAACTTAAGAAATATGCACAACTTAAATGAATAATTATATACAACTCTACTAAGGGGACATAAAAGAAGATGCAAGGGGAAAAAAGGAAAAATGCATCCTATTTCTGGAATATGTAATTTTTAAACAAAAGATTTTTTTCCCATAACTTATAAAGATTTTGTAGGAATGTTAAAAAAAATTTAGGTTTTAGAGTTGGGAACCTTAAATAAGTTGGTTAATTTATGGGTATAACCCAGAGTTTCTCTAATATTTAAAACTGGCCGAATTGTTCATCCACACTGCTTAGTCAGAGAGATTTAGGCTACTTTATTCTCCGATGTCTAATAGTTACTTCTGAGCTAGCATTCACCAGCTCGTTCTGAGCCTTTTTTCAAATCAAACCCAATTTTCAGTCTAGTTGGATTACAGTGGGGTTAATCCATAATAAGAATTAAAAGGGGAAAAAAGCAGCAAAACATATTTCAGTGTAATCTTGATTTATAGTACTGCTGTTACTTCCTATGGTAGTTGTTTTGTTTCTTTGTTTGGGATTTTTTTTTTTTTTTGAGTTGGAGTCTTACCCTGTCGCCCAGACTGGAGTGCAGTGGCCGCTCCCGGCCACCGCAGCCTCGACCTGCTGGGCTCTGGTGATTCTTCCGCCTCAGCCTTCCGAGTAGCTGGAATTAAAGGCGCGCGCTACCATGCCCGGCTGATTTTTTTGATTTATGGTAGAGATGAGGTCTCGCTGCCCAGGCGGGTCTCGAACCCGCGGGCTCAGGCAATCCACTCACCTCAGCCTCCCAAAGGCATGGGATTACAGGCTGAGCCACTGAGCCCGGCTGTTTGGGATTTTTTTAAAGGAAAGGTTAGGCAGTTCCCTACACAAAAAGGGAGACCAAAAGACATGTACCAGAGGTTGCAAAATGGCAGTCTAAGGGTCACATTCAGCCTTCAGAAAGTTTTTAAAATCTCTCCAGACCCTTTAAAGTCTTTTAGTGAGTTGCCAACATTTGAAAATCAGGAAATTTGCATAAAAATGGATTTCTGGCATATTGGATCATTCCATAGGCAATCTAAGCCCCTATTTAGATCAATAGCCAAGCAGGGGCACCACCGACAATAATGGAGAAAATCAGAAAATTTTGAAAGAAGCGATTTCAATTTTAGCATACATGTAACTTTTGTGCAATTTTGAAAAGTAAAATTCCATTTATGTTTTAGAAATATATGTTGAATATTATTTGGGGAGAGACAGACACCATAACCGTTCCCAACTTTTGGTCCTCTAAATATCTTATTCTGAGTTTCATTTCCAGTTTCTCTTTAACAATCAGAAAATTTGGTCACACTGGACTGGAATTCCCAGTTGTCTGCCCTCATAAGACAAGGCATTCACAGTTCCTGCCACTTTCTGTTTAAGAGAAAAAAAAACCCTTATCAACAAAGGTGCCTGAATGATGCATATTTGTATACCTAACCCTTAACTGTACCCCACAATTTTAAAATAAAAATATGGTTAAAAAAAATATGTATATATATGGTGCAGTCTACTCATCCAGGTTACCTGTCTGTGTGATGTTTCAGTTTGGGGTCCCTGAAACATACAAAGATCAACAAAGATTTCCACTCACACTTTCGATCTTTCAAGTACTCAGGATCAACCAGGACTACACCATCTATGGAGAGAGGGACAGATGACACCTCGGTCAGAAAAACTCTGAGACTATGAAGTAGAAGTTGAAACCTGAGAAGATTCTTCCTATTCTTCTCTTTAATTTGCCCCCTTTTCTGTATGATATTTTTACTCCCTGGCTCCCATTTCCCTTTTCCCCGGGCTCTTCCCCTTTTTGGACTCACTGACCAATGGGTTCTACCATGTCCACATGGTCCACGAAGTCCCGTTTCCCCAGGTAGATGGAAAGCTGTTGTGGAACAATCTCACATGTTATTCTCATAATCATCTTGAGCAGATTCCACTGAAGCCCCAAACCCAAACTCCTAAGACCTTGAAGGATGTACCAACCTATCCCTTTTGCCCTTTCATTTGCCCAGCTGGGCCAGGTTCTCTCACCTTCCCATTGGAGCTGGTCTTCTTAAACACCCTATGGAGAGAAAACAGAAAGAGAATAGGGAGGAGGATAGGGAGAGCAGGAAAGAAGAAAGGATGGGAGAGAAAAGGAAGGCAAATAGGGAGAAAAAAACAACATTCCTAGAATTAGGAGAAGAGTCTCCAGGAGCATAAGATGGAGCAAAGGTAGAAGTAATTGGGTAACTGGGATACAGTTCAAGGCCACAAGTTAGGGAGAGGTTGGAAACCCCTCTACCTCAAAGGCAAATACTTGGGTTTGGCCAGGAAGCAATTCACAGATTCAGAGCATTAGAAGGAGTTCTTACTTACTTGTTGGCCATAGAGTTGATGTTGAGCCTTTTCTGGGAAGAAGGAAAGAAGAAAGGCTCAATTGTTTGGTCTCTATTTTTCTTACCCAAGTACAGTATGCCATCCATATACACCTAGTGTGATGTAACCTTTCCTCCTTATATAGATACCTCACCACCACTAAGTGCCTCCTATTCTCCTTCCCACCAAGGGTATTTCTTTAGCCAGACTCTTACCCATCCCTATCTTGTACAACTCCTTGACTAACCATATTGTCTATTCTCCAGAAATGACTGGACTTCCTGGAATGGCTGGGGCACTCTTAAGAGCCTTCAGAGAGAAGGAAATGGTCTGGAAAGGGGCTGGACAGAAGCCTCCATCCAGAAAAAAAATGTGTTTCTTGGTCTGGATGAGGCTGGACAACACCTGGCACACAGTAGGCACCAAGACATGTTTGATAGATATGTGAAAGAAAAATGAATGGATTCTGTCTCTTTCTGCTTCTGAAATGGATCCCGAGCCTGAGTATCCTCTTGATGGCCTTGACCCTTAGTCAGAAAGGGAGAAAGGCATGAGACAGAAGGGGTTGGTGCCCTCATACTCTTAGTTGTTGGTGGCAGAAGCCTCTATGGAGACTGAAAGTCCTCCTTGAACCTCTTCATTCCTCTCATTGCCTTCCCTAAATTTTCCCATCCTTATTTCCATCTATGTCCCTGGGGATAGGGAGTAGGGATCCTTAGAGAGAGGAAGATGTCTCTCTAGTGTTTCCCTTTGATGCATGCTGAGCCTAGCCCAAGGGGTGAGCTTAGGAAAGCTTCCAGAGGTCCCTTTCAGCGACTCACAGCCTAAATGTCTGCTGGCCGTGTCAGAAAAGGTGCCCCTCTACTGATTCCTGATATATTAAGAGGGATGCTAAGAGCAAGGGATATAGAGCTGAGTATGGGCTAGAAGTAGAGGGCTTTAGAATATTACCTGGGGAGAGAGATGATGTTCACATCAGTCTCCAGCTCTGGTTGCTATGCTCGCATCCTCAGCCTCTTATACCCACAGTCCTCTGAATGCTTAGATTGGTGGGGTCACAGGAGAAGAATAGGGGGCACGAAACACTGCTATAAATAGCTCAAGTGCCAAGAGTTTGGAAAGCAGATTAGTGCCTAAAAGATTAGTAGCTAAAAGATTAGCAGGCTATTGCTGCTGGGACAGGATGGGAATAGGAGTTTGATTCTGATGATGTTAAAGGCAAGGGAGTTTGAGAGGGTAACTGCAGGGTTTTGGCCTTGTGAGACCTTGGGCCCAGTGGCTGGGATCAAAGTGGAATTTGAGGTCTTAAAGGTGAAGTATGGTGGGGGATAGAAATCAGAAGGCTTGGGCCAGGCGCGGTGACTCATGCCTGTAATCTCAGCATTTTGGGAGACAGAGGTGGTAGGCTTGCTTGAACCCAGGAATTTGAGACCAGCCTGGGCAGCAAAGTGAGGCCCTGTCTCAAAAAAGAAAGAAAGAAAGACGGGGAAAGGAAGGAAGAAAGAAAGAAAGAAGAAGAAAAGAAAAGAAAAAGAAAAAATAAAATGAGAAAAAAAAAAAAAGAAATCAGAAGGCTCAAAGTATAGACCTTTGTGTTTCTGAAAGAGAATCCTATGCCACATTCTCATCTCTTTATCAGGACTTCCTATCCACACAAAAGCCAGAGGTATGGGAAAGAGTACCCCTTCCCCAGCCCCCAACCACTTGGGACTTCGGACTCTTGAAGCTGATGTTCACAAACCCTGATTATCCCAGCTTATGTGCACAGCGGGAGCCAATCTTCTGTAGATAGTGGGGACAGGAGTGGGGGAGAGTGGAGTGTATTGAGCAGTGTGTGCTTGTGTCTGTGAGCCTTGAACTTATTTTGTTGTTGTTGTTGTTGGAGACGAAGATAACATAAGAATTCTGGCCGAGGAACAGATTCTTCTGGCAGGGCATTGCATCTGGAGGGAGTAGACAACTTATATTTGTGTCATCCCCCACCTAGGGAAAATGCCCATGCTCCAGCTTTTGACTCTCTCCAATCCCTGAAACTAAGTCCATGCTCTAAGCAGCTTCTCTTGCCTCATATGACCGCTCATGGAATTAGAGATATTTTTGTCCCTGCAGCTGCCAGGAGGACCCCCACAATGGCAACAACAAAGTAATCTTCCTTTTCTGACTATCTTTCTGATATGTCCTAGACTCAGGCTTCATGGGGATGGAGAATGTAGAGACATAATCTACAAGCTCTGGGGGACTAGGACCCTTATCCTCTTTGCTTCCATTTAGAGCTGTCTGGCCATTAGTACTTATCTGTAGACACAGCCTTCAACCCCCACAATGTAGTATCCATTCCTCAGAAGATGGCTATGCCTATGGCCTAGAGGTCTGGGCAGGGCTTTCCCTAACTTCTGCTTCTCACTGAGGACCCTGGGCAGTTATCCTGTATTCCCTTTGCACAGTTAAGTGTGCTGACCTCTGTCATTTCTGGCCAATATGCAGCTCAGGGCCTTGTTGTTTAGTTGCTATAACTCTCTCCTTCTTGGGTGTTTCCAAGTAAAGTGAGAATCTCAGACTCTGCAGGGACCATAATGGGGTAGAAACTATTGTTGAACACATAGGACAGGTCATATACATACCAAAGTTGGTGTCTGTGGGGAAGGTGAAAAGTCAGAATATATTTACTTTTGGACTAGTCTTCAATCCATTTTAATCTTCAGAATCACACTCGAGACTCCGGCCTCACTTTTAGCTACTTATCCCCTTTTCCTACTTAGATCCATGGGCCTCTCAGTAGGAAGAAAACACACTTGCTAGATCTTTAATTCATTATTATGATTGAGATGATCATGATCTCTTTTCAAGTATGTGCATTTCTTGACTGAGGTATAATTTACAGACAGTAAAATGCACAAAAAAAGAAAGAAAAGAAAAAATAAAATAAGAAAAAAAAGAAAAAGAAAAGAAAAAAATCAAAGTATAGACCTTTCTCTTTCTGAAAGGAGAATCCCATGACACACTCTATAAATGCAGCACTTAATCTATAAGTCCAGCTCAATAAATTTTTGCCTACTGTGGCAGGCTGAATACTAGTCCCCAAAGATGTCAGGTCTTAATCCTGGAGCCTACGAATACTACCTTATTTTGAAAAAGGATGTTTGAGGGTGTGATTAAATTAAGGATTTTGAAATGAGGAGATTATTCTAGATTATTCGGTTGGGTCCTAAATTTAATCACCAGTATCTTTATGAGAAAGAGGCAGAGAGATTTGACTACAAGAGACAGCAGGCAATATGAGGACTGAAGCAAGATGCTACACTGATGGCTCTGAAGATGGAGGAAGGGGTCATGAGCCAAGGAATGCAAGGAATACAGCTCTAGAATATAGTCTCATGGTCAAAAGGTGGCTATTGCTGTTCAGGCAACACCCTGCTGTCACCTTGATTTTTGGCCCACTGAAACTGATTTTGGACTTCTGACCTCCAGAACTGTAAGAGAATTAATGTGTATTCTTTTAAGCCACCAAGTCTGTGGTAATTTGCTACAGTATCCATTAGAAACGAATACACCTGAGTAAACACACATGTAACCACCACCCAGATCAAGATGTAGAACTTTTTCATTTCCCCAGAAAATTCCTTGGCCCCTTTCCAGTTAGTAACTTCCCAAAGAAGACCATCACCATAGTTTCATTTCGACCCAGAATACTTGCATTTTACAAGGATGCAACAATAAGAAGACAAAGGAATGCATCTCTAATTATGTAGTTTCTGGACCCTACAATAGATTGGTGGGAGAAATATTTGCAGGTACTTACCCACCCTCACTCTGCATACCCTAAAGATATTCTCAACCAGACCTTCCAGTTAGAAAGTGATGATCAGATCTGTGCATGAGGAAGAGGTGGTTTATGCAGTAAAATGTTATAGCAGACAGAATTGTTTATCAACTCAGTTGTCATCTCTCTCTTCCTCCTGTGAGAATCTCTCTCTTCATTCTGTGAGTGGAATCCTCATTTTTATTGTTTGTTTTTTTAAGAGATAGAGTCTTACTCTATTGCCCAGGCTGGAGTGCAGTGGTACACTCATAGCTCACTGCAGTCTTGAATTCCTGGGTACAAGCCATTCTCCCAAGTAGCTGGAACTGCAGGGACGCACCACTATGCCCAGCTATTTCTTTTTTATTTTTACTTTTTGAAGAGACAGGGTCTTGCTATGTTGCCCAGGCTGGTCTTGAACTCCTAGTCTCAAGCAGTCCTCCTGCCTTAGCCACCAAAAACACTGGGATTACAGGCCAGAATCCCCATTTTTTTAAAAAAAGGCGCTCCTTGCTCGTCCACAGGATTCTGTGCCCCTCTATGCCAGCTATGGTCATTTTATCTCTCTTGCCAGTGATTGGTTTAGTTATAGACATGATGAAATTCAGGCCACTGAGGTGTGAGGGAGAGGTATACTGGGGAGATTCTGGGAAAGGTTTCCTGAATGATAAAATAAGCATACAGAAAAGAGAGGACTTCCTCTCTTACCATTGAATATTGCCATGTCCGAATACAGTGCCTGAACTGCAACAGTCACCTTGTGATCATGAAAGTTGTTAAACAACACGCTGAGGTTTGCAAATCAGAAAGATGGAAAGAATTGGGATTTTTGAAATGACATTGTTGAACTGCTGAATTAGTCAACTCCAAAGCCTCTTACTCTTGGACTTATATGCGAGATAATATATTTGGGTTTTGTTTTTTTAACAGTCAGCTGAGTTGGAATTTTCTGTTATTGCAACTGAAAGCATACCAACAGATTCTAGTGAGATGTGGGCAAAGGCTCAGTTGGAGAGGATGGAAAGGAGATGGATGGATCAAATGGTAGAAACAGACTTTCTGTGCTGTCCTAGGTGCTGAACAAAGCAGTCCTGGTCTCTGCTCTAAAGTTGTTAACAGACTTGCTGGAGATAAAGTCAGACATTTAAAAAGACAAAAAGGGCACACTGCAGAGAAGATATATGGATACAACTAATTTGGGTACAATTATATGGAGCCAGGCACTTTCCCATGATTTTATTAGTAAGTTTGGTTATCCAGGGCTTCAGATTCCTACTTCTTTTTGTCAAGATTGGGTGACTGTCTTTGTTCCACTTACTCTCAGCATTTTTTCACTTCATAAAGAAAATCCAGGCAATTGGGGTGAACCTCTCTCATCCTTCAAATGCTCCTATATTTCCTATATTTTAATTCCTAATAATGATAATGAGGACATTATGCTGGGTTCTTTACATGCATTGCCTCATTTCTTCTCACAAGCTAGGCGCTAGTATCCTCATTCTACATATGAAGAAATGGAAGTTCAGGAAGACTTATCCATAGTCATAGCTGGTAGATGATGGAGCCAGAGTTCAACCTTAGGTCTGCCTGACTCCAAAGCCTGCATTTTCCCCACTATATCACTTACCTTCCCTCCCTCATTTCTTTCCTCTTTCCCTCTCTTTTCCTTCCTTCCTTCCTTCCCTCTTAATTCAGCTAACTCAGGGAAATAGCAAACATTGCAGAGAAACTGTCATCTGCACAATTTGGATATTAGATGTGAGGGATCAGGAAGAAGAGGACTGGAACAAACTGGAAGAGTAAGGCAATGGAAGTGTATCAGTAATAATGGTATTCATACCTTTTATTTATCTCTGTCAGAGAATAAAAGATAATGAACTTTTCCTGCATGCTAAATTCCGGATGTCAATGAAATACCCAGGTGGATGTGTCCTATAGTAAACAACATATGCATGGCTTAGACTATAGATGTGGAAACCATTGATTCAACAAGTTATAACTTAGTCATTCATTTATTCAATGTATATTTATTCAACACTTACTATGTGCAAGGTACCTGTTTTCTTATCTCTGAACTGGAAAGTATGTTTTTGGACAGCAGGGCATATAATTTGAAAGGAAATATCTAGAACACATATAATTTTACTTGGAAGGCTGTGGAAAAGGCAGAGGTAAAACAAGGTACGTGTTTTTAAGGAGTTCTGCTTCTTGTGTGGGGGTGGGAAGATCAGGAGGATCTGGACAAAATCACAAATGAGTATAACTCTAGGCTGCTTGTGGTATGTGCCATTAATGTAGAAGTCAAATGTGATTAGAATGTGAGAGAGGGATAGATAAATTTTGATCAGAGAGAGAGAGATTTGTATGCTGGAGTGTCTTGGTCACTAAAATTATTGATAATTCCAAGTCGTAGTCGAAATCATAAGAGTGGAAGTTCTGAGGGAGAAGGGAAGAGAGGGGGAGGGGGTGGGGAAAGAGAGATGATGCGGGAAGATAGAGGACAGGGGAGAGAGATTTTTTGAAGGAAGACTCACATTTGGGAAAAAGAGGACAAAAAGTAACCAGGGAAGGAGTCAGAAGGAACAACCAGGAATAGGAGAACCAGAGTAATACAAAGTCACAGAAACCAAAGTGAAGAAGAATTTCACAAAAGAGAGCAAGTGTGATCTGCTGCGTTCCATTTCTTTTGAGGAATGAGGGTAATGGAAGCCAGGGCTTTTGGTTGGGGAAGCTTGGGAGAGCTCTTTTCCTGAAGTAGCCACTGGGCGGCAGTGGTGGCGTCGGCAGCAGCTGCAGCTGTGTCCAGGGACAAGCAGAAGCCAAGCAGAGCTAAGTCAGGTGGAATGGAGCAGAGCTAAGTCAGCCTGGAACAGTAGGGGCAGGAAGTTGGCTCAGGCTGGGGCTTCTCTAGTGTGATGCTTCGCCTTGGGTGTACACCGAGCCTCAAGTCACATTTGTCCACCTTTGAAGAGGCCAGGTTTATCTCTTGGAGCAAAGTTATAATAAAAAACATCTATAGATTTGCAACACTTTATGGTTTACAAAGTGTTTCCACACCTATTAACCGATTTAATATTCAGACAACCCTAAAAGGTTGATATTATCATTCCCATTTCATTACTAAAGAAACAAAGTTACAAAGAGGTACCCAGGGTCACATAACTAGTAAGTGGAAGAACAAGGTTTTAAACTCAAGTTCACCTGGCTTCAGAAACCTGGGCCTTTTATGGAGTATTACAGTGGTCAGCTGTCCAGGACTCAGGTTATGACTGCTACACTCCTACTTTTATCCCACCCCCTACCCTGCCACAGGGCAAGGATCCTTAGGATCTTTCAGTTTCTCACATCCAGGTTTCTGGGCTTGCCAAGAGATGCAGACTCTAGATTTTAGAGCCTCCTTTGCAGGCCTACCTCCTCCTCTCATTCCCAGGATCAAGCTGGGCAACATTCTCAGGACCTGAGGATCAGGTTCAGAGTCCCCATTGCTTCTCAGCTCCATTTAGGGTGGATTTTTCTCTGGCCTTCTTACCTTTCCCCAAAGGCACTGCCCACCTCATCCTCAGAGTTCTCCAGACCCAAAGTTTGCCTCTGGTGCCTAAGACATTCATATTATGGAGCCTTAGTTAGCTTCAGGAGCTCCAGACCCTGAGTTGCTGACAATTCAGTGCTTCCTGGCACTGAGCTCTCAAACATCTAGGCCTGCTCTCTGTACCTCCTCCACTGTATCTAGACCAGGGTCTCTGGGAGTGATTGAGAGAGATAAGGGGTGCTGTGTAGGAAGAGATGGGGTCTGTAGGGGAAACTTATTGGCTAGTATCCTTAGGAAGGCATGACCTTCCTCCTGGTCATTTCCTCTTACATGTATATTAGGCATCTCAAAATGTACTGGCTGAAAAATGAACTCCTAATCTTTCCCCAAACCTGCTTCTCTCGCAGCCTTCCCTGTCTCTGTCATCAGTAATTCTATTCTTCCAATTGCTCAGGTCAGAGATCTTGGAGTCATTTTTGACTCTTCTCTTTCTCTTACACTCCACATCAGTAACTCTTGCTGTCTCTACGTTCAAAATCCATCCAGAATTTGACCACTTATCATCTCTGCCACAATGGTCCAAGTTACCATCACCTCTATTGGCAATAGTCTCTTGACTGATCTTCCTGTGTCACCATCCCTGCAGTCTATTCTCAACATAGAGCTGGCCAGTGAGCCCTCTAAGATGTAAATCAGACCATGATACATCTCTCCTCTATACCCTCAATGCCTTCCTATTCACTAGAAGTAAAAACCAAAGAGTTCTTTCAGTGGCTTCCAAGGACCTTCATGATCTGGTCCCTGCCAAGCTCTCTGACTTCATTTACTTTTTCTCCTCACACCTGTTCTTTATTCAGAAGTCACCCTTAATATTTCAAACAGCAGCCTTCTACATTCCCCTTTCCTTCTCTCTCTATTCCCCCTTTCTCTTTTATTTTTATCCATAATGATGATTACAATCTATATATTGCACTTATTAATTTTATTATTCTCCCAGTAGTGTGTAAGTACCATTAGAGTGGAAGTTTCTGTCTATTTTCTTCACTATTAGGGAACTACCAGTGCCCAGAACTGGACCAGTCACATAGTAGGCTCTCAGTAAATATTTGTTGATTTTTTTTTCCTGGATCATGACCATTGGCTTAGAGAGACAACTAAGCATAGTAATTAAGTCATGGATGCTAGAGCCTAGTCCAAAGGCAGGCCTGCCTTGGCTCAAATCTTGGTTTTGCCACTAATTAGCAAAACACCTAAACTCTCTGTGCCTTCCTTTTTTCATCAACAAAGTAGAAACAATAATAGTACCTAGTTCATGCAGAGCCTATGGGCTCATTAATAAGTATTAAACACTTAGAACAGTGCTTGGTACATAGTAAGTGGTATATATTTTCATTTGTTGTAATTATATGCATATGGAGTTGAGATTTGTATCAGTATTTTAGATTTTCTAAAATCTTTCAATGTGTTGTCTTGCACTTGCTCATGTTAAAATTCATTTCCTGTGTTTCTGTTCACATAGACTTGCATGATCTTTCTGTAATTCATCTTCAGTGGCCTGGCTATTCATCTAAAGACTTGCATATTTCCTTGTGTCTCCTTCCTATAGTCATTTCAAAGCTGTTAATTAGTAATCTTACTGGGCCCCAGTTTCCCAATCTGTACAATGAGTGGGTTGGACTAGATAATCTGAAAGGGCCTTTCTAGCTCTTACAATCTCCTGGTAGGCGGAGAGACAGGCCCCACCCCCAACTCCACCCCCTTGGATATGCCCTCTGGCTGCCAAGGGAAAGGGTGACAGAGTCAGCTGGGCTCAGCTTCAAGGGGATCAGGTAGGAGACGTGCCAAGATTCTTCGGCAAGGGTGGTGATGGGCTCCTGGGCTATAAGCAGGAGGGGAAAAAGTGTCAGAGGTAAATGTCATCCAAAGACTCTGTGACCAGGGCAAGAGTAGTGGTGAGGTCACTGTGGGGAAATTCGCCCCTCTTCATGGGGACACAGCTGTGATGACAAGTTAGGAGACTATTTGGGTCTGGGCATCTTCCCATTTTGGATAGTGCTGGTAGGCCTCCACTTTCTTTGGCTTGAAAGGCTCTGAGGGAAAGAGTCAGCTGCAGAATGTGAACAACAAACCCACTGACCACCCTCCTGAGCCCCAGCACTGCCTGCTGCCCACTACTACTCAAGCTGGCCCAGGGGAGCTCAGGTAGAAACCAGCCTGGCCTGAGTGTGCCCAGATGAACTGCTTTCCATTCTCCCTACTGCTTCAACCATTGCTCTCCTTGCTCTATGCTTTTTTTTTTTTTTTGCCCCAGGTCAGAGCTGGTGGGGAGTGGGCAGGGACATCTAGTCACCTTCACTTCTTCCCTTTCCACCTCTAGGGGGCCATGACCGGTGCAGAGTCCTTGTCGTTGAGATCCCTGGGCCCTGACCCAGATCCTGATGGCAGTGAGGTGGAGCTGGACTGCTGGTTTAATGAGGATTTCAAGTTTATCCTGCTGCCTGTGAGCTATGCAGTTGTCTTTGTTCTGGGCCTGGGCCTCAATGCTCCAACCCTCTGGCTCTTTCTCTTCCGTCTCCGACCCTGGGATGCAACAGCTACCTACATGTTCCACTTGGCATTGTCAGACACCTTGTATGTGCTGTCGCTGCCCACCCTCATCTACTATTATGCAGCCCGCAACCACTGGCCCTTTGGCACTGGGCTCTGCAAGTTTGTCCGCTTTCTCTTCTATTGGAACCTCTACTGCAGTGTCCTGTTCCTCACGTGCATCAGTGTGCATCGCTACCTGGGCATCTGCCACCCACTGAGGGCACTACGCTGGGGCCGCCCTCGCCTTGCAGGCCTTCTCTGCCTGGCAGTTTGGTTGATTGTAGCCGGCTGCCTCGTGCCCAACCTGTTCTTTGTCACAACCAGTACCAGAGGGACCACCATCCTGTGCCATGACACCACTCGGCCTGAGGAGTTTGACCACTATGTGCACTTCAGCTCAGCAGTTATGGGGCTGCTCTTTGGCTTGCCCTGCCTGGTCACTCTTGTCTGCTATGGGCTCATGGCTCGGCGCCTATGTCAACCCTTGCCAGGGGCTGCCCAGTCGTCTTCTCGTCTCCGTTCTCTCCGCACCATTGCTGTGGTGCTGACTGTCTTTGCTGTTTGCTTCGTGCCTTTCCACATCACCCGCACCATTTATTACCTTGCAAGGTTGTTGGAAGCTGACTGCCGGGTGCTGAACATTGTCAATGTGGTCTATAAAGTGACTCGGCCCCTGGCCAGTGCCAACAGTTGCCTGGATCCTGTGCTCTACCTGCTCACTGGGGATAAGTATCGACGTCAGCTCCAGCATCTCTGCCATAGTGGCGGGCCCCATCCTCCCACAACTGCCTCCTCTCTGGTGCTGGTGTCTCTGCCTGAGGAAAGCAACTGCAGGTAGGCAACCACCCCCTGGGACAGTAGCTGCCTTACCCATAGGGCAGATAGATTGTAACACTGGAAGCCAGGAAATGAGATAAAAGGGGATGAGTGCAGGGCAGAGGTGAGGGAATCCCATCATAATACCTGACAGGGTGCTTCCTCCTCTTTTCCAGTCTCTGGAAATCCCCGCCCTGAGGGTTTTGGAGAGGCAGGGAAATCATGTGACACTCTTTCTCTCATAAACTCTTCTTTTTCTTTGTCTCTGTCCTTTCCTGGGGCTGTTAGTCCCACAGCCTCCTGGAAATCTTCTTGGTTGTCTTTCCCCATCCCATTTCCCACATTCTCCTCCCTTTTTTTTGGTGGGAAAGCAGGATTTATCAAGAGAACAGAAAAGTTCCTAGAGCAGGAAGGGACCTTAGGGGGTTGCCCCCCTTTTATTAGATTGGAAAATATAGTTTATTTAGAGAAAGAGAGAGAGAGAAAGAGAGAGAGAGAGAGAGAGAGAGAGAGAGAGAGAGAGAGAGAGAGAGAGAGAGAGAAGAGATTCACTTCCCCAAGGCAGGGGAGGGGACCAAAGCTAGGAAACATGGTGGCCATAGCTCAAAGAGCCACATAGACACACCAGAGTTTAGAAAAGCAATGACCCCCTCTATATCCTCCTATAGCATCTGTTTCCTCAGTCAGTCCAGAGCATTCAACTGAAGGTATGGATAAGGCAGAGTAATCTCAAGATTTGCCTGATTTATCTGAAGCTGATAACCAGAATCAGGAAGTGGGGGCACCTTACATACCACAGATGCCGAGGATGTGTTGTGTAGCACCCATACCCACTTCCTGGTACCCCCTTAGAAGACAGGTTAGTCTTGCCTACCACGGTGCTAGAATAGGGCACAATCTCAGGGAGCCTGTATGCCAGGGTCTTTACATGCAACAGGAGGCCTGGCACTGTTGATTGGCATGCAGCATGAGTTAGAGTCCTATCATGGGGCGGGGACCCTGAGGAGACTCGGGGGTAAGGCCCCTGTTGATAACAGCCTTTGGGACAGGAATGGGACTGGAACTCCTTTTATGATATTTGCTGAGAACATATTTGGCAACTCTCCTGTACTTAATGAAAGGAAGACTAGATGCCTCAGACTGAGGAGGAGGAGGAGCTTTCATGTCTATGGTTATAATTTCTGGCTTGCACTGAGGGGTAGAGCAGGTTTGTGCAGAGGATGGGGTGGTGGCAGGAATTGATGCCCAGAGCTGGTGCTGTACCGAGCTCTTCTCTTTCTCTAACTCTTGCCCAAGATAAGTGCTAACTCTATCACCAGTTCTTTCAGATCAGACTTTGAGGTCAGGGCAGAGCACTGGGATCAGGACAGTTTCCCTCAGAATTTCCTACGTGTTCATTCCTTCTCTCTCCCAGTATTGGGTGAGGGGTATGGAACTTGGAAAGCTAACCCCTAAGCCTTGGTAAGTAAGAATTTCTGGGCAGGCATTCATGAAAAGAGTGGGCTCACACTTCTAAGCTTTCCTTTTCTGAAATAGCCTTTCCACCTATTGACCTCCTAAGCCAGACTCAAGCCTTGCCTTTCTTTTGTTCCACCCTTCTTGACTGGTCTCTGATCTTTGATCTAGTGCTACCAAGTTCTTATTGGTTTCTAAGGGGTCTCTCTCTAGAGAGTAAGGTTCGGGTGGACTGTAGAAAAAAAATGATTACAGTGTCTCTAAATTTCCATTGTTGTTCTTTGAAGGGCTCCTACTTTCTTACTAGATGCCCAGGACTCTCCTGCTCTGCAGGACTCTTTCCTTTAGGAGTAAATTAACTGGCCTTCTTCACCATTCCTTACTAGTCTCCCTGTCTCATGGGCACTGCCTAAATGATTGCATAACTTGTTCCCCATCTGCACTTTCTCCCGTGTATTCCTATGATCATGGCCTCTCTGCCATTCACCTCCCCTGCTTGCCATCCCCACCCAGTAAAACTGCTCTCTCCATCCCAACTGACTCAGCCTCCTCCATTTCCTTAGTCCCATATGTGTAATCCAGACAAACTGCTTAGACTTCCTGGTCTGTTACTTTAGGGCTGCCTTCTCTAGCAATTTAGCTTTAGTTCACCTTGGGGTAATCTTCTCTTACCTAGGACTGGAGGGGACTGTGGATGAAGCCCAAGCACAAAGTTACCTTGACCAAATAAAACTTCGTGTCCTGTAACTTCACCAAAGCTCTCATTCCTTTTAGCCTGCTGAGTTCCTAGTGAATGTTCCACAGCAGCTGTTTCCTATCTTTTCTACCTTCTGAAGGCCCTAACTTCATTCTCCCTTAGTGTCCTCTAAAGAGTTCTCTTACCTGTTGCAAAACTGAGAAACTCGACTTCTTTCTGTTTCATTCAAGATATCTCTACTTCTATATCTACCTTGTTTCTTCCCTTTCTTTCTTGCAGTTCCAGAATAAGAGGTAGTGTTTTTTCCTCATTCCATTGTTTATTCCTCTTTATCATTTTCAGTCTCTTTCCTCCCTGATTTCATCCCTTCTTAAAACAAGCAAAAGCCAACCAAACAAAAACTTAACATTACCACTGACACCTCAACCCTGCTGTTCCTTCCAACTACCATTCTATTAATTTCATTGCCAAATTTCTAGAAAGAATACTATAAACCCCACTTACTGACCACAAAATCACCCTTTAACTGTCTGAGTCTGTTTTCCTTCCTACACTTTCCTGTACTTAGAGCAACACAAATAATCTCTTAAGAAAGACTTTCAATGATCTTTTCTGTCATAATCCTCTTTGACCTCTCTACTTCACTTGACAGTGTTACATGTCTTTTAAAAATTATTTTTTGTTTCCACATTCCACTTTGTCAGTTTGCATACATATACATATTTTATATAAATGTAAAGCATACACATCTTTTAAAATTATGCTTTTAAAACAACTTTTATTGTAAATATTATTTCTGTTGCTATAGTTTTTCGTATCTATCATTTTGACGGTCACATACAGTTATATCCATCAGTATATTGTACTTTATTTAGCTATTCTCCTATAATTAGATATGTAAATAACTCCAAATTTTTCTGTGCTTTGAACATCTTAATATGTACAGTTCTTTTCTTCTTTGTAATTCTGTCTCTAGGACAAGGTCCCAGGAGTGAGATTACTAGACCAAAGAGCAGGAACGTTTTTATGGATCATGATTTCCAAAAGGACTGCACAAATTTCAACACCACAATGACATATGAATGCTCCAGTTCCCTTGCAGCTCTAATATCAGACTTTATAAAAAATCTTTTGGGATGGTTAAAAATTAATTTAATAATTTTTTCGTTTCTCTGATTACTCATGGGACTGAACATTTTTCCATATGTTTACTATTTGCATCATTCTTCAGTTGGAATCTTAGTGGTATTCTTATCTATCTAAATGTATTCTTTATTTAATATACATGTTAATACTTTGTCATATTTGATATAAATATTTATCTCATTAATAGTAATACTTTTAATTCCTTGTTTTAGTCCCTTGATTTAGAATTTCTCTCCTCCTGCTTTTACTTCTCTGATTACTTTCTCTGTATCTGCTTTGCTGACTTCTCTTTGTCTTTTATTCCCTAAGTGAATAGAGTTTCTGAGATCTGTCACAGAATCATAGCATTTGGAGATTATTTAATGCCTTTCCCCCATAAGACTGTTGATTTTCTCTTAGAGAGGAAATGTATGCAGGTCAATACAATTCAGTTGATTCATGGTCCTTAAGAGTACCTCAGAGATCATATGAGGCGGGGCCCAAAAAAACCCTGTAAGTATTTCTTGTAGGGCAGGCTCCTTGGAGTATACTTGGAATTTGTTCCTCCAGATCAAGCAATCAACCAAAACTTTTATCTGGAAGTTTTGAGAAGGTTGCATCATGATTTGTGGAAGAAACATCCCAAGTTTTAGCAACCAGGTGACTGGTTCTTCCACCATGACGATGCACTTGCCCACACTGCTCTGAGTGTTCAGCAGTTTTTGACCAAAAACAGTGTGACCCCCATGCCCCACACTCTCTATTCATCTGATCTGGTCCTGAGTGACTTTTTTGTTTCCCAGATGAAAAAAATGCTCAAAGGGAAATGTTTGCCAATGTGGAAGAGGTGAAACAAAAAGTGGCAAAAGTACTGAAAGACATGAACATTGATGAGTTCAAAAACTGTTTTGAGCAGTGGAAAAAGCATCTCTATAGGTGTACTGCACCAGATGGAAAGAACTTTGAAGGCGACTGAAGTTTAAACATGTAAGAATAAGTACACAATTTTTTAATAAATTCTGGGTTTTTTTTTTGTCTCTCCCATATAGTGCCTGAGTACTTCTTCACTTTACAGTGAAGGGAACAGGCCCAGAGAGCCAACTTAGTAAGTTGGTGGCAGAGCAGAGACTAGGTATCCTGACTCCCAGGGCTTTTCCCATTACACCATAACAACGAAGTTCTAGGTCTGACCTCTCAAGTTCCATGTCTACATCTTCAATTGCCTACTAGACAGTTTCACTTGGACCTTCCATTGTTACTTCCTCCCCAAGATGTCAAAAACTAACTTCCTGAACCAGTTTCCCTACCTGCCTTGCTGATTTCTGTTCATGGAATTTTTTTCTTCAAGTCACCTAGGTTTGAAAACTCTCAGGCAAGTTCAACTCTTGTCTCCTTTCTTCATCCTGCCAATTACAATTGGCTTTCTTTCATAGTCCCAGCATTATATTGGCTCTTGTCACTTTATCTCTACCTAACTGACTGTTATAGGTTTCTATCTGGTCTTCCTTACCTCCAGTCTCTCCTTGCCTGACTGTATCCTCTACAATGTATATTGCCGGATAAATCTGCCTATATACTGCTTTCAGAGTTTCACTCTTTTACTGAAAATTATTTCACAGTTCCCTATTGTCTATATTTTTCATTCTTTCCCAATATAAATCACTATTCTCTAGCTAAACTGATCTCCTCATTCTTTCTTCAAGCAAGACTTGCACTTTCTCGCCTCTGCACCATTATTCTTCCTGTCTCCCACATTGGAATGCCCTCCCTTTCTTCTCTGGCTGTCCTTTTCCTATTCAATTTCCAAGACAAGGCTTAAGTTCTAATTCTGTTTGGAGCCTTCTGTGCTGACTTTTACCCACAGTGAACTTCCTGGTCACTCCTACAGTAATTATTGTCTATATTGGTCATTTGGCCCTTTTATTGTCTTTTGACATTACTTATATTATTATCTTGAATTGTTATTTAATTCTTCAGTATGTTCATCTTGAATAAACCTCTTGAGTTACTGTGATAGAAAGGAAAGAGCACAAGCTTGAAAATCAAAAGACTCAAGTCTGAGCCCTGGTTCTGAAAGTGTGTCACCTTAGATGAGTCACTCAGACTCTCTGAGACAAAATTTCATCATCTGTAAAAAGAAGATTATAATCTCAAGCCTTAAGTACTTCTTCAGATTCTGATAAGGCTCTGCAAATCTAGAGACCTAAGTAAACATAAGTGGTTGTTACTATATGATCCAATTTGCTTAATAAATGATGTTTAATAAATATTTTCTGAATGATTTCATGTCAGTAATTCAGTTTATTGTTTCTTCTCCTGGGTATATTTCCACTTTGATAGGCCACAGGAACTTCTGGGAATTAAAAACCTAGAGGACTTTAGGAGCAGTGGAGGTGGGGAGTGCACTGGAAAGATGTTTTGAGGGGAAGGAGGCCTATTCAGCATCTCTCACATTCCATTATGTGGGATACTCACTACTTGGCCTGCCTGCAAGGCTAATCTGGATGTGAAGAGGAAGGAAGGTGGCACATCTGCTATTTCACTTTGCCCACATTTTCTACTCTTTCGTCTCACAATCTTCAGCTGGTTAGGCCAAATGATTCACCTAGGACTCTATTCTCCTTCACTGATATGATGAAAGCCAGCATTTGATTAAAGAAGAAGTGATAAAGAGTAATAGAGAGAACAAGTAATTTTCATCAGACGTGGATTTGAATCCTTTATCTGCTACTCACTAGCTACACAATCTTAGACAAATGACTTGATCTCTCTGACTTCTGTTTCCTCACTGATAAACTGGGATAGGAATGACATTTTATAGGATGTTACAAAGAGTCTGTGGAGTAATGGATAAAGAAATATCACTTACAATTTATGTGGGTGGGAACTCCCCTTTAGACAGTTTTCAACTTTGGTATAGCTGCATGAGGAGCCAGAATTCTAGATTTGGATCTGCTGATGCTTAGATGTGATAGTTAAGACCATGACAAAGAATAAACCTTTGAGTGTGAGAAGCAGAGAGCTAAGAACTGATAACTGAGGGATGGCCATGATGATGGACTGGGAGGAAACAGATTGGGTCTCTGACATTCCATCAAGGGAGAAGAGAGTTTGAAAGAGAGACTTATGACAATTATTTTAAAAAACAAAAATCTTTGAATAAAAAAAGATAAAAATTAAGAAAGTAAGCAACAGTGTCAAATGTCCAAGAAAATTCAGGAAGGATAAGATACTCAGAAACATTCAATAAAAAGTACTTGATTCCCTGCCAACTTGAGTTTATACACACAAAAGATATTAGTCAGTATCATTGACTTTTAGTCAATCTTAAATATGTCAATCTTAAATAGGTTTTGTAACTGTTATCTGTTTACATGCATTTTTACTTCTCCTTCACTTTGAGTTCTTATGTGCTCCCACCTCTTTCTGAATATTTCAGAGTAACCAATGGGTTACTTGCTTATAAGCTACAAAAATTATATTTCCAATATGAGCTGAGATGTTGCTTGTCATCAAAAGAAAGAGTAGAAATACCTGAGTGCAACCAAAGAACAAGCCTGTCTATGAGGACATCTTGGTCTATATTTGGTCTCTAGAAGTTATGTATTTGGGTCACAAAGTGGGACGAGAACAAATTATTCCTCCATGAGTCAAAGTGTAAATTATTATGAGATGAGAACTCCCCAAGAGAAAGAGGAAGATGAAATCCTTCCTGGGGTTGGCTGGCTATCATTATTAATTTTGTACCACAATTTGGGGCCCTTATCCTGTATTGGGTTCTACTGATGAGAAAACAAATGTACTGGGAAAAATCAAGAGAAAAATCAACTGATAGTCTCTCAATGGTTACCATGCTGATGGTACCTGCACAATTTGTGTTATCGCTGATATTTAACTTACTGCCCATTTTAAATCTCATTCCCTTTACTGCATCAATAGCTCTCTACCTGCGGTGTGAATAAAACATTTCTTTTTGCCCATTCTGTTCTTGATAGATATCTTTCCAGAAGGCAGCCATTGTTCTGGTTCTTTGAGGATTTTAAACTAGTTGGATTTCAAAAGTTTGTATCTTTATTTATTTCTCTGGTGAAGTTTTCCCAAATACATTTTCCAGGATTGTAATAGGTGCTACTACATTTTTAAAGGTTTAAGTTAAATCATATTAAGCAGGTTTTTCTTTTTTACTACAGATTTATTCAGAGCCTTTAACAAGACAATAGCTACGGTTAAGGAGAGCTTCTATATACAGTATCTACCAAAGTTATGGACCAAGGAATCTTTGTTCTCTAAGGTGCATCTCAGGGACCTGCTGTGCCAAGACATATTTTAGGAGACACTTTTCTAGTATGGGAAAACACTTAGTCAGAGGGCAGGAATTAGCTTAACATCTTCTGCTCTTCCAGGTTTCTTGCCCTCCACCATGCCCAGAAATAGACTATGAAAGGTGGTTTTTTTTTGCATGTAGAAAATACTTTTATACATATGCCAGTAAATCTTATTTATTTTCAAATCAGAAGGAAGACTTTTTCTCTTTTCCAAATAAAAAGTAACACATTTTTCCTGTAAACTTTTCCTCTTTGAGGTAGTGAACAGTTAGGACTGCATTCTACTGCATGTAACAGAAAACTTATTGCAGGGACTCAACAAGATATGTCTTGTGTGCGTTTATTTGTTTTAACAAGAAATTCCCTGGTAGGCAGTATAGGGTAGTTGGAGCTGCTCAAGAGAATCCTTGCAGCTTCCTGCTTTACCATCTTTTTAGTGTATGGTTCATCCTTGAGGTTGTAAAATGGCTGCTCAACTTCCAAGCACCTTGTCTGTGTTCTACACCAGAGGAAAGGGGTAAAAGGATAAAGCAAAGGGTTAAAGAATTTGGTACATGAAAGGATTTTTCTTCATCAGGGAAACAATAGCCTTTCCAGAAACTCCGTCCAGTAGACTTCTGCTTGCAACTCACTGGCCAGAACTAGGTCATGGGAAGTTATGTGTATGGGAAGTTGAGTATATTGCTGCCTCAAGCCAAGTTGAGATTCTTTGAGTAAGGAAGACAGGGATAATGGGTATTGAGTAGGACAATAGCAGGGTCTGTTACATGTTGTTTGGTTTACTTGGGACTTAAAATCTGGTTTTCCGTAATCTTCAATAGAAGGGTAAACTCCTTATAAACACAATTAAACTCCTCTCTGAGCAAGCTGTTACAAAAGCAAGACTAGCAGCATATTTATTTATTTATTGTGAACTTCTTGAAAAACCCAGAACCCAATAAACCTTGAATTCAATTTAAATTCCTCCAAATTATCTTTTGCTCATTGTATGCATACTATTGTAGCCTGACGTCATTGCTTCCATTTCACATGCAAAGTTTTATACAGTCTGTGTATGAGAATGATTGGTACATAATGAATCAACATTAATAACTGCCAACTGTATTTGAGCATTCATACAATAAACTGAACTCCTTAAAGACAGGGTAGGTATCTGACTTATTTCTGTGTCTCCCCCAGTGTCTAGCACACAATAGGTGATGAATAAATATTGCTGAATGAAGTGAACGAATGAGTGAATGTGTGAGGTGTCCAGGAAGATCTGACAGGGTCTTAGCTTATCAAGGAAGATCAAACCCTGAAGTAGGTAAGAACCAGTCTGCCAGGTGAAAAGACAGCAGAAAAATTGAACTGTCAATGGTTGATTCAAAAGTGATTTGTTACTAATTCTTCACATGTTGATGATTTAGGTGCACCAGAGATGGTTTTTGCAATCTTTTATTCATCTTTAAACATCTTTGTTTTTCAAAAATTGTGATTTTATTTTTAATTTATGAAGACTTTTCCAAACCAACAGGGCTGGCATAGATGTCTAAAAATAAATTAGAACTAAAATTCCAAAAAACGTAGGAGGAAAAATTTCACATCTGAAAAACTATGGATTGTTTTAGTAAATGTTTAAAACTTTCATTTTATCATTCCAAAAGCAATGTATTCTCATTAAAGAAGGATCATAAAATGTAGACAAGTAAAGAGACCCCTATAGGGCAGGCAAAAGTTTCTTAGAATCCAGAAAACACTAACCATACAAAATAATTTCATAAATGATGTTTAATCAAAATCTTTTTTAAAATTGCCAGAGTCAAATCTCCAGCGCAGAAAAATTCCAAATAATGTATGCAGGTGCTTCATCCTCAAGGAGAATGAGCATAACTCCTCACTCCTTAATCAGAGAGTATGGAGACTTCTTTTCAAAGAACACAAAATGGAAAGGGGGTAAAGAAAAACCTGACAAACACTGCCTCAGTCAGGTGATCAAGGTCCATATCAACTGTGAAAAGTTGTGTTGATAGTATTTAACTTAGCTATGATGTGATAAAAAAATGACACTTTACCTCTGTGGTCTTCCTCCCTCAAACCTATAACCCCAGTCTAATGATGAGAAAAATTCAGAGAAATTTTAATAGTGGGGCATCTTTCAATATACTTATCAGTACTCCTCAAAACTGACAAAGTCATTAAAATCAAGGAAACTCTGACAAACTGTCATAGCCAAGAGGAGCCAAAGGAAACATAAAACCTAAATGTAATGTAGTGTCTTATATGGGATCCTGGAACAGTAAAAGAACATTAGGTAAAAACTAAGGAAACCTGAATGAAGTATGGTTAAAAATAATGTATCAACATTGTTTCATTAGCTGTAACAAATATACCGTACTAATGTAAGATGTTAACAATAGGGGAATTCTAGATATCAAGATATTAATAGAGAGAATAAATAGAAATAAGGAGAGACAAGAGGAAAGAATGAAGGAGTTGATAACTGAGATAACAGCAATAATGAACACAGTGAATGAAATAAATAACAAACTGATAAGCATGGAAAGCAGAATTAACCAAGAAGATGAAAGAATCTCAGAGCTTGAGGACCAAAATATGGAACTAACGTAAACTGTTAAAAACACAGGAAGAAGCTTAAAAATACAGAACAAAACCTCCAAGAGATGAGCAATTACTTCAAGAGGCCAAACCTAAGATTAATTGGAATCCTTGAGGCAGACAGAAAGACAGAGACCACCCTGGAACAAACATTCCATGAAATTATTCAAGAAAACTTGCCTCATCTCATCAGAGATGTGACCATTCAACACAAGAGGTTCAGAGAACCCCTGAAAGACAACAAATGAGAAGACCATCTCCTAGACATACAGTAATTCGCTTACACAAAATAGGTAAAAAAGAAAAAAATCTTAAAGGCAGCAAGAGAGAAAGGTCAGACTACCTACCTAAGAAGACCAATTAGAATAGCAGCAGACTTATCTACAGAAACACCTCAGGCTAGGAGAGCTTGGAAACCAATCTTCAAAGTTCTCAAAGATAAACAATTTCAACCAAGAATAACCTACCCAGCTAAGCTAAGTTTCATCAGTGATAGAGAATTAAAATCCTTCCCAGACATTCAATCCCTAAGAGTTTATGCCACCTCTAGACCAGCTCTACAAGAAACACTTAAGAAAGTATTAAACACAGAAGAAAGAAAGAAAGAAAAAGAATGGCCACACCCTTCACAAGAATGCAGGAAAAAGGTTGAAAACACACATACATCAACTCAAAAATCAAAAGAAAGACAACAGACAAACTAGTAGCAACAGAAACAGCAAACTCTATAAGAACCTCATGACAGGGATACACTCTCACATCTCAATAATTAGCCTGAATGTGAATGGACTAAATGTACCACTGAAAAGACATAGAATGGCAAGTTGGATAAAATATCATGATGCAATAATATGTTGTCTCCAGGAGACTCATCTCACCGGTAAGGACACTCACAGACTCACAGTAAAAGGATGGAAAACAAATTTTTGGGAGAACAGAACCTAAAAGAAAGTGGGAGTTGCAATCTTAATATCAGACAAAATATCCTTTATGCTATCAAAAATTTAAAAAGATATGAAAGGTCACTACATAATGATAAAAGTTTCAATCCATCAACAAGAAATATCCATCCTAAACATATATACATCCAATATAGGAGCACCAACTTTCATAAAGCAGCTTCTGGGTAAACTAAAAAAAGATATTGACTCTAACTATTTCATAGTTGGAGAGACTTACACACCCCACTGACGACCGTAGACAGATCATCAAGATAAAAAGTCAATAAGGAGATCTGGAACCTCAACATGACACTTTAAATGAATTTAATTGATGTCTACAGAACACTCCACCCAAAAAACACAGAATATACATTCTACTCTTCACAATATGGAACATACTCTAAGATTGACCACATCCTCAGTCATAAATCTAACATAAACAAATTCCGTAAGATTGAAACTCTGCCATGCACCTTCTCAGACCACAGTGGAATAAAAATAAATATCAACATCAACAAAGTTCCCCCAAAACCAACAGACATGGACACTAAACAGCATGATGCTGAATAACTCCTGGGTCAACATGGAAATCAAAACAGAGATTAAAAGATACCTGGAAACAAATGAAAATGAAGAAACATCTTACCAAAATCTCTGGGACACCAAGAAAACAGTCCTAAGAGGGGAATTCATATCTCCATGAAAACACGTGAAGAAAATGGAAAGATCACAAGTTAACAGCCTAACAAATCACCTAAGGAAGCTGGAAAAGCAAGACCACCAAAATCCCAACTTCAGCAGAAGAATCCAGATCACCAAAATAAAAGCCCAAATTCGGGACATAGAAGACAAATAGATAACACAAAAAAATCAATGAAACAAAAAGCTGGTTCTTTGAAAGGATAAACAAGATTGATGGATCCCTAGCTAGACTGACCAAGACAAAGAGAGAAAAAGCCCAAATAAACATAATCAGAAATGCAAAAGATCAAGTCACAACTAATGCTGAAGAAATTCAGAGAATTATCAGAGATTACTATACACTCTTGTATTGAAACAAACTTGAAAACATAAATGAAATGGAGGACTTTCTGACATCACACAATCTCCCCAGGCGGAAACAAGAAGAAATTGAGACCCTAAATAGACCAATAACAACACAGGAAATCGACTATATCTTAAGAAAACTAACTAACAAAAAAAAGCCTGGACCATATGGTTTTCCAGCAGAATTCTATAAAACATACAAGGAGGAGCTAATACTAATCCTACTGAAAGTATTCCAAGCAATCAAGAAAGATGGTACTCTCTCCAAATCATTTTATGAAGCTAACATCACATTGATACTCAAGCTGGGTAAAGATCCAACAACAAAAGAGAACTACAGGCCAATATCCTTAGTGAACTTAGATGCCAAAACTCTCAACAAGATTCTAGCAAACTGGATCTAGCAACACATCTCAAAAATTATGCACCATGATCAAGTAGGCTTCATCCTCAGGATGCAGGGCCGGTTTAACATCCACAAGACCATAAACGTAATTAAATACATCAACAGACATAAAACAAAACCACATGATTATATCATTAGACAAGAAAAAAAACTTTTGATAAAATCCAGCATCCCTTCTTGATAAAAACCCTCAAGCATCTAGGCATAGATGGGACATACCTCAAAATAGTAAGAGCCATCTATGAGAAACCCACAATCAGCATACTGCTAAATAGACATAAATTGGAACCATATCCCCTGAAAACCAGAACAAGACAAGGATGCCCACTCTCACCACTCCTGTTCAACACAGTATTGGAAGTCCTAGCTAGAGCATTCAGACAAAAGAAGGAAATCAGGGGTATCCAAATAGAAAAAGAGGAAGTTAAGTTATCCCTCTTTGCAGATGACACGATTCTATACCTCAAAACCCCAAGAGAATTTGTCAAAAACTTCCTTGCGCTAAAAAAGGACTTTGGCAAGATCTCAGGGTACAAAATAAATGTGCAAAAGACAGTTGCATTCCTATACACCAACAATAAACAAACAGAAACCCAAATAAAAAGCACAAGCCCATTCACAATAGCCACAAAAAAATTGAAATACCTTGGCATCTTCCTAACCAGAGAAGTCAAAGATCTTTACAACAAAAATTACAAAACACTGCTCAAAGACATCAAAGATGACACAAACAAATGAAAAAATATTCCATGATCATGCATTGGAAGAATCAACATTGTTAAGATGTCCATCCTACCCAAGGCAATCTACAGATTTAACGCAATACCCATTAAATTACCAGCAACATTCTTCTCAGACCTGGAAACGACAATACAGGAATTCATATGGAAACATAAATGACTACGAATAGCCAAAACAATCCTCAGCAAAAAAATAAAATAAAACTAGTGGGAGGCATCACGCTCCCAGACTTTAACTTCATTATAAAGCCACAATAATAAAAACAGCCTGGTAGACAAAGCCTCCACCATCAACCACTGGGGAGAGGAGAACCATTCAGTAAATCATGCTGGGAAAACTGACGGATCACATGCAGAAGATTAAAACAAGACCCCTATCTATCACCATACACAGAATCAACTCTAAATGGATCAGAGACCTAAATGTAAAACCTCAAACCATAAGAACCTCAGAAAATGCAGAAGACACCCTTATGGAATTTGGAACTGGCAACCAATTCCTGATCAAAACCCTAAGTGCCCTTGCCATAAGAGATAAGATAGACAAGTGGGACCTCATCAAACTGACAAGCTTCTGCAAAATCAAAGAAACCACTGAGAGAGTGGAGAGATTGCCCACAGACTGTGAAAAAATATTTTGCCATTCATATATCTGGCAAAGGCCTAACATCTAGGATCTACAAGGAACTCAAACACGCCGAAAAAAAAAAAAAAGCCCCATTACAAAGTGGGCAAAAGATATGAATAGACACTTCTCAAAAGAAGACATACAAGTAGCCAACAGATACATGAAAAAATGCACAGCCTCACTAGTCATCAAAGAAATGCGAATTAAAGCCACACTGAGATACCACCTAACTCCAGCCAGGATGACCATCATCAATAGCTCAAACAACAACAGATGCTGGAGAGGATGTGGGGAAAAGGGAGCACTTCTACACTGGTGGCTGGAGTGTAAACTAGTACAACCTCCGTGGAAAATAGTGTGGCAATTCCTAAAATATCTAAAAATCGACCATCCATACGATCCCACAATCCCCCTTCTGGGAATATAACCAGAGGAACTTAAATCACTCTATGAAAAAGATACCTGCATACGCATGTTTATTGCAGCATTATTCACAATAGTAAAAACATGGAACTAACCATGCTGCCCATCGAAAGAGGACTGGATAAAAAAAAATGTAGTACATATACACAATGGAATATTAGGCAGGCATAAAGAAGGACAAAATTAGGAACTTCGCAGCAACTTGGATGGACTTACAGTTTATAATACTGAGTGATCTATCATAGAAACAAGAACTGAGTACCACATGTTCTCACTCATAAGTGGACCTTCAACAATTATCATAATACTATAAGAAAAGGATTGGCAGTGGTGGGAAACTGCTAGGGGAGGGGGGCACATTTCATCAACAAGGGTAGCTGCATAACGACCATTTGTATACCTAACCCTGAATTGTACCCCATATCTTTAATATAAAAATTTTTTAAAATAAGGGAACTCTGTACTATCTTCTCAATTTTTCAGTAAATCTATTCCAAGCAATAAAGTCTATGAAAACACAAACAAAAATTTGTTCTTTGAAAGAGACCATTAATGCGTGAATAGACAAGCCACTGACTGGAAAAAATATTCGTAAAACATCTACTGGCAAAGCACTGGTTGACAACACAAATAGTTCCACAAAATAGGCAAAATATATAAACAGTTATTTCAAAAAAGAGGATGTATGAAGTAATTGATAAGAGGATATATGAAGCCATATAATAAGCACATGAAAAAATTTCCTGCATTACTGGTCATCAAGGAACTGAAAATTAAACCCACTATGAGATACCATTGCACACTGCTCAGAATGGCTAAAGTTAAAAAGACCGCCAATGCCAAATGCCGATGAGAGTGTGAAGTAGCCAGAAATTTCATACATTGTTAGGGAAAGTGTAAAATGTTGTAACCACTTTTGGAAAGAGTCTGTTAGTTTCTTTTAAAAGTAAACATATACCTATGACCCAGAAGTTACATTTCTAGGTACTTATCCAAGAGAAACTTATGTCCATATAAATATGCTCAGTAGCTTTACTTATCATTGCCCCAACTTGAAAACATTCCAAGTGTCCATTGACAATAACAAGGAACGAACCACTGATATACACAAAAAACATTATGCCGCATGAGAGGAGCCAGACATGGAGAGCTTGTGCATTTTGTATAAATGATTCCATTTATACTAAAGTCCAGGATGTGCAAAACAAATATATATGGAAAAAGTTGCTTCTGGGGACCTTGGGAGGCAAAGATTGACAGGAAAGGGCCACAAAGAAATTTTTGGGCGATAGTAATGCTTGGTATCTTGATAGGGTTTTAGGTTATGCAGGTGTGTATGTTCATCACACGTACAACGGTACACTTAAGGTTTGCACATTTGGTTGCATGCAAACTCTACATGAATACTTAACTCGAATGACATGTATTCTAAATTATTTATGGATGAAGTGTGTTGATGTCTGCACTTTATTTTGAAATGCATAAGACAAAATGGATCAATGAATAGATGCATGATAAAGAAAATATAGCAAAATGTCACTGTATCCATCTTTCAACTTGTCTATATGCTTGAAAATTTTCATAATAAAAGGTTGGGTAAATAAAGTTCACCATAAAGAAGATTAAAAGTCATTACTCATACACATGAAAAAATGCTCAGCCTCACTAATCATCAGAGAAATGCAAATCAAAACCACATTAAGTTGCCACCTAACCCCAGTAAGAACGGCCATCATTAATAAAACAAACAACAACAGATGCTGGTGAGGATGCAGAGAAAAAGGAACGCTTCTACACTGCTGGTGGGAAAGCAAACTAGTGCAACCTCTTTGGAAGACAGTGTGGCGGTTTCTGAAAGAACAAGAAGTTGACCTTCCATATGACCCAGCAATCCTCCTATGGGGAATATACTTGGAGGAACTCAAATCATTCTATAAAAAAGATACCTGCCCACACATGTTTGTTGCAGCTCTTCACAACAGCAAAAACATGGAACCAATCATGCTGCCCATTGAAGTTGGACTGGATAAAAAAAAAGTGGTACATATACACAATGGAATATTATGCAACCATAAAAAGGACAAACATATGAACTTCATAGCAACTTGGATGGATTCAGAGTCTATCATACTCAGTGATCTATCACAGAAATAAAGAACTGAGTACCACATATTCTCACTTGTAATTGGACCTTGAGCAATTATCATAATACTATGAGAAGGGGATTGGCAGTCGTGGGAAACTGCCAGGGGAGGGAGGGGAGGGATTGGCAGTTGAGGAAAACTGCCAGGAAAGGGAGAGTCACACCTCATCAACCTGCATAATGAACATTTGTATACCTAACCCTGAATTGTACCCCACATCTTTAAAATAAAGAAAGAAAGGAAACAAACAAAAAAAAACCCTGGAAAAAAATTTAAAAATAAAAGAAATAACTTAAAATAGTATAAAAAAAGAAAAAGAAAGTCACTATTCATACCTTGGTGTATATTCTTTCAGATCCTTTTTTATGCACAGATACAAGGGTCAAATGCTGAATGGCCAATTTTTATTTATTTATTTTGAATGTATTCCTACAAATTTTAATATTTAGGGGTACAAGTGCAAGTTTTCTTGCATGCTTATATTGCACAGTGGTAAAATCTGGGCTTTTAGTGTACCCACCACCTGAATAGTAAACATCATACCCAAGAGGCAATTTTTCAGCCTTCACCTCCCTCCCACCCTCCCACCTTTTGTAGTCTTTAATGTTCATTATTCCACATCGATGTCCATGTGTACCCATTGTTTAGCCCCTACTTACAAATGAGAACATATGGCAGTTGATTTTGTGTGTCTTGTTTCTGAGTTATTTTACTTAGGATAATGTCCTCCAGTCCTATGCATGTTGATGCAAAGACATGATTTCATTCTTTTTTATTGTTGAGTAGGGGGTGCCAAAAACATGTATACATATGTTTAAAAAACATCACTTTTTAAACGTTTTTATTAATAAGAAGAGAAAAGTAATTAATTTCACCCCCTACCTTAAAAGCTTAAAAAGTGAAAGGATAGCTAACTAATTAGTTAGAACATATGTAAAATAAATCCCAGATGTGTGTGTGTGTGTGTGTGTGTGTGTGCGCGCGCGTGTGTGTGTGTGTGTGTGTGTGTGTGTGTGTAAAATAAATCCTAGGTAAAGTCATAGAATTTGGCCAATGAATTCTGTGTTAGTCTGTTTGGGCCACTATAACAAAATACCTCAGGATGAAGGCTTTAAAAAAAATTAAAATGTATTTTTCCACAGATCTGGAAGCTGCAAAGTCCAAGATCAAGGTGCCAGCAATCTAGTTCCTTGTAAGGGGCTCTCTTTCTGGCTTGTAGATGGCCATCTTCTTGCTTTTAGGTCTTTATATGGTCCTTCCTCGGTGTATGCACATGGGGAGAGAACATGAGAGAGAGCTCTTTGATGTCTCTTTTTGTAAGGACACTAATCCCACCAGATCAGTGCCCCATTTTATGACCTCATTTAACCTTAATTAGTTCCTTAGAGGCCTCATCTCCAGCTACAACCACACTGGGGGTTAGGGCTTTAACATATAAATTTGGGGTGGGGGAGGATACAAACATTCAGTCCTTAACAGACACCATGTTGTATACCCAGAGCATAAGAAGATCATTTTCATATCTTAAGAAATATTCCATGTCAGACCCAAATTCTAATTGACTTTCAACCAGTAGGGTTTGTTCTGCCAGGCATATGACAGCAAAATGATGGGAACAATCTAAATGTCCATCACAAAGAGAAAGGCTAAGCCAAGCATGCTGGCATGCTCCTATAGTCCCAGCTACTTGGGAGGAGGAGGCAGGATGATCCCTTGAGCCCAGGAGTTCAAGTTCAGTCTATGCAACATAATGAGACTCCATCTCTTAAAAAAAAGGGAAAAGGCTAAGTACATCTATACAGTGGAATACTACATAGGCATTAAAAGTGACATTGCAAGATTATATTTCTGATGTGAAAAAATATTATCAATGAATTAAGTGAAAAGTGGAGTTTATGGAAGAGTATGTATAGAATTATCTTATAAAATGTGTATGTGTATATATAATCTCTCCTCTCTCTCTATATATATACCGTTTATCTCTCTTTGTATACATATGTATTTATATCCTGTACCAAAGATTTATTTTACACACATGCGTGTGCACACACACACACAACACATACACCTGGGATTTATTTTATATATGTTCTATTTCATTCGTTAACTCTCTTTTCACTTTTTAAGCTTTTAAGGTAGGGATATAATTAATTACTTTTCTCTTCTAATTAATAAAAACAATTAAAAAGTGACATTTTTCCTAAGTACCAATTTGGCAGCAACTCATACATTTAAAAAAATAAACTATTTTGGAATAATTCTACATTTATGGGAAAACTGCAAAGATGATACACAGATTATATATATATATATAAATTATATATATATAAATATATACAGAGAGAGAGAGAGAGAGAGAGAGAAAGAGAGGGAGACAGAGAGAGAGAGAGAGAGAGAGAGAGAGACCAAGGCAGAGAACAGAGAGAAGCACTTGACACCCAGAGGCTGGTCTGGCACTCACAGATCTGCCATGTTATTCTCCTTTTGGACATAAAACATCTCACGGACTACCAACCTCAGACCAGGTTACTCTGACTCCATGCAGAACAAGGCCACTTTTTAATTTTGTCTAAACACAAACAAAATAAGGTTACTGTGCCACCCACAAAATACCCAACATCCCCACTGGCAACCAAAAATGAATGAGTGTAACTTCTTTACCAATCACAACTTTATCCTTGCTCTAGTTTCCCCTTCCTATAGATAAGATTTATTGACATACCCAGTCACAGAATGACCCTTGCTTTTCGACAATGCTCAATCTGGAGCAAACCTCCACCTCCTTAGATCTTCCCTCAAACTACCCAAACAAAGCCCCAATCCTATACTAGTTTCTTTCTAACTCTGTCTTACTGAGATGATTCATGGTTTCCCATATCTGTTTTCTCTCACGGTAATGAGTAATAAACCTAGCCTATTCTCTGTGGCCTTCGGCTGGAGGATGTTGGCAATATATATGAGTATGTATCTGTTTATTCACAATTCAACGTCATTTTTGTAACCACTGAATGTGTGTTACTGAGCCACAAGTCACTGAATTATATGATCTAATATCACATGATTTCATGGTTACCATTATATCTAGTCATCATAACATCACAGTATTATAAATATAAGATGTTTGAATTTATTATTAATATCTGAATATATACTTTCGAACATGTAAGCATTCTAAATATACTTTGAAGTTAAAAACTTCTATGATGAATATAGTGAAATTGTGTTAAAGTATTAATACATGTATATTATTGTAAGATTTAAATACTATAAACATGAGTAATTGGAAAAGCTGTTAATTTTGTGTACAAAATTATTAAGACCATTCAATAGCTAAATATGGAATAAAATAGATAGTATGAACCATAAGAAAGAATGTATTATCTAGATAACTTTAGAAAGAACATTATATCCTTTTGAACCAACAAATTCTTTTTTACCCATAAGTGCTTCCATTTATATATAAAACAGATGAGGTCTTTAAAAAGCCATAACTACAATGTTTCTCTCATAGCTACCAAAATTAACATTATTCCTCAATTTAATTCAATTCTTCTTGAATATCCAAATTTATCTAATTATTCAAACATTTAAACTTTTATTTTATTTTTATTTTAGATTCAGGGGATACACATGCATACTTGTTATATGGACATATTGTGTAGTGGTGGGGACTGGATCTCAGGTAGCCCATTTTTCAGATAGTGAACATTAATATCCAGAATCTAAAAATAACTCAAATTAGCAAGAAAAAAGCAAATAAAAAGTGGGCAAATGACATGAATAGACATCTCTCAAAAGAAGATATACAAATGACCAACAAACATAAGAAAAAAATGCAAAACATCATATTATTAGGGAAATGCAAATTAAAAACAGTCAGAATGGCTATTATTAAAAAAATTTAAAAATAGATGCTGGCATGGATTTGGAGACAAGGGAACACTTATACACTGTTGGTGGGAGTGTAAATTAGTACAGCCTCTATGGAAAGTGGTATGGAGATTACTCAAAGAACTAAAAGTAGATCTACTATCTGATCCAGCAATCTCACTAGCAGGTATCTACCCTAAGGAACAGAAGTCATTATATTAAAAAAAAAAAAAAAACACCTGCAACCACATGTTCATTGCAGCACAATTCACAATTGCAAAGATGTGGAATCAACTTAAATGCCCATCAACCAATCAGTGGATAATGAACCAACAAATATTTATGAAAATGTCAACCAAAAAAATTGAATTATATCTCAAGTCTACTATTTCAAGTCTAATATTTATAGAACTGTTTGATGTATTAGCCTTAACAACATTAAAAGTAACTCAGGAACTATATTTAATTTTTAGTTAACTAATTCCATTTAAAAGGGCCATGAATCATGTTCTTCCAGGACTTCAGCTGAAAGTGAACATTTATTTACTCTGGCAAGTGTGCAAAATAGTGAGCACAAGAACAATCGTACAGCTCACAGTGCCACGACATTATAGTTCTTTTCACTGTAATGTCAAATTTCTTAAAATTCGCTACTGAAAATTTTAAGTTGTAATAACACTTATTTTTAATAAAGTGTCCGATTTGTTCTTACACACCAGGTATTCATGCTAAAATGAATAGTAATATTCAACTTCATCTTGAGTTTCAGTTGAATATTGACTTTGAAAGTTGGACATTCAGTGACTATTATCAAAAAGCCTAAAAACAACAGATACTGGTGAGGATGCAGAGAAAAGGGAGTGCTATATGCTGCTGGTGAGATTGTAAATTAATACGGCCTTTATGGAAAACAGAATAGAGATTTCTCAAAGAACTAAAATAGTTAAATCCAGCAATCCTACTTCTGGGTATCTACCCAAAGGAAAATAAATCATATTTTGTTTTAAAAAAAGACACCTGCGTCGGCATGATTATTGTAGCACAATTCACAATAGCAAAGGTATGGAATCAGCCTAAGTGTTCATCAGTGGAGGACTGGACAAAGAAAATGTGAGATACACACACACACACACACACACACACACACACACACACACACCCCTATGTATATGTATGTATGTGTGTGTGTGTGTGTGTGTGTGTGTGTGTGTGTGTGTGTGTGTGTATACTTTTTTTGGCATCTCAGTACCAATTTGGCAGCAACCCATACATTTTTAAAATAAATTATTTTGGAATAATTTTACATTTACAGGAAAGCAGCAAAGATGATACACTGAGTTCCCATATACTTCTCATTCTATTTCCCCTAATGTTAGCATCTTATATAACCATAGTACGTTTGTCAAAACCGAGACTTTGACGTTGGTTCATAACTATTAATTAAACTCCAGACTTTATTTAAATTTCACCAGTTTTTCCACTAATATTCTTTTTTCTTTTTTTCCTGTTCCAGGATGCAATTCAGAATACCACATTGCATTTAGTCATCATGTCTCCTTTGGTTGGCAACAGTTTTTTTAGCCTTTCCTTGTTTTATATCTTTGATGATTTTGAAGAGTATTAGCCAGGTATTTTGTGAAATATCCCTCAATTTGGGCTTCTTTGATGTTTTTGTCATAACTAGACTGGGTTTATGGGACTGGAGAAGAATAGCACAGAGGTGAAATGCCCTTCTCATTGCAAGATATCAACATGATTTACCCCTTGTGATGTTAACCTTGATTAGTGGGTTAAGGTAGTGTTTTCTTGGTTTCTCCACTGTAAAGGATTATTTTTCTCTTCTTACATTCTATTATTTGGAATTGAGTTGCTAAGTCTACTCTACACTTGGGAGTGGGGAGGTGTTTAAGCTCCACCTGCAGGAGGGAGAAATATATATGCCTATATCTATACCTATATCTATATCCATATATTATTTGTAATTCTTCTGTAAAGATTTATCCCTCTCCCACTATTTGTTTATTCAATAATTTATTTATATCAATATAGACTCATGTATGTGTGTATATATATTTTTTTTTATTTTTTATTTTTTTGAGTTGGAGTCTCACTCTGTCGCCCAGACTGGAGTGCAGTGGCCGCTCATGGCCACCGCAGCCTCGACCTGCTGGGGCTCCAGCGATCCTTCCGCCACAGCCTTCCAAGTAGCTGGAACTACAGGCGTGCACTACCACACCCGGCTAATTTTTTTATTTATTGTAGAGATGAGGTCTCACCAAGTTGCCCAGGCAGGTCTCGAACCCGCGGGCTCAGGCAATCCACTCACCTCAGCCTCCCAAGGCGCGGGATTACAGGCTGAGCCACCGAGCCAGGCTTATAAATAACGTAGTGTTGAATTATAATACAAAGTATATATATTTTTTATACTTTGTATTATAATTCAACACTACGTTATTTATCTTGTTGCTCAAATTATTCCAGCTTTGGTCACTGAAAACTTTTTCAGATTGCTCCTGTTCCCTTGATATACCCTCATTCATGTTTTTTGAGCACTTCTTTGGTTTCTGAAACTACAAAATGCTCCACAATGATTTCGTATTTCCATACATTTTTGCATGCTATATTTAATTTTATTTATTTCTCTCAACACATTCCACTATTATCTCTAAATTTCTTTTCTGAGTCAATTGTCAGGACAATAGTTTTTATTCCCGTTCATTTGTGGACACTATTCTGTATCATTTACTTCTTTTTAAAAAATTTTTATTTTCAAATTGTGGGGTACAATTCAGGGTTAGGTATAAAAATGGTCATCATACAGGTAAAGTGTGTGACTCACTTTGGTCCCCACTTCACCTTGCTTGAAATTAGGTACCCTTATTGATGAAGTGTGCCCCTTCCCCCCCTGGCAGTTTCCCACTACTGCCAATCCCTTTCTTGTAGTTTTATGATAATTGTTCAGGGTCTGCTTATGAGTGAGAACACGTGGTACTCAGTTCTTTGTTTCTGTGATAGATCACTGAGTATTACAGACTCTAAATCCATCCAAATTGTTGCGAAGTTCATATGTTTGTCCTTCTTTATGACTGCGTAATATTCCATTGCATATATGTACCACTTTTTTTTTATCCAGTCCACTTTCAATGGGCAGCACAGTTGGTTCCATGTTTTTGCTATTGTGAATAGTGCTGCAGTAAACATGCGTGTGGAGGTTTCTTTTTTGTAGAATGTTCTGAGTTCTTCTGGGTATATTCCCAATAAGGGAATTGCTGGGTCATATGGAAGGTAAATGTCTAGTTCTTTTAGAAATTGCCATACTGGAAAAAACAACCTCATTTTAAAAAAATAGGCAAAAGGTATGAATAGACACTTCTCAGAAGAAGACTTACGAGCAGCCAACAGATACATGAAAAAATGCTCAGTCTCACTAATCATCAAAGAAATGCAAATTAAAACCACACTGAGATACCACCTAACTCCGGTCAGGATGACCATCATTGATAACTCAAAAAACAACAGATGTTGGAGAGGATGTGGGGAAAAGGGAACACTTCTACACTGTTGGTGGGAATGTAAACTAGTACAAACTATGGAAAACAGTGTGGCGATTTCTAAAAAAATGTGAAAATTAACCTTCTATATGACCCAGCAATTCCCCTTCTGGGAATATATGCAGAGGAACTCAAATGATTCTATAATAAAAATAACTGCACACACATGTTTATTGCAGCACTATTCACAATAGCAAAAACATGGAACCAATTGTGCTGCCCTTCGAAAGTGGACTGGATAAAAAAAATGTGGTACATTTACATGATAGAATATTATGCAGCCATAAAAAAACACATACTTGTTAACTTTGCAGCAACCTGGATGGAATTAGAGTCTTTAATACTCAGTGATTTATCGCAGGAACAAAGATCTGAGTACCACATGTACTTGCTCATAAGTGGACCTTGAACAATTATCATAATACCATAAGAAAGGCATTGGCAGTAGTGGGACACTGCCAGGGGGAACACATAGCATCAATAAGGGTACCTACACTTTACTTGTATGATGACCACATATGTATCTAACCCTCACTTGTATCTCACATTTTAAAAATAAAATAATTTAAAAAAAAGATCAGTTGACCATATACACATGGGTTTATTTTTGCGTTATTTGGTTGTATTATTCTATATATCTATGTTTATGCCATTAATATACTGTTTTGCTTATCATAGCATTGTAATTATTTGATATCAGACAATGTGATATCTCCAGCATTGTTTTTCTGACTCAATTTTTAAAATTGTTATTATGTCGGTTATTTTGTGATTCTTATAGAATTTTAAGATTTTTTCTACTTATGAGAAAATGCCATTAAAGTTTTAATAAGACTGCATTAAATTTGTAATTTGCTTTGTGTAGTATGGACTTTAAACAATATTAATCTTTTCAATCTATAAATAAATGGATATCTTTTCATTAAAAAAAAGAAATTGCCATACTATTTTCCATAGAGACTGAACTAATTTGCATTCCCACCTGCAGTGTAGAAGAGTTCTCTTTCTCTGCATCTTCCCCGGCATCTGTTGTTGTTTGTTTTATTAATGATGGCCATTCTTACTGGGGTTAGATGGTATCTCAATTTTGTTTTGATTTGCATTTCTCTGATGGTTAGTGAGGCTGAGCACTTTTTCATGCCAATTTTCCAAGCACCACTTACTGAATAGGTTCTCCTCTCCCCGGTGGTTGTTGGTGGAGGCTTTCTCAAAGATGAGTTGGTAGAGGAATTGAGGTTTTGCTTCCGGCATCTCTATCCTGTTCCATTGATCCATATGCCTATTCTTGTACCAATAATAGGTTGTTTTGATTTTTGTAGCTTTACAGTAAAGTTTGGAGTCTGGAAGTGTGATATCTCCTGCTTTATTTCTTTTGATGAGGATTGTTTTTCTATTCATGGTCGTTTATGTTTCCATATGAATTTCTGTATTGTCATTTCCAGGTCTGAGAAAAATGATGTTGATAATTTAATGGATATTGCATTGAATCTGTAGATTGCCTATGGGAGAATGGACATCTTAACAATGTTGATTCTTCCTATCCATGAACAAGGAATATTTTTCCATTTGTTTGTGTGTTCTTGGATTTCCTTGAGCAGTGTAATGTAGTTTTCATTGTAAAAGTCTTTCACTTCTCTGGTTAGGAAGATGCTAAGATATTTCTCTTTTTTTGTGACTATTGTGAATGGGATTGTGCTTTTGATTTGGTTCTCTGCCTGTTTGTTGTTGGTGTATGAGTGTGACTGTCTTTTGCACATTTATTTTGTACCCTGAGACTTTGCCAAAGTACTTTACCAGTGCAAGAAGGTTTTCGACAGATTCTGTTGGATTTTTGAGGTATAGGATCATGTCATCAGCAAACAGGGATAACTTAACTTCTTTTTCTATTTGGATACCCGATTTCCTTCCTTGCCTAACTGCTATTGCTAGGACTTTCAACACAAAGTTGAACAGGAGGGTTGAGAGTGGCAGCCTTGTCTTGCTCCATCTTTCAGGGGAAATGCTTCCAGTTTCTGTTCATTCAGCAATAGGCTGGCTGTGGGTTTATTGTAGATGACGCTAATTATTTTAAGGTATGATCTTCTATGCCTAGGTGCTCAAGGGTTTTTATCAAGAAGAGATGCTGGATTTTATCAAAGCCTTTTTCAGCATCTAAGATATTATATGGTTCCTGTTTTTACATTTGATAATGTATTTAATTACATTTATGATCTTGTGGATGTTGAACCAACCCCATATCCCAGGGTTGAAGCCTACTTGGTCATGGTGAATGATTTTTGAGATGTGTTGTTGGATCTGCTTTGCTAGAATTTTGTTGAGAATTTTTGCATCTATGGTCATTAGGGATATTGGCCTGTAGTCCTCTTTTTTTGTTGGATCGTTACCCAGTTTGGATATCAGTGTGATGTTAGCTTCATAAAATGCTTTTGGGAGAATTCCATCTTTCTCAATTGCTTGGAATTCTTTCTCTTTTTTTTTTTTTTTGAGTTGGAGTCTCACTCTGTCGCCCAGACTGGAGTGCAGTGGCCGCTCCCGGCCACTGCAGCCTCGACCTGCTGGGATCCGGCGATCCTTCTGCCTCAGCCTTCCAAGTAGCCGGAATTACAGTCATGTGCTACCACGCCCAGCTGATTTTTTGATTTATTGTAGAGATGAGGTCTCGCTGCCCAGGCGGGTCTCGAACCCGCGGACTCAGGCAATCCACTCACCTCAGCCTCCCAAAGGCGCGGGATTACAGGCTGAGCCACTGAGCCCGGCTGGAATTCTTTCAATAGGATTGGTATAAGCTCCCCCTTGTATGTTTTGTAGAATTCCACTGGAAAGCCATCTGGTCCAGGGCTTTTTTTTTTTGTAGATAGTTTTCTTATGATGGAGTCAATTTCCTGGGTTGTTATTGGTCTATTTAGTGTCAATGTCTTCTTGTCTCAACCTTGGGAGATTGTGGGATGTCAGAAAGTTCTCCATTTCATTTAGGTTATCAAATTTGTTTCCATACAGGCATGCATGATAATCTCTAATAATCTTTTATATTTCTTTGGGGTCAGTTGCAATGTGATCTTTTGCGTTTCTGATTGTTTTTATTTGGTCTTTTTCTCTCTTTTCCTTGGTAAGTCTGGCTAGGTGTCCATCAATCTTGTTTATTCTTTCAAAGAACCAGCTTTTTGTTTTGTTGATTTTTTAAATGATATTTTTGTCTTCTGTGTCCCATATTTGGGCTTTTACTTTGATGATCTGAATTCTTCTGCTAAAGTTAGTGTTTTGGTGGTCTTTTCCAACTACCTTGGGTGATTTGTTAGGCTGTTAACTTGTGATCTTTCCATTGTCTTGATGTGTGTTCATAGAGATAAATTCCCCTCTTAGAACTGTTTTCATGGCATCCCAGAGGTTTTGGTAAGATGTTTCTTCATTTTCATTTGTTTCCAAGAATATTTTAATTTCTGTTTTGATTTCTGTGTCGACCCAGTAATCATTCGGCATCATGTTGTTTAGTGTCCATGTCTTTGTGGGTTGGCGGAATTTTGTTGGTGTTGATATTTATTTTTATCCCATTATAGTCTGAGAAGGTGCGTGGCAATATTTTGATCTTATGAAATTTGTTTATGCTTGATTTATGGCTGAGGATTTGATCAGTCTTGGAGTACATTCCATGTGGTGATGAGTAGAATGTATATTCTGTGGTTGTTGGATTAAGTGTTCTGTAGGTATCTATTAAGTCCATTTGGTCAAGTGTCAAGCTAAGGTTCCAGATCTCTTTGCTGATTTTTTACCTCAATGATTTATCTAGGGTTGTTAGTGGGGTATTTAAGTCCCAAAGTTTAATAGTGTTAAAGTCAATATCTTTTTTTAGTTTACATAGTAGTTGCTTTAAATGCTGGTGCTCCTATGTTGGGTGTACATATATTTAGGATGGATATTTCTTGTTGATGGATTGAACCTTTTATCATTATGTAATGTTCTTTCAAATCTTTTTACATTTTTGATAGCTTAAAGATTGCTTTGTCTGATATTAAGATTGTGACTCCTGCCTTCTTTTGTGATCCATTCACCTGGAAATTCATGTTCCATTCATTAACTTTGAGTCTGTGTGCATGAGTTGAGATGAGTTTCCTGGATGCAGCAAATTATTGGGTCATGTTTTTTTAAATCCAGTGTGCCATTCTGCGTCTTTTCAGTGGTGCATTTAGTCCATTCATGTTCAGGCTGATTATTGAAATGTGCTTGTTTATCCTCGTCATGAGGTTCTTCTAAAGTTTTTTGTTTGTTTTCTTTCAACTTTAGGAATGATGTATGTGTGTGTTTTCAAGTTTGCATTTGCAATGCCTTCTCTGTTGATGCTGTGTTCTCCTGTTCTCTTGGGAAGTACATGGTCCTTCTTCTTTTTTTCGTCTTCTGTGCTTAATATGTTTTTAAGCATCTCCTGTAGAGCTAGTCTGAAAGCTGCATAGTCTCTTAGGGATTGGATGTCTGGGAAGAATTTTAATTCTCCATCACTGATGAAGCTGAGTTTGGCTGGGTAGGAAATTCTTGGTTGAAATTGTTTATCTTTGAGGACTTTGAATATTGAATTCCAGACCCTTCTGCTTGTAGTGTTTCTGCTGATAGGTCTGCTGCTACTTTGATTGGTTTTCCCCAGTAGGTAATCTGAAATTTCTTGCTGTCTTTAGGATTTTTTCTTTTGGACCTACTTTGTATAAATGAATTACTATGTGTCTAGGGGTTGGTCTTCTCATGTGATACCTTGCAGGGGTTCTCTGTATCTCTTGTGTTTGGATGGTCATATCTCTGGTGAGATGGGGAAAGTTTTCTTGGATAACCTAGAATACTTGCTCCAAGGTGTTCTCCCTTTACCTTTTTTATTCTGGGATACCAATCAGGCATAGGTTTGGCTTCTTGTTATAATTGCACATCTCTTGGAGACTTTGTTCTTTCTTTCTGAGTTTCCTTTCTATGTTTTATACGGATCAGGTTAATTCCATGTTTTGGTCTTTGAGTTTTGACATTATTTCTTCAGCTTGATTAATTCTGCTTTCTATGCTTATATTGTTGTTTATTTCCAGAATGAATTTTTTTATGGTCAAAATCCCTATTACAAGTTACTTCAGTATTGCATCTTGTCTTTCTTGAGTCTTACTCACTCTTTCCATCTATTCCTTTATCTCTGCTGTATTCTGAGGCCAGTCATTGGTGATTTCCATTGTTTGGGCTCTGAGGTCTGATTTTTCAGGCATTTTCTCATTGTTACACTGGGAATTACCTGTGCTCTTCCATTGATTTTTCCTCATTTGTGACAGATCTTTTTCTTTTCTCTTTAGTTCTGTTATTCAGTGGCAGTGGGAGGAGCTTTGGCTTCTGATGCTTGCTTGGCCCTTTATTTTTCCCTGATCAGAGCTCTGAATGTGTTTTGTTTTGAAACAGGGCTGAGGGGGGGATGCTTTACTATCTCTTGTAGTTTTGAGAGTTGAATAAGGTGGAGAATGGGGAGTTAGGATTTAGAAACTACTTGCAAATCACAATGAGTGTGATATGGATTTCCTGAGACCCACTCCCCACCACCACTCTATATGATGATGTAATGAGTATGTGTGTGTGCCCCCTGAGTCCAAGGTACAGTAACAGCAATGAGAAGAACAGAGAAAATGAGAATGAAATAAGATGGACAAAAAAACCTCACAGAAAACCAAAAGCAGAAACCGAAGCAAAAAATAATTAAATACACACACATACACACAAGCCTAAACCAAAACAAACTGAAAAAAAAACAAAGTAAAACAAACAAAAAATTAAAAAAGAAAAAATCAGAAAACCAAACACACACACACACACACACACACACACACACACACCATAAAATGGAAAAAAGGAATTCAAATTGAATCCTCACACACACATTCACACATACATTAAACTAGAAAAAGAGAACAAAAAAAAACAAAAGCAAAAATACTGAAAGATGAACACTCAATCATTCAAATATACACATAAACAGAAAACAAAAAATGAAAGGAGAAAGAAAAAAGAAGAGATAAAAAGAGAAAAAGAAAAAAAGGTGGAGGGGAATCCAGATCGAGCCCTCACATACATATTCATGCACAAAGGAAAAAGGAAAAGAAATTACACAAACAAACAAACCCAAAAAACAAAAAACAGCCAGGCTCGGTGGCTCAGCCTGTAATCACGCGCCTTTGGTAGGCTGAGGTGAGTGGATTTCCTGAGCCCGCGGGTTCGAGATCCACCTGGGCAGCGAGACCTCATCTCTACAATAAATCAAAAATCAGCCGGGCGTGCCTGTAATTCTGGCTACTTGGAAGGCTGAGGCAGAAGGATCGCCAGAGCCCAGCAGGTAGAGGCTGCGGTGGCCGGGAGTGGCCACTGCACTCCAGTCTGGGGGACAGAGTGAGACTCCAACTCAAATAAAACCACCAAAAAAACCAGAAAACAACCTGTCCTCTTGTGGCAGGTCCTGTAATTATTCCTCTCCACTGCTCACAGGTAAGCCCTTCTGCTGTCTCCTGCAGAGCTGCAGCTGGGGATGGAGGAGGAGGCCGTGGGGGTGGGTGGGGCTTCAGTCCTTTCCCACTCTCCTCGTATGGTCTGAGGGATCCCCTCCAGTGGGTAGGTGCGAGTTTGTCTCTTCCCCAAGTACAGGAAGGCAGGGGGCACCCCAGCCAGGCTTATCCTGGAGTAGAGTACTCCTATCACGGCTGTCATCCAGACTCTGCCTGGGTTCGGCCCTCTCAGATGAGCCCCAGCCATGTGGGTCTGACATTCAGAGGATCACTGGGGAGGAGGGAATTGCGTCAGCTCTGGACTCACCACTGATCTCTTTGACGGTCTTCCTCATCCTTTTCTGGTCACCCCTTTGTCCCACAGCTGAATCAGGGTAGGGGGTAGGGCATCTGAGACTCAGTACTCGTCCTGCCTCTCTGGAATTTTTGCTTTCAGGATATTCCTTCTGGGTCATGATCAACCCCTGAGTAGTTAACCTGCTGTCACAGAGCTCAGGTCTGTTGGTCTGTGGTGAGCAATCTGGAGCACTTCCCTGCCCAGTTTTCAAGATGGTGGCAGTGTGCCTGTTTCTTCTGGGGCTCTGCCTCTGGGCTCTCTTGCTGTGCTCCCTCTGCAGCCCTTCCTGCTAGTGTCCTGTCAGGTTCTGCAATGGTGAGGCAGAGCCTGGAGCCGACGGTCACTCCCAGGAGCTTCTTCCTAGGAAGGGTTTTGCTGATTTTTAAAAAATGGTGTGGCTGGGCTCAGTGGCCTATAATCCCATCACTTTGGGAGCCCAAGGAAAGTGGATTGCCTGAGCCCACAGGTTCAAGACCAGCCCAGGCAACTTGGCGAGACGTCATCTCTACAATAAATAAAAAATTAGCCAGGTGCTGTAGCACATACCTGTAGTTCTGGCTCCTTGGAAGGCTGAGGTGGAAGGATCCCTGGAGTCAGGCAGTTTGTCATTGGGGTGGCTGTGAGTGTGCCACTGCACTCCAGCCTGGGTGATGGAGTGAGACTCCAACTCAAAAAAGAAAAAGAAAAAATGGTGCTCAGCTTCTGCACCTCGGGCAGCACTAGGGTCCAAGAAGAGTGGCTGCAGCACCAGCCACTTCACCAGGAGAGTTCTGGCCACTTGCTCCCGAGTCTCCACTCAGTCAGCCACTCACATACTCACTCATTCACAGACACATATGCAAAATTTGCCATACACTCTCTCACTTACACTGGGACTCCCACAGTCTGACTTGCTACGCTGTCATCTTCCCAGAAGCACCCTGCCCACTTTTTAATAGGGCTGTTTTTTTTTTCTTTTTGGCACATCTGAGTTCCTTGTAGATCCTAGATGTTAGACCTTTGTCAGATATACAATTGGAAAATATGTTTTTCCCATTCTGTTGGCTGTCTCCTCACTCTCTTAATGGTTTCTTTTGCTTTGCAGAAGCTTTTCAATTTTATGAAGTTCTATTTTCCATCTTATCTCTTATGGCATTGACATTTGGGGTTTTGATCAGGAATTGGTTGCCAGTTCCAATTACCCTAAGGATGCCTCCTGCATTTTCTAAGCTTCTTAAATTTTGAGGTTTTACGTTTAGGTCTTTGATCCATTTAGAGCTGATTTTTGTGTATGGTGATAGGTAGGGGTCTTGATTTAATCGTCTGCATGTGATCAGTCAGTTTTCCAAGAACCATTTACTGAATAAGTTCTCCTCTCCCCAGTGGTTGTTAGTGGAGGCTTTGTCGAAGATGAGTTGGTTGAAGAATTGGGGTTTTGCTTCTGGAATCTCTATCTTGTTTCATTGGTCTATATTCCTGTTCTTGTGCCAATACCAGGCTGTTTTGATCATTGTAGCTTTATAATAAAGTTTAAAGTCTGGAAGTGTGATACCTCCCACTTTGGTTGTTTTTGTTTGTTTGTTTGTTTGTTTTTGCTGAGGATTGTTTTGGCTATTCGTGGTCATTTATGTTTCCATATGAATTTCTGTATTGTCATTGTTAAGATGTCCATCCTACCTATGGCAATCTACAGATTTAATGCAATACCCATTAAATTACCAGCATCATTTTTCTCTGACCTGGAAATGACAATATAGAAGTTCATATGGAAACATAAATGACAATACAGAAGTTATTTATTCTAAGTGTACCGTGTTGTATCCTGTGACTATAGTATGTAGAATTTCTGCCTTTAACAATATCATTTGGGGTTGCACCAGCACTGGTACATAGGCATGGACTGGAGTTTCCTTGGGATTAAAGAGTGGGATATACAGCTTCTGAGCAGGATCCTCTGTAGCACCAGTGATGAAAGAGATAATTAAATATGGGTGATGTTGAGAAAGGCAAGAAGATTTTTGTTCAGAAGTATGCCTAGTGCCACACCGTGGAAAAGGGAGGCAAGCTCAAGACTGAGCCAAATCTCCATGGTCTCTTTGGGCAGAAGACAGGTCAGGCCACTGGATTCTCTTACACAGACACCCATAAGAAGAAAGGCATCAGTCAAGGAGAAGATTCGTTGATGGAGTATTTGGAGAATCCCAAGAAATGCATCCCTGAAAAAAAGATGATCTTCACCGACATTAAGAAGGCAGAAAGAGCAGACATTATAGCTTATCTCAAAAAGGTTACTAGTGAGTAATAATTGGCCACTGCCTTATTTATTACAAAACAGAAATGTCTCATGACTTTTTTATATGTACCATAATTTAATTGATCTCATACACTGGAATTTATATCATGAGTGGCTGACAGAATGTTTTTGTTGGACATTCTTGATTTAGCTAAGACTGGCTTGTGGCTAGGTGAATAAGATCAGTTTTTTTGAATTTTAATGGTAATTCCAAGTTAGTATTAATAAATGCTATCACTGTTTTCCCCTTCTAAAGATAAGATTGGACTTGATTAGTAATGCTCAACTTTTCACAAAGATGGTGAATGTCATCTAAAAATCTATCGGAGATTGGTTTTTTATTTAGGTTTATATAACTGGCTATATGAATATATATTTATATAACTGGGGAAGTTCCTTCACTGTCTCAGAACCAAGCAAGACTCACCTATTTTGTGTTCTTTGGCCTCTTCAAGGCAAGGACTGAAGATAAAGTAGTAATGTCTACCTTATATTTTTAATCTTAACTATGCCAATCTAATTAGAATTCTCTGTATCTAAAAATGCTGACATTTACTTATTAAAAGATATTTTAGTGAGGTTTATGTGTAATACCAAATAAAGAATATTTAATGCTTACAAAAAATCTTATTTGGTCAGATGCAGTGGCTCATGCTTGTAATCCCAGCACTTTGGGAGGCTGTGGTGGGAGAATTGCTTGAGTCCAGGAGTTCGAGACCAATCTGGACAACATAACGAGACACTGTCTCTACAAAAAATTTATAAGTAAATAAAAAATTATTTAATAGCAGCACTTTTACTTTCCAATACATAAATAATAGTTGTGAATGATTAATGTACACTCATAAAGAAAGTGTAATTCCCTGTCCTGCTCACTAAGTTCTTAGTATTTGACAGCCTTGTCTACATTATATATTTTATTATCCAGCTGCATACTTTTCAGCCTTATCTCCAATCACTCCCTATCAAAAGGCTATGGAAGAATTAAGGAAAGGGTAGGTCATTCTGCCTGGCAAAGATTTCCATTCTGCCTGGAGAAGATGATGATATTTGATGTGGGCTTAACAGGAGAATAGACTTTACCACGTAGAGAGAACATAAACAAAGGCAAAGAGATGTGAAAATGTTCAAAAACCATGATGTTGTCCAATATACTACTTTGGATCATGATAGGAAGCAATTGGAGATAAGATCAAAAAGATTAAAGGGGCCAGAGTGTGAAGGACCTCTGTGGGACAGCCCTCTGGACATCACTCAAGTACTCTGCTCATTTTCTGCCTCTGCTGTTACCTCAGACAGATTCCTGGCCATTTGGTCTGCTAGGGGTCACCATCTTGGCCACTCTGGAAATGTTCTCTCCCTGCCCCACGTACTATGGCTAAGTCCTACTGATTAATTGATGATTACCGTTTACGAAGTCACTGTGGCATCCAGAATATGGAGCAGTTGATTAGAGTGTTAGTATTAGTTGCTTAGGGTATCTCAAAAAATATTCGGAGAGGAGAACCTATTCAGTAAATGGTGCTGGGAAAACTGGCTGACCACATGCAGAAGATTGAAACAGGACCCCTATCTATCCCCATGCACAAAGGTTAACTCCAAATGGATCAGAAACCTAAATGTAAAACCTCAAACCATAAGAACCTTAGAAAAGGAAGAAAATACCCTCATGGAAATTGGAACTAGCATCCAATTCCTGTACAAAATCCGAAACCCACAGGTCATAAGAGAGAAGATAGACAAGTGGGACCTTATTAAACTGACAAGCTTCTGCAAAGCCAAAGAAACCATCAAGAGAGCAGGGAGACAGCCTACAGACTGGGAAAAAGTATTTGCCAACTCTAGGTCTGACAAAGGCTTAACATCCTGGATCTACAAGGAACTGAAACGTACTGAAAAGAAGAAAACAAACAACCCCATTATAAAATGGGCAAAAGATATGAACAGACACTTCACAAAAGAAGACATCCGAACAGCCAACAAACACATGAAGAAATGCTCAACCTCACTAATCATCAGGGAGATGCAAATCAAAACCACGCTGAGATACCACCTAACTCCAGTCAGAATGGCAATTATCAACAACTCAAAAAATAACAGCTGCTGGAGAGGGTGTGGTGAAAAGGGAACACTTCTACACTGTTGGTGGGAGTGTAAACTAGTGTAACCTCTGTGGAAAGCAGTGTGGCGATTCCTAAAAGCTCTAAAAATCGACCTTCCATATTATCCTGCAATCCCCCTACTGGGAATATACCCTGAAGAACTCAAATCACTCTATAAAAAAGATACCTGCACACGTATGTTTATCGCAGCGTTGTTCACAATAACAAGAACCCGGAAACAACCATGGTGCCTATCGAAATAGGACTGGATTAAAAAAATGTGTGTACGTATACACGATGGAATACTACGCAGCCATGAAAAAGAACAAAATCATGAATTTCGCAGCAACCTGGATGGAACTAGAGTCTATAATACTGAGTGACCTCTCACAGAAACAAAGATCCGAGTATCACACATTCTCACTCATATAATGGACCTTGAACATCCAATGTAATACTATAAGAAAATGACTGACGGTACTGGGAAACTATGGGGGGGAGGGGGATGGGATTAACAGTAGCAAATATCTGTCTGGGGATGGGAAAACACCTCTTATCAACAGGGTACCTGAATGAAACGTAATTGTACACCTAACCCTTAACTGTACCCCACAAAACCATAATCAAAAATATTGACTAATAAAAAAAATATTTGGAGAGAGGCGGGGGGAGGAAGAGGGAGAAGGAAAGATTGCATTGTGGAGGAAAGGGTAAGGGTTGGGAGAAAAGATATGGGTGGTGAATTTTTGAGGAGGAGAAAGTGGCTGATGCTAATAAGAAAGTAAAAGTTTAAACTGCCATACCTCTGTTCTTTTACTCTTCCAGGGAGTCATGGCTATGAAACACAGAAAGCCTTGTTGTCACGTGTGCCCTTGAGACTTTTCTGGAAAATTCTGCTCTCATTTCCCCTTCCTAGAAGAAACAACCAAAACAGATAGGAACAATTCAAATCAATTCCCCGTTTATTCAATTACCTTCTGATCACCCACTAGAAGGTTTCAATCCACCCTAGGAGTCTAGCTTCTACAAAGGCTTCGTCCAATCTGATAGGCTCCCAAATCAAATCAGCTACCTTCCCTACGTTGCCAGAAGCCTTCTCTGCCATACTAAGGAATTTGAACTTTATCTTGTAGGCCAGAATTTCCAAGACTGTATTCAGAGGTGCTTCATGAGGTATTAATAGGTGTTAGTTAAAGTAAGAGTTTCATTGTTAGATAAGTTTGGGAAATGCTAAATACTCCCTTTTTGAAAATCACAATGCCATTAGTGTACCAAAGACTGAAAATACTTCAATAAATACATCTGTCTAAATTTGCTTAATCCAGAATCTCCCACTCTTATTTTACCACAGGATCATTTTTTCCAAGTATAATATCCGTTAATATCTAAGGAACATTAGTGATACCTAGAATACAATTTAGGATATTCTGATAGAGGCATTGTAGGAATAATAAAGGATTTTAAGCAGGGGAGAGACAAGTCAGATTTAAGCTTTAACAAGATTGCCCTGGAAGTAGTATTAAGGATGGGTTAATTAGACTTTTCTAGAGGGAGTGGAAATAGTCTAGGGATGTTGATGAGGGCTGTGGCTAGGTTGTGACGGTGAAGAAGGAGAGAAGGGGACAGATTGGATTAATATTAAGGTGGTAAAATTGATAAGACTTGTTGATAAGATATGAGGAAGATGATTTACCTAGCACTGGGTATGTTGAGATTGAGGAGCATGGCAGATTGGTAAATTAGATATATTGGGCTATCGCTTATTAGAAAAATCTGAGTGAAAATAGATATTTCAGACCTGAAACAATGTAAAGAGGATAGGACATCATCAAGCTCCAATATTTTAAAGGGTTAAGCAAAGGAAAAAAAGGCTAGTAGTCTAAATGGTTTAATGACTTCTGGTCATTTGTTGCGTTTTTAAGTGTACCTCATTGATTGCCTTGTGAAGGAAGAGACATCTATGTCTTTATTTACACTTTTAAAATTCTCAGAATACAGCTTTAAGAAAAACTTTCAAACATAATTTAGTAAGGATTTAAAACATAGATAATAAACGTATTCCCTGCAATAGGCTATCAGGACGGTTGTGAGCACCTTGGGACTATGAAGTTAGAGAATCATTATGAGAGCAAGGTGACCAATGGGAAATGACTATGCCAACTGAGAAATGATGCTGAGTAAGATACCTTTTATCTATCCTAAATTAAGCATGCTTGTCAGTGGTGTGAGCATGACATGTTTTGGGGACAGCAGATTATCACACAAAAACATGAATGTTTATAGCAGCATTATTCATAATAGCTAAAAAGTGGAAACAATCCAAATGTCTATCACTGGTGAATGGATAAACAAAATGTCATTTAACTATACAATGGAGTATTATTCAGGCATAAAAAGGAAGGAAACACTTATATATGCTACAACATGGATGAACCTTGAAAACATTATGTTAAGAGAAAGAAGCCAGGCACAAAAGACCACATATTATATTATTCCATTTATATGAAGCGCCCCAAATTGGCAAATCCACAGAGACAGAAAATAGATTAGTGGTTGCTCAGGGACTAGGGAAGATGGGGAAATGTGCAGTGACTGTTAATGTGTACTCAGTTTCTTTTTGGGGTGCTGAAAAGCATTCTAAAATAGGTAGTGATGGGGTGTACAACTTTATGAATATACTAAACACTACTAAACTTTATACTTTAAACAGGTTAAATTTATGTTATGCAAATTATATCTCAATTTTAAAATTGTATTAAGACTGAAAACAAAGCTAAACTAAAATGGGACGATGGCTGCCTGACCATCACTTGAGTCCTTCAGGACCTGGGGTTTCAGGCTCAGAGAGGAAAGCCCCAGGGCAGGGAGCAGTGCATGAGAGGCCTCAGGACGTTCCCCTTCAAGGAACGACTGAAGAGAGCTCCTCAAGGAGAACTCCTGCAAGGGCTCTGTGTCAGGGAGGCAAGGCAGGAATTCCTAGTGCCCTCCTCTGCCACACACAGCCTCCCTCATTTCCCTTTCTCTCTCAGGCCTATCTTTGGTTAGTGGCAGGTGAGTCTCCTCTCCAAGTCAGGCACTCTTGTGCTCTTGGGCACACAGTCTCTTCAATCACAGGAAAAGCAGCTTTTGGGTCTCTGAGCAGCCATACTGGGTCTTATGCTGGTCAAACAGTTTGTGCAGGGTTTCCATATAAATCGCATGGTATTTGTCCACCTCTTCCTGGCTTGGTTTTTCAATTTTGGGCAGCGGCAGAGGCTCCCCAACTGCCAAGAGAGATGGGAAAAGAGAGGGAAAAGTGTTAGAATCTTTTCTTTAACCTTCTCTTTCCTCTCACATTCCAAGTCAGCTCCCAGCTTCTCCTCTGCTGTCCTCTTCTTTGGTGGGGGCAGCTGAGGTTGAGGTTGAGAAAGCTGAGGTGGCATTTGGGACTGATAGCAGCACTCACCCACGGTAACAATAGGCCGGGAGTATGGCAGGAGCCCAATGGAGTCTTGGCAGAAGCCTCGTCCATAGAAGACACAAAAGTAGAAACCGAAGACACGGCGGAAGAAGTTCTGGAACTTGTGCATCCTGCTGTCCTTATGGAACAATACTTGATCATACACCTCAGTTTCTCCAAAAGTGAAGGTGGGGACCAGATGAGCCCTGTAGGAAAACTCTGATTTATTTTGGAAAATATATGACTCACCCTGGAACAACATCTGTTAGCTTGCCAGGCCTCCACATATTCTGATAAAATACTGGTGGCCTTTCTTCCTGTACTAAAGAGGGCTCCTCTGTTCAATGTCTCATCCTGAAATTTTCAAGGCCTGTGAGAGTGCTGTCTCTGGGTCAGGATTACAAGGGCAAGATATGTGAGTGCAGGGAGGGAAGAGGAGTTGGGCAGAGAGCCCCATAGTCTCGCATCATGGAAAGCTTCCAAGAGGTGTCAAAGAGAAGACTGTCTGACTCTGTTTCTATTAGTAAAAAGCACAGAGTAGATGATGATAATTTTGCATAGATACACATATTGTATATGATATGCCCCTCACCCAAGGGGGTGACGCATAAGTTATTATGTCCTTGGGTCATGGGATTAGAGCAGAGAAAAGTTGTTTCCCTTCCATAGACCACAAGAATCCACCCTGATCACTGCCCTACGTAAAGCCAGGCTCCTTAAGTTCCTTGAGTGAGAGAAAAGAGAACACAGTCTCCTTATACAAATCTTTGTGAGTTGTCAATAATAATTTCTCAGCACTTTGACATATGTCACCTTATGGGTTCCCCACAGCAAAGACAGTGGAGAGCACAGTGGGGGATACAAGAAGCCCAGACTCAGAAAGGGAAGGTCACAGTCAGTGAGTAAGTGGCAGGACCTGGAATAAGACCCAAGACTCTTTTTGCACAGCTCGGAGAGCTCTTTCCTACATTATGCTTAGGACTCTCAGGCAAAATTCTTAGAAGAAATACTTCCCTCTTCTCTAAATCTGCAATGGGACAATTGTCCCTGTGTTCAGAGAGCTGACCTGCTGATCTGATGAAGCACCCCATAGCTCTAGCTTTGGGCTCCTGCTCTTCACCCATAAGTCAGAGTGGCTAACAATTATCGATTGCTTACTGTGTGCCAAGGACATAAGTATTTTGTGTAGATGAATTCATTGAAAGTCCACAGTCACCCTATGGAGTAGGTAGAATTATTAGTAGCTACACTACGAAGATGAAAAACACCAAGGCTCAGAATGGTTAAGTGACCTGTCCCAGAGTGCACAGAGTCACACACAGAGCCAAGATTTTAAATCAGGTTCCTGACTCCAGATCCGAATGCACACTCATTACTGGACTACATGTTGAACTTACCACTAACAGACAGGTGTAGAGATCAGTATTGATAGAGATAACGTGGGCATCATCTATATGCCAAGGCAGCTCTAGCCCAATCTCCCTTGATATTGAGCCCAGATTTATGGTTTCACTTCCTGGGAACTGGTCCAGCTAGCTTAGAAGGAGTGGATGACCTAAACCTTTAAAAACATCTATGCCCATCTTCCCTACTCAGTAGTAAGTTCCTTAAAAGCAAGGCTTGTATCTGATTCATCCTGGCATCACCTACAGGGTTATACTGCTCCCCATCTGGGGGAAACACCTACCCATGCTGGAGAGCCGTGCGCACAAACCCCTTGCGCTTCTGGAGGATGAGGGTGGTGGTGTTGGGTACACTTTGCAGGGCCTCGCCCACACCTCCCACTACAATGCCCACAAGGTTGCCAGTGCCATGGCTCAGCAGGTAGTTGATGGCTGGCTGACTCACAGAGCACACACCTGAAGAGGAGGAAAATCAAGGAGCAAAATTGTCAAGAGAGGAGAAAATGCTTAAGATCGAACACGCTTGTTCTGCTCTTCACTAGCTTCTTTGTATACCTTCTGTTTCCATGGGCCCCAGGAGGAGAGGCTCGATAAGATGGGCAAAAGAGCATGGAAGGAGAAGGCTGTGGATAAAAGAGCTCAGTTCACATTGATGCAACATTCCTACTTTGCAGTAGGTACTGAGTTGAAACTACATTGGGAAGGCTTTTAGTGAGATAATCAGAAGGACTTCCTGAATCTCAGGTATAATTCCACCCTTTCTTTTTCCATTAATAGCAGCAGCTATTAATTATTGAGCACATGCTCTGTGGCAGATATTATGTTGAATGCTTTACTTGCATTATCTCATTTAGTCATCACACCATGTCTAAGGTCAGACTGTTATAATCAGCACCACTTTACAAGTGACTAAACTAAAGCTAGTTTGCCCACGATCACACAGAAAATGGCAGAGCCAGGATTCAAACCCAGGCAGTTTAGCTCCAGAATGTATGCTTTCGACTACTATGTTTTGTTGACATGAGTTGGGAGGTGGGGAGAGAGGATGGGGATTAGAAGAGTGCATTTCTAAGCACAGAAATGGACCAGAAACTCCGGTAAGTATGATCCGAAGCACCTTTGGCCATGAGGTATTCTCTAACAAGCGGTATCTTGAAGAACCAGGACAGCGTGGCCAAGTGAGGAGTGATGCCTGGGAAAGTCTTTGAGAAACCTGTGGCCTCAGTGCAGAAGTTGCAGAAGGCACCAAAGGTCAGGAGGCCGTGCGGGTGAACGCCCATGATGTAGTTGTGCTCCGGTGACAGGTCTTTAATCTTCAGAATCTGTAGCCATAGAGAGAAATGCCAGAGGTGGTGGAATGAACTCACACTGGAAACAAGGGATTAGGTTGCTCCATAAAGCAGAGCTTTCTGACAGATGACCATGAATGCGCTTCTGGGGATTCAGCCTTTGGACAGCAAGGTAGAATCTGGGGCAGCTAGAATTGTCAGGCCTCTTGCCTATGGCTGCAAGAAGTCTTGGCCATCTATGTCAGTGCGCTTTATGCAAGTTACCATTTTTCTATGAGAGTTGTTATGTGAAGAAGATCAGGAATCTCTGCTCTGAAAATCGGAGCAATGTTTGCTGTCTGCCCCAAAGAGTGCCCTGAGGATCAGCATAGTAGTACATTTCTGGAAGCTCTTCCTGGCGTTGTTTTCCCCCAGCCACCTTCCTGTGCCTGCCTAAGTAATTTTCATTGAACTTGAAAAAGTCTGCTTAGGTATCACCTTGGTCTGTGAAGCCTTTCCTTATCCCTCACCTGAACTACTTTTGTACCTTGTACCAAAATATAATTATAGACTTGTCTGTCCTCTCCATTAGATATGAGCTTCTTGATGGCAAAGAATCACATCCTATTCACTTCTCTGTACTCCTAACATATGGTTTAGAACAGACTTTCTGTCCATGGTTATTAAACTGAACTGAAGTGCATTTGGCTTCTGCCTGTGTCATCTGACAGGTCAGGTCAACAGTGCCCAAAGCATCCTAGCAGAGTATAGAGATCTCAGTAGAAATGTTGGGTCCTGAAGTGTATCTAACCTGGACTAAGATGTCTCTGAGATGCTTATCTTCCATTTGGTATAAATGTCTAGTATTTAGGTAACTGTGAGAGACACTGAGAAAGAGACACTTACCGTAATAGGGAAATAGTCTCTGATGTGGGTCCAGACATGCCAGTTCCTTACCCAAGCTGAACGCCTGCCACCTGAGACAAAAGTACCAGTAGGAAATGATGTCTGTGTGGGCCACTCCATACCTCCCACTGACCCAGGGCTTCCCTAGCAGCATGGACCATGGCTCTTCTAGAAAGGATGGTCCTGTCTGGTCCAGCTCCTGTGGCTCTGAGCACTTGGATGAGAAGCCTGTGGTGTGGTAAGTGGGACTCCCTGGTTGCAGGTGGAACATTCTTCTTTCTAGGTTCATGAGTCTTACCTTGCTCTGGGGTCTTCCAGTCCAGGAGCAACCAGGCAAAGTAAAGTGCTGGTAGTGGCCACAAGGTTGTAAACAGCAGGCAAATGAACAATGGCTGTAAGATCCAAACTAACGAGGGATCCAGTCAGATCAAATTTGTGCTATCAGCAGAACTTGGCCATGTCCAGTCTCATTACCAGCCCTCCATACTACCCAAGGTCCTGGCCTTCAACACAACTCAGGTCCTGTCCATTCATAATTCATGTCCACTTGTGCTTCAAAACTTTCCTGTTGCCGGGCTCTGTGGCTCAGCCTGTAATCCCGTGCTTTGGGAGGCTGAGGTGAGTGGATTGCCTGAGCCTGCGGGTTCGAGACCCACCTGGGCAACTTGGCGAGATCTCATCTCTACAATAAATCAAAAAATCAGCTGGGCGTGGCAGCACATGCCTGTAATTCCGGCTACTTGGAAGGCTGAGGCGGAAGGATCGCCGGAGCCCAGCAGGTCGAGGCTGCGGTGGCCGGGAGCGGCCACTGCACTCCAGTCTGGGCGACAGAGTGAGACTCCAACTCAAAAATAAACAAAAACAACTTTCCTGTTATCTACCATACACAATCCCTGTCTCTCTGGCTACCTGTCATCCCTGTCTACCTGCCTCCCTGTCCAGGCACCATCTCCCTACTCCTACTCTCTGCATGCCACCAGTCTTTTTCCCTCCTGCCCCTATTTGGCCACCATCCTTTCCCTCTTGTCTCATGTCTCCCTTCCTAGCCATCATCCCTGGACCCTGGTTAAGCCACTAGCCCATCTTCCCTTGCCCCTATATTGTCTATATCTTCCTAACCCTGCCCATCCAGCATCTGTATCCTGCTACAGTTTCCTATCCACAATTCTTGTCCTCATGCTCTTTTTCCACTCCTTCCACTGCCTCTGTCTCCCTGCATGCTACCATCACTCCCTTCCCAGAATAGATAACTATGGTTCAAACACAGGCTATGTTCCTCTAAGTCTGGAATGCTAATGCTTCCTCTGTCCCACTCCCCATGATAATAAGGAAGCACTCCCTGGGCCTCATTTCCCTCTCCAGATAGTAAGGATTAGGAAGTGGCTAAAAGTAGTTAGATCTACTCATATTCATCATGACCCTGTTCCCTCCCTTTTCCTGTTCTCACTGTTCCCACAAGCTCTATCTCTTCCTTCTCCAGGGCACTCATGGAACTTGAGGCTCCTTGGTTTTACTCTCTAGTACCATTTTAGATGATTAAAAGGTCAAGATGACCATAAATGTCACCCCAGATCTGACCCTGGCCTCTGTCTCTGGTTTCTTGCTGTGCACTCCTGGGTTGGTACTCACAGATGGCAAGGTAACTCAAAGGCCACTGCAGAAGCATCAGACTCTGGAAGCGATCAGGCTGCTTGGAATGAGGCATGATGCCCAGGAGCCCGGAGAAGGCAAAGGTCCCAGAACAATGTTCCAAACAAGGGTGCCACCAGCCTCTGAAAGCTCACTCAGTGGTGAATGCATATGACTATGAGGAGTTTGCATATCTGCCCTCCTCCCTCATTGTCCTACCCCAACCCCCGCCCACTGTAGGGGGCAGGCTCTGGAGTGCAGCAAGGACTGTCCCATCAGGTCTGGCCCAACCCATTGCCCTTTGACTCGCTTTCCTAGGATTATTAGGACATCAGGATGGAGAAAGGTAAGAACGACTACTATCCGGTTCGAGTGACACAGTGACACAGAGAAAAGGAAACAGCCTCACAGGCTACTCAGAGACCATAGGGCTTGTAACCTTAGGGAAATGACTGGTGGGAAGGAAGCCCTGGGAATTTGTAGGGTGGAGAGCATCTGGGATTATGTCTCTGTTGCCCTGAAGCAACCTGGTTTGGGGCTGCCCTGCCTTTAATTTTTTGTTATAAAAATTTCCAAACACAAAACTAGAGAATGCAACAAATTTTTATCTTCATGCTCGTCTTCAACAACTATTAACATTTTTCCATACTTGCTTGATTTATCTCCCCACTCTTTTTTTTTTCTTGGAGTATTTCAAAGCAATTCTGAGATAGCATGTATTTCACCCCTAAATACATGACTATGCATCTCCAAAAAATTAGATGCTTTCCTCCATAATAACACCACTATCACCCTTTGCAAATGTAATAATTCTATACCAATATCTGATACCCAGTCTATATTCAAATGTCTTTTTATAGTTGGTCAATTTGAATCAGAATCCAGAATCTTAATTGTCCCTATATTTATTTTTTGGCTAATATAAAATTGTTTTATGATATCTGGTTGATACTAATGCTAATACTTCAAGAAGGCAAAGTTTTGCTCAGAAAAATCCATAGGAGATAACTCTATAGAAAAGATTGAGCCGGGCTCGGTGGCTCAGCCTGTAATCCCGCGCCTTTGGGAGGCTGAGGTGAGTGGATTGCCTGAGCCCGCGGGTTCGAGACCCGCCTGGGCAGCGAGACCTCATCTCTACAATAAATCAAAAAATCAGCCGGGCGTGGTAGCGCGCGCCTGTAATTCCGGCTACTTGGAAGGCTGAGGCGGAAGGATCGCTGGAGCCCAGCAGGTCGAGGCTGCGGTGGCCGGGAGCGGCCACTGCACTCCAGTCTGGGCGACAGAGTGAGACTCCAACTCAAAAAAAAAAAAAGAAAAGATTGGTCTCTTAAGTCTCTCTCTCATAAAATAGAACCCAGATATGGAAATCCACTTAAAACAAATGTATGGCTTAATGAATTATTATAGGACAAACACCTTGTAGCAACCACTACGTGTAATGCCCCATTCCAATTACAACACTCTTCCTCCTCCCAAAGTAATAATTATCCTGACATTAATCATCTTTTCCTTGCATTTCTGTGGTTGTCTTACCCATATATACTTCCCCTAATGACTATGGTTTAGTCTTGTCTATTTATTTATTTGTTTATTTATTTATTTGGAGTCTCACTCTGTTGCCCAGGCTGGAGTGCAGTGGTGCAATTGTGGCTTACTGCAACCTCAAGTTCCTGAGCTCAAGGAACCCTCCTGCCTCAGCCTCCCAAGTAGCTGGGATTGCAGGCATGCACCACCATGCTTAGCTAATTTTTGTAGAGACAGAGTCTCATTATGTCACCGAGGCTGGTTTCAAACTCCTGGTCTCCAACTGTCCTCCTGCTGTAGCCTTTCAAAGTGCTGGGGTTATAGGCATGATCCATCACATTGAGCCCACATTTTAGTTTGGAATAATTGTAGATTTATAAGAGAGTTGCAAGGATAGAGTGTTCCCTATTTCTTCACCTAGCTTCCCCTTATAGGTGTATTTTTATTAACTAGAGTCCAAACTTTATTTGGATTCCAACAGTTTTCCACTAATGTCTATTTTCTGTTCCAGGATCCCATTGGGATCCTATATCGCATTTTTTTTTTTTAGTTGGGGTCTCACTCTGTTGCTCAGGCTGGAGTGTGGTGGCATGGTCACGGCTCACAGCAGCCTCAACCTCTTAGGTTCAAGTGATTCTCCGACCTCAGCCTCCGGAGTAGCTAGGACTTCAGGTGTGCACCACCAAAACCAGCTAATTTTTGGATTTTTGGTAGAAATGAGGTCTTGCTATGGTTGCCCAGGCTGGTCTCAAACTCCTGGGCTCAAGCAGTCCTCCCACCTTGACCTCCCAAAGTGCTGGGATTACAGGCATGAGCCACAGTATCTGACCCCATTGGCACCTTACTGCATTTGATCATCCTGTCTCCTCCAATCTGTGACCGTTTCGCAGTCTTTCTTTGTCTTTCATGGCACTTTTGAAGAGTTTGTCTGTTTTAATCTACAGATTCCTCCATCCCTTTCCTTTCCTTATGATTTAGCTGTTGAAGAACCCACGGCATTTGGTCTGGAGACTTTCTCATACAGTGTGCTTCAGCATGCTCTTCTGTGTTTCCCACAAATTGGCAGCTGAATTTAAAGACTGTATTAGATTCAAGTTTAATCCCATTGGCAAGATCTTAAGTTGATTTTAATATAGAACAATCTCCTTTCATTTTTATTTTTTAATTTATTTTTGAGTTGGAGTCTCACTCTGTCGCCCAGGCTGCTGGGCAGTGGCACACTCACAGTCACTGCAGCCTCGACCTACTGGGCTCAGGCGATCTTTCTGCCTCAGCCTTCCAAGTAGCTGGAACTACAGGTATGTGCTACCACACCCACCATATTTTTTGGTTTATTGATTTACTGTAGAGACGAGATCTCACCAAGTTGCCCAGGCTGGTCTTGAATCCCCGAGCTCAGGCAATCCTTTCGCCTTGGCCTCCCAAAGTGCTGGGATTACAGGCTGAACCACCGTGTCCAGTCACAATCTTCCTCCTTACCTTCCTCTTTCCCCGAGGCCAGTGACTTACTGAAGACTCTTTGTAGTAAGCCAGTCTCTTACTTAGTTGCAAGTTTATGCCCATTAAAGCAAATTGGATTGTGTGTGTATATATATATACATATATATATATATATTTTTTTTTTTTCACTTTTTCCACCTGAAGATTACAAGCTTTTAAAGGGGGTTGGGAACATATGTTATTTGTCAATATATCTCCTCCTAATGCCTAGAAAGTTTTGGACCCACAGTGTTGAGTAAACGGCAGTAAATTAGTGTCTTTGAGGTCTGTGATCAAATGGTTTCTTACAGTGAGATTACTGGAGTGCTATGGAGGCGTATGTCCTGGGGACTTGAGTGGGGAACTAGGGGCTGTACAGAAACAGAAGACCAAGGACACATTACAAAGGGAAGAAGAAAGAATGAGGAAAGAAAGGCTGGTGCTGACCTTTGAGACAGTTTGGCAAAAGAGAAAGTTCTGTCTGCTTTGCCTCCCATACCCCTGGAGGGCCCTCCTACTCCATGTCTCCCAGCTGAAACCAGCCTGGCCCTAGAGCAAATGTTAGTGCTCAGGTCTTACAGCACCATTGCCCTGCTGATGTGTTGACATCCCTGTGGTTGAGGGTGGGGACTTGCCCCTGACAATACAGGGAAGATTATCACTCTGTCTTTCCAGAATAGAATGTCCTGGGCTTACATCAACTCCCTTTCCACACTCTCTCGTCCTTGTAAATTGTCTTCTCCAGGAAGCAAGCTTCCTGGGTTAACTTTTAATAATATGTGAATTTTCAGTTTTCCTCCTCTATTTCCTCCTGCCTCACCTGAATAAAAGGAGGTTAGTTGTTGAGAAGACACTCAAACTACAGATAATTGATTTGTATATATATTTTTCTTTTTAGCACCAGATCTCAACCATTGTCTTAGTATTTTAATATTTATAAAATGCTATGGACCTCCACATGATAATAGTTGTATTTTTAATGTTTTTAATTTTTAATTTTTGAGTCAGGGTCTCACTCTGTCACCCAGGTTGGAGTGCGATGGCATGAACACGACTCATAGCAGCCTCAACCTCCTGAGCTCAGCTGATCTTTCTACCTCAGCCTCCCAAGTAGCTGGAACTACAGGCAGGCACCACCACAACAACTTTTTTTAAAAAAATTCTTTGTAGAGATGAAGCCTCACTATGTTGCCTACGCTGGTCTCAAACGCCTGGGCTCAAGCAATCCTCCCACCTTGGCCTCCTAAAGTGCTGGGATTACAGGTGTGAGCCACCATGCCTGGCCCAATCGTTGTATTTCTATCAATTGCTTGAGACATGTATAACAAACTAAAACCACTATGTGTGTACATTATGGCAGCATTTACTTGCATTTGAAAGAAAAACAAACAAACATGCTGCAAGCATACTATTTATTCACTCTAGACAACACTTAAGCAAGGTAGGAATTTCTAGAATCCTTGTAATAATTGAGCTACTCCTCCACTCCCTGGAGATTTGCTGCCTGCAGGTTGGAAACAATGGCTTTTCTTTTTTCAAAATGGGAATTGATATATTGTTTTTCTTGATTAGGAAAATAATCCACGTAAATCATAAAATTTTCAGAGTATTCAGGAAAGTATAAAGGAAACAAAAGTCACTCATAATCTCACCATCCAGAAATAACCACTGTTAGCTGTTAGCATCCTGGTATCTATCTTTCTTGATTTTTTTTTTCTATACAAATATAGGTGTAAAGAGTTAAGAGTTTGGGCTCTTGAGTTCAACATAGCTATCTGGGTCTTTATCTCAACTCCACCAAGAAAGAACTATAGCAAATGACTTAACCTCTAAGTGCTTCAGTTTCCTCATACATAAAATGATAATTATAATACCCACATCATCGGGTTGTCATGAAGTTAAAATAATTCATGTAAAGCACTTTTCTTGGTACCTTGCTCATACATATGATCATATTGAAAGCTCAATAAATGTTAGTTATATATAATTTGTTAACTAAAATGGCATCCCTATGTATGATATTTTCTGTTTTGTAATCACTTTTTCACCCAATGGTATATCATGGACATTTTTCATGACAATTTTCTTCTGTGTCCTCATATGTACATTTTATTGTATGGATATGCTGCAATTCATTTAATCAAGCTCCTGTTATGGAGGAAGCAACAATTTTTAGACATATCTCTTCCACATTCTGGTCAGATCTTTAGATCTTTTAATGGCTTATAAAAGGTCGGTTGGGCTCGGTGGCTCAGCCTGTAATCCTGCGCTTTGGGAGGCCGAGGTGAGTGAATTGCCTGAGCCCGCGAGTTCGAGATTCGCCCGGGCAACTTGGCGAGACCTCATCTCTACAATAAATCAGAAAGTAGCCGGGCATGGTAGCACGCCTGTAGTTCCAGCTACTTGGAAGGCTGAGGTGGAAGGATCGCCGGAGCCTGGCAGGTTGAAGCTGCGGTGACCGGGAGCGTGCCACTGCACTCCAGTCTGGGCAACAGAGTGAGACTTCAACTCAAAATAATGAAAAATAAAAAAATAAAAAATAAAATAAAAGGTCACTGATCAGCAACCCTCCTTTACCAGCAGCCCTCTCAGTGGCACTGCTGTATTCTCTACCTCAGCAGTTTTTAGGAGATAGTGGTGCAGAAAGTGGGATGCATTGTCAAACCTCTATCAATCTAGATAGGGTCCAGAGACCAGGTAGTCAGGTCAGCGAAGTCAGTCTCTCAGTTAGCCAAGGAGATAATTGGGTGTGAAGAGAGGATTTTGCCCTCGTCTCCAAACAGCTCAGGAAACATGTACTGTGGTTTGAATGTGTTCCCCAAAGTTCATGTGTTGGAAACTTAATCTCCAATGCAACAGTGTTGAGGGTTGAAACCTTTAAAGGGTGATTAGGTCATGATGGTCCTGCCCTCATGAATGGATTAATGCCATTATCACAAGAGTTGGCTAGTTATTGTGGAAGTGGCTCTGTTATCACAAGAGTTTGTTATAAAAGTGAGTTTGGTGCTTTCTTGTTCTCACTCTTGATCTCTCTTGCCCTTCTGCCTTCTGCCATGGGATGACATAGTAAGAAGTCCCTCACCAGATGTGGGACCCTAGACTTTGGACTTCTCGGCCTCCAGTATAATAAGAAATAAATTTCTTTTCTTTGCAAAGTACCCAGTTTGTGATATTCTGTTATGGAAACACAAAATGGACTAAGATGGCAGGTTTCATGAAGGCCCTCCAAATACTACTAGACCTGGTAGGACTGCTGTTTAGATTCACCTCAATTTAAGCTGAGAGAATGAATGTTCAAATGCAAGTCAAGTCCAAAGCTGAGGTGTAGTCTGGAAAAATGGGGCTGGTAAAGCTATTGGTCACTGAGGTCAGCCAGTATCCAGGATAAACTAGGCCAAGGAATCTGCTTTCATCAGTGTGTTGGTTTCTCTGCTTTTGCCTTGCTTTATTGTCTTTTAGAGAAAAAAATTCAATAGTCTTGCCAGGACGAGTGGTGAGTGTTTTGCAATTTCCTAGGCAAGAATATCTGTGGGTACCCTGGGATTTTGTGGAGAACTGGTTGTTATTATGTATGCTGATCCTTTCCTCTTGTTTTCGTTTTTGTTTTTAACATGACCTCATGGAATTGTAGTGATCATAATCCTTGGTTGATAACATAAACTCATCATTGTTTTATGGATGCCCTTCTTTTATATATATCTTTATTGATCCATATTTTTCCAGTAGGAGTTTCCTTCTTGAGCAATACACATGAGAAATACTGTCTTGCCCCTGGATCACAGTTTGGTAACTAGTTGTCTGGCATTGGCCTTCACTTTCTTCTCTGAAATCTGGAGGCATCTTTGTGACTCTACAGCTTTGGAATTAAAATTCTTCTTTCCCTTATCTTCAGTCTCTGACCCATAAGAATTCATCAGAGCAGCATCAAACTCTCAAGTGTTTTCTGTTACAATAGGATGTGGGCAGCAACTAGCCTAAAGTAGGTCACAGAGGATGGACATGTGTCAACATTCTCCTAAGCCAATGTCTGGTCATATGGGGATCTAGATATCAAGAAGTTCTAAAATCTAGAAGGTCAGCAAGTGGGGAGGGAGGTCAAAGCAAGAACAAACCAAGAGACCAAGGCCATTCTTTTTTTTTTTGAGTTGGAGTCTCACTCTGCCACCCAGGCTGGAGTGCAGTGGCACGCACACGGCCACCTCAGCATCAACCTGCTGGTCTCCGGCGATCCTTCTGCCTTGGCCTTCCAAGTAGCTGGAACTACAGGCACTTGCTACCACACCCGGCTAATTTTTGTGGTTTTTTTGTAGAGATGAGGTCTCGCCAGATTGCCCGGGCCTATCTTGAACCTGTGGGCTCAGGCAATCCACTCACCTTGGCCTCCCAAAGTGCTGGGATTACAGGTTGAGCCACTGAGCCCGGTTCACTAGGCCATTCTTAAAGTTTACCAAGCCAGTGGAAACGACTCAGGTCTAGTTCTAGGTCAAGGATTAATAGCTATCAAAAGGGCAAGAGATCTTGATCTCTCTCTGTCTGGGTGATTAGAACAATCAGAGAGGGGTCTTGCCATTTTCCCACCTGCTTTGGCATGCTGGGCCAGCTTGTTACGCAGTGTCACTGGCCAACCCCAGCTTATCTTTGAGTTACCCTGCCAGCCTCTGGCTATCTGCCTATTCCTTTTAAACTTGTTTTGTGTGCTAAACAATTGGATGAATTCATGCTGTATGGTGTGTGTGTGTATGGAAATAGCCAAACTAAGGGTGACAGGGGTTGAGGATTTGTTTAGAGCAGTGTGATAGCAGCAAGAGTGAAAAGCGTAGTTTGAAAAGAACCTGTCATTTCACAGAATGTGGTCAGGCAAATGTTAACTGGAAAGCTGCTTCAGTTTTTCCACTGTGAGAGAACTATGGGGGACTCAAAACCAATTAGTCTGAAGAGCAATGGTTTATGGCTGCAGACTCTCTGTGGCCTATACACCCTCAAAGGACTGCTTCTCATTCATAAGTCCAGGAATGGTATCTCATATAGTATGTCCTTGATATAGTACTTTACCTCATTGGTCCCTTGATGTTTCTGAAAGATGTTAGTTTCCCATTCTTTTCACCTTTGGTACCAGAGAGACTACAGGAGTCATAAAGAATCATAAAAATTCTCATTATCTTCTGCGAGTAGCTAGCCAGAGTGGCTTGACTTTTCCAAGGCCCCACCTTTATCTTGTAAGATATGATACTCTTGCCAAAGTTATTGTAGTTGCTGAGGGGTGGGTGCAGAAGGCCATCCTTCACTGCAGAGTACTAGGGAATTACATGAGCTTTTATTGTCCTCAGCTTGCTCTAAAAACTAAACTTGGTGTGTGGTTTATTCAGCCTATGGGAATGAGAACATCTGTCAAGCCCCGATGCCATGACCTATTTACATGCAGGAGGGAAGGAAATCTAGGAATCAAGACCTATAAGCTGAGCTAGAAGTTGCAAACTCAAACGTCTCTAGGGACCAGAGGTACTAGAAATGAGGGAAACGGGCCGAGAGTCATAGTGGGGAATGGTGGGGAGTGTGGTGACCCAGAGTGAGCCTGTTCCTTCTGAAGGCCTTCAAATTTAGTTTTTCCAATTTTTTTTTGTAAACAATTTCAAACACATGGTAAAGTGGAAAGAATAGTATAATGAACACTTGTATAGCCTCTACCTTTAAATTCAATGATTGTTATAATTGTGCATACTTGTTTTGCCTCTCTGTGCATTTATATGTATGTATGTACACATGTATGTATATTCGTATGTTATTGTGTTTTTCTAAATCATTTCAAATTTAAAAACAACCATAACTGTGCTGTCTAAATAAAACAAAACTCCAAACAGATTTGGTCCAAGGGCTGCTAATTTGTGACCACTGGGGAAGGGCTGATATGAAGGGCACGGACCAAGTGTGGGATGCAAGAAGGAAGTTCTGGTAGTGCAGTCAACATCACAGAGATCTGACATGAAACAAAGGATGAACCAGCAGAAACAGCCCTGGCCTTCCAGCTCCTTCCCAGCCTTTTTGTTTCCTAAAGCAGCATATAATCCTTTTCAGATACACTAGGGCTTTTTTTTTCTTTCTTTTTTATGTTTTTTTGAAATACATCATGCATATAGAAGAGTTGAAAGAATAAAAATGTGAACACGTGTCTACTATCCAGCTTAAGAAATAACTACCAGCAGCTTCCACGGCCCCTCTAGTGCCTCTGCTTGTTCTCATTTCCCCGTGCCCTCTCCTACCACCAGTAACTGATGTTTTGTCTATAATTCCCTTGCTTTTGTTTGTAGTTTCATCACGTATATATGTACGTTTTCGTAAACAGCAAGACATTTAGGTGTGTCTGCTTTTGACATAGAAACATCACACACACACAGACACACACACACACACACACACACACACTATGACTTGATTGCTTTCACTCAACACTAAGATTTTGAGATTCATCTTTATTGACATATGTAGCCCTGTTTTTTATATTCTATTGTATGAATGTGGCTATACCACGATCTGTTCATCTGTGTTCTTGTTGATGGATATCTGTGTTGTTTCCAGCTTGTTCTTTGCTATTATGTCCCATGCTTCTAGAACATTCTTATACATGTCTCCTGGTGTTCATATGCAAAAGTTTCTCTAGGATCTATACCTAAGAGTGGAACTTTTGGGTCATAGGGTCTGTGAATATCCAGTTTTACTAGGACAAGCTAGATTGTGTTTTCCAAAGTGATTGTATCAATATATGCCTCACCAGAGTGTGAGCATTTACATTGCTCCAGTCTCTCTAAAACTTGGCTTTAACTAGCTTTTAAATTTTTGCCAATAAGTTTAGTGTGAAATACAACCTTATTGTAGTTTTAATGTGCATTTCCCTAATTACTAACGAGGTTGGGTGTCAGCTCATATGTTTATGAGCCATATTTCTTCTGAAAAATACATGTTTATGTCTAATATTAATTTTTTGTTGATTGCTTTTCTCTTGTTGATTGATTTATAGGATTGACATACTCCATACATTAATAATCCTTTGTCAGTTAGGTGTTGCGACTGTCAATATACCAACGTGCAGTAAGGTATAGAGGACATGACCTCCAGAGCCTGGATTCAAATCTTAGCTCCACCCTTCACAAACTGTGAGATCTCACACAATTTAACTTATCTGTGCCTTCGTTTCCTTAAGCTCTTTGAGCTTCATTGTTCTCATCTGTGTAGTACCTAACTCATAGAGTTATTGTGATAATTATTTGAGTTCATATGCATAAAGTACTTAGAATGCTATCTGCTCCATGGTAATCAATACATACTTTTCAATAAAATGCTTCTCAAGAGTGAGAATTTTTTAAACATTTATTTAGTAACTTTAATTTTGTTATGATGTTTTCTCTCTTAAATTCCTAATGAAGTAATGATAAAAATAAAATATAAAAAAGTAAAAAATAAAATAGCACAGAGAGGTTGTGATGAAAAGGAACAGTTCTCTAACTCTGTCTTCACGTCCTAAAGGAAAATAATTTAAACTCATTTTGGTTTTAGTTCTGGTGATAATATCCCTAAATCTAAATAATATACTTTGAATTGTTCACTGGTTTATCTGAAGGGTCATTGACAGTGCCTAGCACATAGTAGATGCTCAATAATATTTGTCAAACTCTTCTTCTAGTTTGTAGATTTTCTTTTTCTTTAGAGATTATTTTAAAGTTCTTAATTTTAATGTGGTTAGATTGGTCAATCTTTTCCCTTGATGTTTGTATTTTTTGCATATTGTTTAACTGAGGTTATGAGGATATTTTCCTATATTTTCTTCCAGAATTTTAAGTTTGTTTCTCTTAAAAATTATTCATGACTTTAGGGAAAAGAAAGGACTACAGCAATAGCAGGTTTAGAGTTATAAAAATTGTAAACTTCTCCACAAATGTTGACCTGAGTGAATCTCAGTCTGTAAATGGGGCTGAGTTAAGCCTCTTGGCCCCTTTCAAGCTCCTTCCCTCATGTTTTCAGTCTTAGGGTTGAGTCTTCCATCCTAGCCCTCTTCTCACCATTGCTGCCTCATGTTTTCTCTAACTAAGATTCCTTGAAGAAAAGTACTAGTAGAATGAATTAAGTGAAATATATTTTATATGTTGTTCATTCATTCAACAGATATTTATTGTGTTCTATGTTTTGTGCAATGTTCTAAGTGTTGGGGCTACAGAAGTTAACTAGACAAAGTCCCAGTCCTCATGATGCTGACATTCTAGGGAGGAAAGACAGCAACGAACAAATAAGTGTATGATATGATATGATAGAAGAGAATATAATGCCAAGTGGTGTTACATTCTGCAAAGCAAAATAAGTCAGAATAAGGGAGATGGGGAATGGGCTGCAATTTTAGATAGGTTGGCCAGGGAAGGCACGTGGTTATCAAGAGCCATTGTAGACAGAGAGAGCAGCAGGTACAAAGGCCTTGAAGCAGGAGCATGCTTAACTTGTTCAAGGAGCAGCAAGTGGGCCAGTGAGGCTGAAATGTGTTAAGAAACAAGTAGATAAAACAGTACAAAATGGGGTCGGAGAGGTAGTGGTAGGGGTAGCCATGGCAAGTCTTTGAGGAAATAAGTTGTCTTGAGTCATCGAAGACTGCCTGTTGAGTAGGAGCAAGGCCTAGGACTGGGTTTCTGTACTGGTCTTCTGGTTTCTGGTTTCTCTTCGCTTCCCTACCCATTTAATCTTTTGAAATTTGCCTTTACACTTGTCACTTTCAGGGACTACTGCTTATAAGATAAGTGCCAAATCTCACAGCTTCTGAAACTTCTACCATGTTGTTCCTCTACCTGGAATACTCACTCACTTCTTCTTTGCCCAAGGTCACATGACCAATCCCGTCACGACAAGAAGCCAATTGTCTTGACTCTCAGTTGTAACAATAAGAGCATGTTCGAACTAGAATGATTTGTGTTAGTTACAATGTAGGTTCAGTGCATGTGACAAGAGTTCCAAAATAAAATGTGGCTTAAATAAGTTAAAGATTTATTTCTTTCTCCCTCTCAGGCATCATAAGGTATCTGCACTACTATGGCAGTTCTGCTCAGTGAAGTTATCAGAAGCTTGGGTCCCTCCATCTCTAGGGTGTTGCCCTTATTTGCATGGTCCAAACTGGTTCATCACAATGTCTCCCCTCTTTGGTACTTGCCTTTTAAAACTTTATTTTCTACAAGGCAGCTAGAAGAAGGCTTCTAAACCATAGGCCAGATTTTGCCATTCCTCTGCTCAAAACCCCTTCAACGATGAGGATGATTTATAGACACTGATGTGAAGTGATTTCCAGAATACATGTAAGTGGAAAAAGCCAGATACAGAATAGCATGTATAGTAAATACTACCTTTTGGGTTAGATGAGGGGGATATAAAATATATACATATATACAAATATACACAAATAAATGCTTCCAGTTGCAAAAAGAACTCTAGAAGGAAAAAATCCAAATGAACAAAAATGATTACATGTAGGGAGAGGAAAGAAGCAAGTTAGAAAGGGTGCAGCTGGAAGTGAGGCATCTCTGAATATACTGTATTATGTCAGCTAATAAGTGTGGAGAGAATGATAGAAATAGGAAAACATTATTGTACAACCTCTGATGAAATAATAGTGTCAGGCAATGATCATCATTGGCTGCTAAAACCATGAGGTGAAAGGTTGATGTGGAATGTCACAATGAAAGGATCCAACTGTTTCCACCTGCACTTATGATCAATCTCAGAATCACTAAAAGTGGGACAACTCTATGTGAAGGACCTACCTATACTTTCCTATAAAGTACTCTTGCTTCCAAAGTGGAACCTGAATCTAAACAAGCCTTGGGCTCTTTCAGTTTATAGGCAATAGAATGAATAAAGCAGCAAGTTAAAAGATACCACAAGGAAGCAAACAGATGAATCCAAAATATGGGACTTTTTACAGGACAAAGATCTAATTTCTTCAAGAAATCAATGGTATGAAAAAAGTGAGGGACAGGAGATGAAGGACTACTCTGGATTAAAATAATTTCAAAGACATCATAAACCAACTGGAAACAAAAAAACATTTTGAAGTCAATGAGAGAAATTTGACTGTGGGCTGAATATTAGATGACACCAAAGAATTGCTGCTAATTTTGTTAGGAGTGATAATGGTCCTATTTTTTGTAAGAAAATAGTCATAGTTTTCAGATGTGACATACATAAGGGTGAAATTTGCTTTAAAATACTTCAGAAAAAAATTAAAATAGATGAAGCAATTTGCAATGTCTTGCTAATTATTGCATCTAGGTGATGAGTTTATGGAGGTTCATTCTTTCTACTTTTGTGTATGTTTAGAAATTTTCATAACACAAATTTTTTTTGAGTCGAGTTTCACTGTGTAGCCCAGGCTGGAGTGCAGTGTCACAATCACGGCTCACTGCAACCTCAATGTCCTGGGCTCAGGTGACCCTCCCTCCTCAGCCTGCTAAGTAGCTGGGATTTTAGGCATATGCCGCCACATCTGGTTAATTATTTTTGATTTGTAGAGTCAAGATCTCACTATGTTGTCCAGGTTGGATCTTATAATTTAAATTTTTTTTAGAGTCAGGATCTCACTCTGACCCCTGGCCTGGAGTGCAGTGTCACAATCACGGTTCACTGCAGCCTCAACCTTCTGGGCTCAGGCGAACCTTCTGCCTCAGCCTCCTGAGTAGCTGCGACTATAGGCACGCACCACCATGCCCAGTTACTTTTTTTGTAGAGACGAGTTTTCACTATGTTGCCCAGGCTGGTCTTGAACTCCTGGGCTCAGGCAATCCTCCTGCCTGTGCCTCTCAAAATGCTAGGATTACAGGCATGAGTCACCATGCCCAGCTGGATTTCATAACAAAAAATTTAGGCCGGGCACAGTGGCTCAAAACTGTAATCCCAGCACTTTGGGAGGCTAAGGTGAGGGTATTGCCTGAGCCCACAGGTTCGAGAACAACCTGGGCAACTTGATGAGACCTCATCTCTACAATAAATAAATAAAAAAAATTAGCTGGGTGTGGTAACACGCACCTATAGTTCCGGCTACTTGGAAGGCTGAGGCGGAAGGATTGCCTGAGTCCAGCAGGTCCATGCTGGAGTGGCTATGAGCGTGCTACTGCACTCCAGGCTGGGCGACGGAGTGAGACTCCAACTCAAAAAAAAAAAAAATTAAACCTCTCCGACAATTCTCACTTTAGAAAAAATATCCAAAATCATCACCTTGGCCTGTTAGGTCCACTTGATCTAATTCCCGTGTACCACTCTCACCTTATTCTCCATTCTCCCCCTGTTCATTTTACTCTAACAGGTTACTAGGCCATCTTGCTTTTCCCTATAAATGCCAAGTAGATGCCCCCTCAGAGTTTTCATCCTTGCTGGTTCCCCTACTTGAACTGTTCTTCCTCCACGGTAGCATGACTGACTGCCTCACTTCATTCAGATCTCTGTTCAAATAAAATTTCCAGGAAAGGTTTCACTCACCACCTTAGGCGAAATAAGACTTCCCATCGCCTGTTGATCGCTTATTGGCTTGATTTTTCTTCATGGCACTTATCACTACCTCATGGTGCTGTTTGCTTGTTTACTTGATTGATTGTCTGCCTCCCCCAACCAGAATGCAAATTTTATGAGGGCAGAGTCTTTGTTTTATTCACTGCTGCGATCCTAGTATCTGGAACAGTGCCTGCCACATAGTAGGAACTCCATAAACATTTGTTAAAATGACAAAAGAATAGTGCAGGGATAACTTGAAAGCACTGCGTGACGTGTCAGGTTGACACATTTGTTGAACTGCTAATCCTCTAGGAACACCATGTGCTATAATGACCTGTATATGTCATATGGTGTGAGAGATCTTGGAGATTAAAAGTGAGGTATCTCCTAGACTCTGCTTGTCTTCAGGGAGGACTTGTTTGCACAGATGCTTTTGGGTTGTGTTATCTGGCTCACCTCCAGGCTGTTGGGTTTGTAAAGGGGGTGGAGACCTCCTCCAGTTATCAGCACGGCTGCTCTGTTTTCTGACTCACAGTTTCCCTGTCCTAGGCCATCCCTAAGCTCTGTTTTCTTCCAGTTACCTGGGGAAACGAGGAAAACTGATTATTGAGAAAAAGCTCCACCAGGTCTTGAAAGCCAGAGTTTAGGCCCTAAAAAGTTCTTAGTTCGTCCTCACATGTTATGCTTTGAGACTGGGGTGATTTATGTCTTGGAGGCCTGAAAAGGGTGGGTTCCCTGTGATAGTCTTGGACCTGGGGACAGCAATGAATCTGAAGGTCTCTCTTCTCCCCCCATCAAGGAATCCTCCCCCTATCTATTTTCCCTCTAATCTCTCTCCATTGTCCGGCACTTTCTCTTTATGCAGGGGTAGGATAGAAGTGAGCCTGTGGCACCTAAAGGAAGTCGTTTGAGGAATGCCTGGGCAGAGATTCCATTCAATTCTTTTCAGCTCAACAAATTCTAAGGGACCTTAACCACAGATTTTGCAGCACACTAGGATAACAGTGTTGTGCCATTAGGTTGGGATCTTGCTTCAGTTTGGAAACACCAGGGCCAAGGAAAAAAATTTGTAGGCCCTGAGGAGGGAACCATCATTTTCTCCTGAGGGAAGAGACCACAAAGGAACTGCAAGCAGAGAGACTCTAAGCCCATTTTCTGAGGGTCCCTACAGTTTTTTCTACTATTTTTATGGCTTGGTGATTTAAATGAAACTCTTTAATCTAATTAGAATATATTTAGGTATATGTCTAGTTTGAGATGATATTATAGCTTTTCTCCCAAATAATAGCTTATTTCCTCTGTAACACCATTTATTGAACAATCCACCCCTTCCTTGTTTATTTGTGAGGCTTCCTTTATCCTGTATATTAAATATATTGTCTTGTATTTAGCTATTTTACTGAGCTCCCTTATCAATTCTAACAATTTCTTGGTTGATTCTCTTGAGTTTTTAAAAGTAAGCAACCATATTGTTTACAAATACGTATAGCTTATTGATTCCTGGACCAAGCTCAAGCATTAGGCTGTCATAAGGTAAATTCATATTCGTATACTACTGGTACAATATAATAATAAAATGTAATTTGTTTCTGAAAATTCATCTCAGACTGTGAAAATATCAAAATTGATAATAAAAAATAAATGAGAAGCAAATCTAAATGTGTTATTTAAAAAACCCTTATTAACCATATAAAATCAAATACTCAGTAGAAATGCTACATTATAAATGCTTCTTTGGGGTTTTTTTTTTTTTCAGAGACTGGACTATCTCCAATGCTTTAAAATACACATCTATTGTGAACATTTGAAGAAACCACTGAATTGCACACTTTAAAAAATTAATAATATGGTATGTAAATTATATCCCAACTTTAAAGAAAGAAATACAAGTCCTTGATGTTTTGAATGAAGAGGTCATATTTTTCTGATAATAATCCTCGAGTAAACATAGGCATCCTTTATTACCTTCAGGACCTTCTGGGTGCATTTTAAAATAGGGTCATCTCTGAAAAGTTTTTGTTGTCAATGGGATGTGTAATGACACATGGTAAATATTTGGAGCAGGGTAATTTCTATGGCAACTCTAACAGTGATCCCTTGATCTCCAAAAATCAAATTTTAAGGCTGTGTTCTTTTGAGAATCTAACAATTCAACCACCTTGACTTTATAGTCAGGCCTTGATTTGCATGTATCAGCATTGTGGATGTTAGACACTTGTTTTCCTTCCTCTTCAGTGATTTCAGTTGACTTTGCCAGGAACTTCAATGCTTCTGTGCGGGGACCTGCAGATACCTCCTCCACAATGCTGGGACTGGTTACCTCAACCAGTTCTCTTCCTGTAGTTGTTAAACCAGTATACTTTGTTTAGAATGAAATATCTTCCTTTGATATCTCACTCTGCTTATTTTTATGTGTTCTTAAAATAGACTGTGTTTTTGCCAAAATTGTTGTTTTGTTCATTATGTGTTCATGGAGTCAAAATTCAAAATATTATGTTTCAATTTTAAGTCTCAGCATTTTTTGGTTTTTTATTGATTTGATATTTCTTTTCTCATATATTGGAGACAGTGAAAACATTTTTAATTTTGAAGAAAGCTGATCTTCCCCAAAGTGAAGAGAGTTGTAAAGGGGATCAGATCTCATCACTTTCAATTCAAAACTTTTCAGTGGTTTCCCATCTAACTCAGAATAGCATCCAAAGTACTTGTCATGACATACAAGACCTTATGTAATTTGATCCCTGCCTACCTCTTCCATTCTTGCTTTCTTATTATTCTTGCCTTTGTTCACCCAGACCTAGCTTGTTATCGTTTGATGCTGCTGCACTGTAAACAGGAGTTTGGGTATTACTGTGGGGATTTTGTTTATCATAAAAAGGGGTCACCTCTAAACATAATTCTGTTGCCTTCTTTCCCATATTTATTTCTCTCATTTCTATATCACCTGTTACTGGTTTGGCTAGAAATTTGAAACTAGTAGCAAATTATTGTATTGATAAGGGAATTCTTGGTTTGTTTCTGATTTTAATGGAAATGTCTACAGGCTTTCATCATTGAGTATGATGTTGGCTATTGCCCTGAGATACATACCATTTATGATGTCATGGAAGTATCCATTATTTTGGGGTTTTAAAAAGTATTTAATTAGGAAAGAGCATTTTATTTTATCTTATGCTTTTAAAGCATATATTAAGATGATTGTAGTTTTTCTTTGTTGACTGATTGTTGCACCATAGGAATAAGAATAGATTTCCTAATAACCATATTTTCATTCCTAGGATAAACCCTTCTTAGTGGTAGAAAATTCTATTAAGGAAATTCTGAATTCAATTTACTCATACTTTATTTAAGAGGTTTACATATTTGTGTATAAGTGGTATTAGTCTATTTTGTGTCCTTTTTTGGCATGTATGCTGTGTCTCTGTTTTGGATCAGGTACTACTGTCAATGAAAACACTCGAAAGAGATGAGCCACCTTGGTGGCCTTCTCTGGGGTAGGTACAGTGGTTTCATTTGCTCTGGTTTGCACTTTGTATATAATAAAAAAATGTATTTATCACTCACATCTTATACAAAAAATTAATTCAAAATAGAATGTTGGATTAAATGTACAACATAAAACTAGAAAAAATTTAGAAAAAAAAACCCAGAAGAAAATCTTGCGAAGAGTTTGTAGGCATGACACCAAAAGCAAGATTTATTAGTAGGCTGAATAATGTTCCTTCCCCAAATATGGCCACACTCTAGTCCCCCAGAACTTGTGAATTTGCACTTTACCTGGCAAAAGGGCCTTTGCAAATGTGATTAAGATAAGGATCTTGAGATGGAGAGATTATCCTAAATAACCTGTTTGGGTCCAGTGTAATCACAAAGATCCATATAAGAGAGAGGCAGGAAGGTCAGTGTCAGAGAAGGAAAAGTGATAACAAAAGCAGAGGTCAGACTGATGCCTTCCCTGGAAGTGGGCCACGAGCTAAGGAATGTGGACAGCCTTAGAAGAAAGAAAAGGCAGGGAAATGTATTCTCTTCTAGAGTCTCCAGAAGGAATAAACTTTGCCAACACTTGGATTTTTAGCCCAGTGAGAGCTTTTTTCAGGTTTCTGACCTCCAGAGCTGTAAAATAATATATTCGCTGTTTTAAGCTACTGAGTTTGTAGTCATTTGTCACAACTGCAATAGAAAACTCATACAATTCATAAAATAAAAACTCGATAAATTGGACTTCATCAAAACTAAAAAAAAAGTTCCTTTGCAAAATGTCCAGTTAAGAGTTTGAAAAGACAAGCCACAGACCAGGAGAAGAGATCTGCAAACTATCTATCAACAAAGGACTAGTATCTAGATACATACAGAAGTCTCAAAACTCAATGGTGAAAATACTGATCAATTAGAAAATAGGCAAAGGACATAAAGAGACATTTCATTTCATTGAAAAGGATGTACAGAAAGCAAATAAGTACACAGAGAGATGTCCAACATTATTATTCATTAGGAGATGCAGATCAAAACTACAAAGAGGCATCATTACACATGTATCAGAAAAACTAAAATAAAAAACAGTGACAAATAAAATTTTTAAAATTAAGAGAAAAAAAACAGTGACAATGCCAAATCCTGCCTAAGATGCAGAGAAACTGGATTTCTCATACATTGCTAATGGCAATGCAAAGTGGTATGGCCACTCTGGAAAATAGTTTGACAGTTTCTTGTAAAACGAAGCATGTAATTACCATGCAGTCCAGCAGCTGTGCTCCTAGGCATTTATCCCAGAGAAATGAAAACTTATGTTCACATAAAAACTTATAGATACCTTTATTGGATTTACTTGTAATAGTCAAAAACTGGAAACAATTCAGATGTCTTCTAATGTTAAACTCTGTTACATTCAGACCAAGGAATACTACTCAGCCAATAAAAAGGAATGAACTATTAATAATACCTGATGACTTAGATCTTAAGGATATGCTTAGTAAAAAAGGCCAATCTCAAAAGATTGCATACTGTATTATTTCATTTGTATAACTTCTTTGAAATGACAAAACTGTAAAGATGAAGAGGAGATCAGTGACTACCAGGGACAGGGACAATGGTGGAGGTGTGTGGTTATACAACAGTAATATGACAAAGTTCCTCTGTGGCGATAAAACAGTTCTATAGCCTGAGCCCACGGGTTCGTGACCTGCCTGGGCAACTTGGCGAGACCTCATCTCTACAATAAATCAAAAATCAGTCAGGCGTGGTAGCGCACACCTGTAGTTCCATCTACTTGGAAGGCCGAGGCGGAAGGATCGCCGGAGCCCAGCAGGTCGAGGCTGCGGTGGCTGGTAGCGGCCACTGCACTCCAGTCTGGGCGACAGAGTGAGACTCCAACTCAAAAAAAAAAAAAAAAAAAAAACCCCGCAAAAACAGTTCTATATCATGGTGGTCATGGGAGCTACATGAATCTATATATGGGGTCAAATTGCATAGGCACACACGTGCACATGCACAAACACACAAATGTGAGCGTAAACATAGTGAAAACTGAATAAGGCCTCTAGTCTAATTAACAGTATCGTACTAGTATCAGGTTCTTGTTTCAATATTGTGCTGTAGCTATGTAAGATGTCACTATTGTGGAAAGCTGGATAAAGGGTTCAAGGGACTCTACTTTTGCAACTACCTATAAATCTGCAATCACTTAAAAATAAAAAAGCATTAACATTTTGTATTGTGATTTTTTAACTTTAAAATAGCTCACACTATTTCCCTTAAATTAAAAGACTAATTTTTCTTTTTTTTCCAGGTGTCTCGGTGCTTGAGGATAGAACTGGTGGACAAGAAGCCGCCGGCACCGAAGACATGAGGCCGAGGGAGCCAGATAATTTTTCTTAAACATTACTCTTTCATTAAGATAGAATTCACATACCATAAGTTCACCATTTGATGTGTACAATTTAGCATTTTTTAGCATATTTGCAAGGTTGTGCAACCAACATCAATATCTAATTTCAGAACATTTTCATTGCTCCAGAAAGAAACCTCATACCCATTAGGAGTCATTCTCCTTTCCCCTCTTTCCCGTGGTCTCTGGTAATCATTAATTTACTTTCCTCCCTCTCTTTCTCTCTGTGCCTCTATATTTATCTATTTTGGACATTTCCTAGAAATGGAATCATATAATATATGACCTTTTGTGTCTGATTTCTTTCACTTACTATGTTTTCAAGTTTCATTCATTTTGTAACATGTATTAGTACTGCGTTCCTTTTTATTGCCAAATAATATTCCATTGTATGAGTAGATCACATTTGGTTTATCCATTCATCAACTGATGGACATTTGAGTTGTTTCTATCTTTTTTGCTATTATGAATAATTCTTCTCTGGTCATCTGTGTACAAATTTTCTATGTGTGATCATATATTTTAAATTTGGGGGTACAGATCTAAGAGTGGAATTGCTGAGTCATATGGTAACTCTATACTTAACTTTTGGAGGAATTGTCAAACTTTCTTTTTTTAATGTTTATTTTCTTATTGTTTTTTAAAATTTATTTATTTATTATAAAGATGTGGGGTACAATTCAGAGTTAGGTATATAAACATTGATCATGCAGGTACCCTTGTTGGTGAGGTATGCCCGTCCCTCCCCTAGCAGTTTCCCTCAACTGCCAGTCCCACCTCCCACCCCCGGCAGGTTTCCACTACTGCCAATCGCTTTCTTATAGCATTATAATTGTTCAAGGTCATCTTATGAGTGAGAACATATGGAACTCAGTTCTTTGTTTCTGTGATAAATCACTGAGTATGATCGACTACAAATCCATCCAAGTTGCTGCAAAGTCCATATATTTGTCCTTCTTTATGGCTGCATAATATTCCATTGTGTATATGTACCATATTTTTTTATCCAGTCCAGCTTCGATGGGCAACATGGTTGCTTCCATGTTTTTGATATTGTGAATAGAGCTGCAACAAACACACATCTGCAGGTATCTTTTTTGTAGAATAATTTGAGTTCCTCCAGGTATATTCCCAATAGGGGAATTGCTGGGTCATATGGAAGGTCAATTGCCAGTTCTTTCAGAAATTGCCACACTGTCTTCCAAAGAGGTTGCACTAGTTTGCATTCCCACCAGCAGTGTAGAAGCATTCCTTTTTCTCCACATCCTCGCCAGCATCTGTTGTTTGTCTTATTAATGAAGGCCATTCTTACTGGGGTTAGGTGGTATCTCAGTGTGGCTTTGATTTGCATTTCTCTGATGACAGTGAGGCTGAGCACTTTTTCATGTGTCTGTTGGCTGCAAGAATATCTTCTTTAGAGACGTGTCTATTCATGTCTTTTGCCCACTTTTTAAAGGAACTGTTTGGTTTTTTCCTTCCTTGTAGATCCCAGATCTTAGGCCTTTATCAGATATATATAGCTGGCAAATATTTTTTTCCCATTCTGTGGGCTGTCTCCCTGCTCTCTTGATGGTTTCTTTTGCTTTGCAGAAGCTCGTTAATTTGATGAGGCCCCACTTGTCTATTTTATTTCTTAAGGTATTGGCCTTTAGGGTTCTGAATAGGAATTGGTTGCCAGTTCTAATTTCCATAAGGGTGTCTCCTGCGCTTTCTAAGATTCTTGTAGTTTGAAGTTTTACATTCAGGTCTTTGATCCATTTAGAGTTAATTTTTGTGTATGGTGAAAGGTAGGGGTCCTGTTTCAATCTTCTGCATGTGGTCAGCCAGTTTTCCCCACACCATTTACTGAATAGGTTCTCCTCTCCCCAGTGGTTGTTGTTGGAGGCTTTGTCGAAGATGAGTTGGTTGAGGAATTGAGGCTTTGCTTCCTAAATCTCTATCCTGTTCCATTGGTCTATATGCCTGTTCTTGTACCAATACCAGGCTGTTTTGATTACTGTAGCCTTAGAGTAAAGCTTGAAGTTTGGAAGTGTGATACCTCCTGCTTTGTTTCTTTTGCTAAGGATTGTTTTAACTATTCGTGGTCATTGATGTTTCCATATGAATTTCTGTATTATCATTTCTAGGTCTGAGAAGAATGATGTTGGTAGCTGAAAGGGTATTGCGTTGAATCTGTAGATTGTCTTTGGTAGGATGGACATCTTCAAACTGTCTTTTGAAGTGGCTGCACCATTTTATCATCAGCAATGCCTGAGGGTTCCAATTTCTTCACATCCTAGTCAATAGTTGTTATTATCTGTCTTTTTTTATGATAGCCATCCTAGTGGGTGTGAAATGATATCATAGTAGTTTTGACTTACATTTCCTTAATGATTAACGAGTTTGAGCACTTTTTCATTTGTATATTTTCTATGGGGAAATGTCTATTCAAATCCTTTGCCCATTTGAAAAATTGGGTTGTCTTTTAGTTGTTGAGCTGTAAGAGTTCTTTATATATCCTGGCTACTAGACTCCTATCATGGTTTGCAAATATTTTCTCCCACTGGGTGGGTTGTCTTTTCACTTTCTTAATGGTGTCCTTTGAAGTACAAAAATATTTAATTATAATGGAATCCAATTTATCTATTTTTTATTTTGTTGTTTGTGCTTTTGGTGTTATGTCTAAGAAACCATTGCCAAGATCATGAAGTTTTACACTTATGTTTTCTTCCATGAATTTAATAGTTTTACTTTCTACTTTAGGTCTTTGATCTATTTGGAGTTAATTTTTTAATATAGCATGAGGTAAGGCCCAACTTTATTCTTTTGCATGTGGAGATCCAGTTGCCCTAGTATCATTTGTTAAAAAGACTATTCTTGGGTTCGAGACCCGCCTGGGCAGCGAGACCTCATCTCTACAATAAATAAAAAAAAATCAGTCGGGCGTGGTAGCGCATGCCTATAATTCTGGCTACTTGGAAGGCTGAGGCGGAAGGATCGCCGGAGCCCAGCAGGCGAGGCTGCGGTGGCTGGGAGCGGCCACTGCACTCCAGTCTGGGCGACCGAGTGAGACTCCAACTCAAAAAAAAAAAAAAAGATTATTCTTTTCCTCATCAAATTATCTTGGCACGTTTGGTAAAAATCAATTGACCGTAAATGTATGGGTTTGTGTCTGTACTCTCAAGTCCATGTATTTATAAAATAAGTTTTTTTAAAGTAATCAATTATTTTCCTTGGGGTCTAACCTGGGACCACTCTGAATAGATTCCATGGCATTTTTGTTCACACGTATGAGCTACCTTTGGTGGAATGCCATGGGACCTCATTTAGGCAAATGAATCTGAAAAAAGGTCTCCAGAAAATGAGAACTGGGACATGTAGTGGTGTATTGGAGAGAGAGAATCTTGGTTTGAAATGAGTAAGACCTGGGTTTAAAAGCTAGTTTTATCCAAAGTTGTGCAGCTTTGAGCAAGTTACTTAACCTCTAGGAGATTAACTACTGTGAAATGGAGATGATGGCAATCTCAGTCTCACGTGGTTGATGTTAGCATTACGAGGCAAAGGTTGGAAAAGCAATAGCATGGTCCCTGGGACACAGTGGATATTTGACATCAAGCAAACTTACAGCTGACACCTGGTCTTGTGGCTCCCTCCCTTCTGACCCAGGATGATCATGTGAGATCAAGAGAGGTGGGCTACTCAGTGGGTACCTGTGCCAGATCCCATGATTCTGCTCCTATCTCCTGCTCTGTGCAGCAGCTATGGTTCCATTCCCCCAAGTTTTCTGTCAAGAGCAGTATGAAGGGTGGGTGAAGAAAAGGAAAATGGCTCTTCACACACATGCTTTTTAGCCAGAAGGGAAAATCTGAGGCAAGTCCAGTAGTAAACCACAGAGTAATAAGGAAATAGTGGTATCTTGTTTTATATATTTAAAGCTTTATTTTCATAGAAGAAACAACATAACTGCATTGCTAGTCTAGAACTCTGTCACAACTGAAGAAATCATGTCTGCTTGGATCAGGAAGACACAGTTCAGGTTCATGGTTTATCTTGTGGCAGTTCCCAAATTATAAGGAAAGGGCCTGGAAGAAAACATACTATCCCTGTTCCAAACAAAGTTTCTAAGCCTAAACCTAAATAGTGATGGTGTCACTAAGGTTCAGGAGGAAGGGGCACAGTGTTTTTTGGCTTTTCATTACTGTGATTAGAGAGTTGGCTGGGATGACTCACAAGACTGCCAAACTGGATTGTTGCCCTAGAATAACCAGGGGTGATAGAGTCTTCCTCAGTCCTCTCCTGCTCCTCTGACTCCTTCCCCCAAACCTACCTCAGCCACTTGGGAGGGAACTCCATTGATGGAACCCTGATTCATTAAATACCCTCTGGTTTGGTTGGCCTCCCCTCTCATCCTTGAGATTATACCCTCTTTCCAAATTCTTCCTTCCCCGTGGCTCTATTTAGATCCCTCATGGCTTTGAGTATTTATTAATGGGGCATCCAGCTCCTGGCTCCTGTTATATAATTGTCAGCTCTTGGGTCTCAGGGAGGCCATATTCAACTTTGTGCTGGTTAAACAGCTTGTGCAGGGCACTGATGTAAAGTGCGTGATACTTGTCCACTGTCTTCTTGTTTGGCTTCTTAATCCTGGGAATTGGCAAGGGTTCCCCAACTATGGAGAAGGAGAAGAGACAAGCATTACAGCCCCCCTCCTCCAACTCAAACTACCCATTCCTCAGTGGGGGCCATGCACTGAAACTCAGTATCTGGGTTTCCTTCCCTTCCTTCGTTCTTTCCCTCTGCTCCAGTCCCATCCTGGCCCTTGTTCTCTGATCACCTAATCTCAGCCATGTTCAAGAGAATGAAGGCAAGCTCAGGAGGGTGCTAAAGGAATGGGTATGAATAGTGATGCTCTTGTGGCAGCTGTTGAACTCTGTCCCATCCATGAATCACAACTCTTATCTGTTTTGTTGTCCTACCCACCCTGCTCTCAACCACACCCCTTGCCCATCCCAGCTGTAAGCCAGGTCCCCCAGGACTTGATGGGTGACTTTGGAGGAGTAGATCAAGAACCAGTGGTTTGGATTTACTGTAAAGCTCACCAACAGTGGTAATGGGTCGATTGAAAGGCAGGAAACCCCAGGATCCACGAGTGAGGCCACGGCCATGGAAGGTACAGAAATTTAGTCCCAGGATTTTTTTGAATATGGCCTGGAAGGTTTTTTGGAAGAACCTTAACCATGTGCCTTCCGGGAAGGTCTCCTGATTGTGAACTTCATTTTCACCAAAGGAATAGGAAGGGACGAGGTATGCCCTGCAAAGAGAAGGACAGGAGTGTGAGCTCTCTGAGGACGCTCCCCCAGCAAATTCCTCTCCAAGGTAGGAAACCTCTCCAACCTCCCCATTTTAGGACAAGAATTCAAGCACCCAGAGATTTCTAAACTCAAGTCCCATTCCTTCTATGCCCCACCCTCCCAACTGAACTCTCTGAGGGGAGCTGCTGTGCTTTGTTCTGTGTGATAGGAAGAAATGAATTTCAGAAGATCTAATGGTCTTCATTGCATCCAGCATCCAGAATGTTATTCCTAACCCGCATATATGGATATGTTACTCCTCTCTTTAAAGCTCTTTCAGAGCTCCTCACTTTGTACCACACATGAAGACATGGCCTTTATGCTCTAGCCCTCCCTACCTGGCTAGCTTCCCCTCTCCCCACTCCTTCCTTGCAATCTACCTAGCCATGCTAAGTGTGCCTAATATTCTCTCATCCGTGTGTCTGTACAGTCTGCTCTCTCTGTCAGAAGTGCCTTCTCTCTGTCTTCATGTGGCTAATCCGATTTTGCCCTCAGTTCCAATTTCATCCCCTTGAAGAAACTTTCTTTGACCACTTCAATTTCTCCCAATGTGAGTTGGTACCCCTCATGTAGTGCTTACCTTTCTTTTGCCCTAATAGTACCCCAGCCCTGTTTTATAGTCATCTCCTTACCTCTCTGACTCCCCCAGTAGACAGCAACCAATTAAAGGCAGGAATTGTGTTGTATTCATCTTTGAATCCCCAGGGCCTGGCACAGTACCCGACATGCCATAGGTCCTCACTGAATGTCTGAGTTCTTTCTCCCTTTTGGTCTGCCTGGCAACTCCTACTAATATTTCAATTCACAAGTTAGATGTTTTCCACCTTTGAAGCCTCTACTGTGGGTCAAAGTCTTTCCATAAATTGGTGGTCTTATGACACTTTGTACACATCTCCATTATAGTGCTTTATTTATTCAACAAGGATTTATCTTTCTATGTGCCAGCACTGTTTTAGGCCCTGAGGATGCATCGGTGAGCACAATGGATTACCTTGTTTTGGAGGATGTCAAACAATAAACCATAAAGAAGTAGATAAACAAACAAATAAATAAAATAGGTGATTTATAAGAAGGTAAGTGCAACAGGAAAAAACTAGAGCAAAACGGTCAGAAGAGACCTTATTGAGAAGAGACATTTGAATAAAGACTTGAGGGAAGTAACAAAATGAGCCAAGCCGTTATTTGGAGGAATAATGTTCTGGGCAGAGGGAACAGCTAGAGCAAAGACTCTAAGGCAGGAGCATGTGGCCTGCTTGAGGGACAGCAAGGAAGCCAGTGTAGCTGTGATGGAGTTAGCAAGAGGGAAAGTAGTGAGTGATGAGGGCAGAGAGGAGAGAAATGGCTAAGGACCAGATTATTCAGGGTCTTGCAAGCTCTTGTAAGGACTTAGGCTTTTTCTCTGAGTGACATGGAAGCCACTGGAGTGTTTTGAGCAGTAACATGATCTGACTCACGTTTAGCAGCATTATCCTGGTGGCAGCTGGGAATAAGGGTGGAGGAGGTAGGAATAGACGCAGGAAGAACAGTGAGAAGTATTGCAATAATCCAGGGGGAGGCTATGGTAGTAAGTTAGGGACCGGTAGTCTAGGTGGTAAGTGATTGGATTCTGCATATATTTTGTAATTATATGTGCATGTGTCTGTCTTCTATATTGAGCTGTGAGTTTGCAAGAACCAGATCTTATTTATTGTTATATCTTAAATGCCCAGCACTATGCCTGACATACAGTAGGTATTCAAAAACTGCTGAATGAATGCATTCTATTTCTCAACCCAGATTATATGCTCTTTGCAGTCATGTTCTTTGCAATCCTCACAGCATCAAGATCAGTGCCTTTCTTGCCCTTGAGGTTCTCTGGACCTGTCAGTTAATTGGCTGATATAGAGTACAACCCCACTTCCCCAGACCTATAGCCTACCAAGGTATCAGGCAGAAAGTAAAAAGACTTCTTTTGTTGTTCTTTCTTCTACTTAAAGTAAGAAAAGTGTCCACTGAAATTATCTGGAATCCCAAACACCCCTAAGGCACAGTGTGAAGTAATGGAGAAAAGGAACCACAGTGAAGAGGGGGTCACCGCTAACAGGTTTCCCAAGGAGGGCACCATTCTGAAGAAGGCTACAGAGGCTTATGGCACCCTGACAAGAGAGCCCTAGAACCAAGGGACCCACCCTGTCTCCAGTGCCAACTTCACAAAACCTTTACGCTGTTTGAGGAAGATGGTGGAGGCTCCTGGCCGGCACATGAGGGCTTCAGTAGCTCCGCCCACCACAATAACCACAGCATTGCCTGAGCTTTTCTGGGTCAGCAAGTACTTCAAGGCCAACTTACTCACTGGACACACACCTGTGAAACCAAAGAGTCAAGTGGCAGAACAAACTTGGTGCCAAAGAATGGGGTAAGGTGTTCCTCCAGGCCCTTCCTGTTGGAGACCGTTCTTTTGTTTCCTGCCTATTACTGTTTCTACCTTTCTTTGACCTCCAACGCCTGGGTTAGCCCTAGCCTAAGGTTGGTCCTTAGGGTCAGCTGCATGCCTTGGGGGTCTGTGCTACTATAGTTGGGTCTACACTGAGTTCCTCTGCCTACTACAAACCATAGCTTACTGCCTTTCAGATCAATAGTATTTAAGCCTATCCCTTCCCTCTCTACCTATGAACTACAGCCGTCTTCCACTTTGCCCAGGCTGACAGCACTGGAGACCTTCCAGACTTCTCTCCTCCAGGGTGATCAGGACTAGCCACCACCCACCCACTTTCTCCCTAAGAGCAAACTGCCAAAAGGGAGCCATTGGCTAAGGTTTCTGGAGCGTAGGCAGACCCAAGAGCCCACCCAAGCCAAATTAAAATGTAGATGAAGGATGAAATGTGGATGACAGCCTGTTGTTCAGCGATAGTCACTGAGTCTTTTATCACTTCTGTCTCCCATCTCTGTTCACCTTCCATTCTCTACTGGGATGGCAGAAATTGCCTCTAGGCTCTAGCCATTGAGAAGAGATCCCAGCTCCAGGGTCATGCCAACCTCAGAGGGAAGCAGAAGCATCATCTGGGACTCTAGTGGTCCCACCTGGCCCCTCCAGATAAATATATCTTACACCTTAATGTTTGGCTTCAGTTGTTTTCTGGTGTCCAGAAGGATAAATATTCATCCAGAGAGAGGGACGTTTGTCACAGTGCTCTAGTTTGAAACCTGGCATGGGGAAGTTGTCCTGGATATTCTGATGGCATCTTATGCAAGGTTGAAGGAGTTCCCAGGAGATGAAGGTCATGGGCCAGGAATGTACTAGCTAGTATGAGAGACTTTAAAATATTATTAAGACATCATGGGATGAAAGCTGCTGTACAAATGACTGGCCAAAAGAGGTCACTTAACATCCCAGAAAGAGTCTGGTGAAGTTCATTCGAGCTACCCCATTCATTCCTGCTTTTCCCTGTATTTGTGTTTAATACTTGGCTTGTCATCCTCTGTTATGCACTTTGGCTTTGATCCTGAAATACTCTCTGGTTTCTCCTCTGAAAGGAATCCTGGTGACTCTTTTTTTTTTTTTTTTGAGTTGGAGTCTCACTCTGTCGCCCAGACTGGAGTGCAGTGGCTGGTCCCGGCTACCGCAGCCTCGACCTGCAGGGCCCCGGCGATCCTTCTGCCTCAGCCTTCCAAGTAGCTGGAACTACAGGCGAGCGCTACCACGCCCGGCTGATTTTTTGATTTATTGTAGAGATGAGGTCTCGCCAAGTTGCCCAGGTGGGTCTCGAACCCACGGGCTCAGGCAATCCACTCACCTCAGCTTCCCAAAGGCGCAGGATTACAGGCTGAGCCACCAAGCCCGGCTTCTGGTGGCTCTTATGAATGCCTGTAACTTCTTCTGCTGCCGAACAAAACCCTACCTCCCAGATCTTGGAAATAATCTGATACTTGGCCACATATTTCTGTTACTGGCCCAGGGTGTTCTAGACTCATTTTCTTTCACCTCTTCTTCCAGCAGGGAGTGACTGCAAGGGTTTATTGGGGTTGGAGCTCTGAGGTAGGTCAAAGAATGAGATAATATCTTATACTCACCCATTGACATCACATATTCTCTTACAATTGGGATCCAGAAGATGCCTTCCAAGGTCCCTACAGAGGGAGTGATGGATGGAAAAATCCGAGCAAAGCCAGTGGCCTCAGTGGCAAAGTTGATGAAGACACCATAAGAGACAATGCCATGGGGGTGGTTGGCAATGATGTAGTTGTGTTTGGGAGAAAGGTCATGAGTCTTCACCAGCTGTTGAGGGAGATTGAGTCAGAGCATTGGCTAGGAAGAAGGAAGAGAGGATATGTGGACTCAAACCCCAGCAGGTAGCCTGTTTCCCTCTGAAAGCCCCAAGTTCCTGTTCACTGGGATATCATAGTCATAGGATTGCCAGGGATCATGATGATCACAAAGGCTAAGCTGGGTTCGCCATTGAGGAAAAGGTTGCTATCCATCTGTCCATCCATCTCCAACCCTTGCTCTGCGTTATGCTTCTGGGCCATGACTTTCACTGTTAGCCACCAAATGACTTGAAAACATGGAGCTGGCTGGGCCTGGTGGCTCAGCCTGTAATCCCAGCACTTTGGGAGGCTGAGGCGAGTGGATTGCTTGGGGCTGCGAGTTCAAAACCAGCCCAAACAACTTGGCAAAACCTTGTCTCTACAACAAAAAAATAAAAAATTAGCCGGGTATGGTAGCGGTGCCTATAGTTCCGGCTAATTAGAAGGCTGAGGCGGAAGGATTGCTGGAGTCCAGCAGGTTGATGATGGGGTGGTAGTGAGTGTGCCACTGCACTCCAGCCTGGGCAACAGAGTGAGACTCCCACTCAAAAATAAATAAAAATAAAAAGAAATAAAGAAAACATGGAGCTGAGTAGGGAGCAAGGGTCTAGCAACAGGGACCGAGGGCAGCCAGAGGAATGGTAGTCACCTTTATTGGGAAGTAATTTCGGAAATACTTCCAGAGGGTCCAGTTTCGTACCCAGGCTGAACGCCTACCACCTGTGGGTACAGAAGGGAAGGGGAGAGCAGATGGGGCATTGCTAGTCCTCCTGCCTGTCCCATAGGTGAATAGTTCTGTCTGCAGTCCTCAGGTCACAAGAGGACTTCTCACACCTCAGAGCTGTAGGTACTGTCCCTGAATCCACTCCCCCAAGACTTAGGAATTCCCTGCTCCTCTGGAGCCAGCCAGAAAGGTGATAGGGAAACAGCCTGAGGCTGGGGGCACCTGCCCAGAAACCTCAACCTCCTTATTTTTCCTGTGCAGTCTGGTTGGGACCTCTGCCCCTCTCCCTTTTCTCCCCTCTCCCATCCTTTGATTCTCCCTCCCCCTCCCTCCCCCTGTAGTTCCATCCTTGGCACAAACAGGACCATGACTGTGCCCCTATCTCTTACCTTGACTGTGAGTTTTCCAATCATAGGCGAGCCAGGCTAAGGAGAGCACAGCCAAGGACCAGAACTTAGTGAACACCAGAAAGTAGGGTATAAGGATAATGGGGATAGCTCCTGAGGGGACACAAAGGGTTCACACCCTTCAGTTCCCTTGAAGTTTTAGTACACTTCTCTTAACCCCGATCTCTAATCTACACTCAAAGAGCAGGGCAAGGCTAGTGTGGGGCCCTTCTCTCCCTCTCCTCCCCAATCCCAACCTCCTACCCACGCCTAGCTCTTCCGTGGTCTTCTGAGCCCTTGGATCTGGAGTTTCTTGATGGCTGAGATCTTAACTGAGGAAACAGCAAAACCATGAAGTTCCCGGTGCGGGCCCTCAGCTGGCATCAAAAGACAGCACTGCTTGGCAAGAGGAAAGAAAAGCACATTGGGCTGGTGGTTGACATCCCCATCCTGGGACCTTGGAAAATTATTTCCAAAAGCTTGACCCTCCTTCCTTTGTTGAACTGCCAAGAACACATATTCCAGTGGAGAAGGGTTGCCTGCAGTGTACAGACGGTTTGATGCTTAGAAGAAAACGCAGGTTAAAAACTGCTTTACTGTGTTCTATTTTGTGTCACTCAATGTTGCAAAGGTTCAGAAAAGGAAAATTTTATTGCTGTTAGCAAAGGGACACAGAAGGCTGTGAAATGCAAACATCATAGATCTTACAGCTGTGGGAACTGAATTCCATTTTAAAATCTGCATTCATGAGAAAAAGGGGCTAAGTACACATATTGTGAACTAAAAAAAAGACCTAGCTAAGGGAATGACTTCTTTGACCAGGTACCACATGATGGCAGATAAAAGTTTCAGAGAAGGGGAAGAAACTCAAGAGTTACCTACCAGTAGGTTTTTTTCTCGCATTTTGAACATAGATGAAAACAGCCGAAAAAGAATGGGCATTGCCCTAAAAAATCATGTTATGGTGTAGAAAAAATTTTAGTGATAGGCTGGATTCTTTTTGCAAGAACTGGCTGAGACAATTGTTGTAAGCATGCTGATTAAATGGGAAATAGTGGTAGGAAAAATTTTATGGGAAACCTACCATAGATAAAAGCCCTGCTACCTCTGACCTTCATGAAGAGATGAAAGTAAGCTTGCCAGTTAAGCTTCAGAAGAAAACTCAGATAAAGTTAAATAAGAATAATTGCTAATTAAAGGTAGTCTAAATGCATCATTTATTTTATATCTTGCTTCAAATAAATTTTGCCTGTATCCTCAGTATTTATAACAGTGACTGGCACATAATATGTGTTCAACAAATATCAGTAGACTGACTGAAAAAGAAAAAAGTAAATGCTTTCTCTTTTCAATAATAAACGCAAATGATTAGTGTTTAGTCAGGATGTATAATGTTATTTAAATGTGACATTATTTAAAAGTGTAGACAGAGTGTGTGTGTCTTTTATCGCCTTCATTTATCCACAAGTCAGTCCTAAAGGCACTCTAAAAGCCCTTACCTCAGTAACACCATTCCCCTAGTGGAATCTACTGAAACTGCAGGTGTGGCCCTACAGGAGACCATAAATGTTTTTGAGGGCAACGCTTTCAGCTTATTTGGGTCCCATCAATGCCATGCATGGTGACAAAAGTGGGATTTAAAGAGATAGGAGGAACGCATTTAAAAGTAGGCAAATGACATACAAATGACCAACAACATGAAAAATGCTCAACATCACTAATCAGGAAAATGCAAATTAAAACCACAATGAGATACTACCTTACACCAGTCAGAGTGGCCATTATAAAAATCAAAAATCAAAGAACAATAGCCTGGTGCAGTGGCTGAAGCCTGTAATCCCAGCACTTTGGGAGGCCGAGGTGAGAGGATTACCTGGGACCAGGGGTTCGAGACCAGCCTGGGCACCTTGGTGAGACCTTGTCTCTACAATGTATCAAAAAATTAGCCAGGCATGGTAGCAAGCATGCGCCTGTAGTTCTGGCTACTTGGAAGGCTGAAGCAGAAGGATCGCCTGAGCCCAGCGGGTCAACGCTGGGGTGACCGTGAGCGTGCCATTGCCCTCCAGCCTAGGTGACAGAGTGAGACTCTCAAAAAACAAAAAGACAATAGAGGTTGGCACAGATTCATTAAAAAGGGAATGCGTATACACTGTTGGTGGGAGTGTAAATTAGTATTAATACAACCTCGATGGAAATTGATATGGGGATTTCTCAAAGAACTAAAAATAGATCTTCCATTCAATCCAGCAACCCCACGACTGAGTATCTACCCAAAGGAACAAATGTTGTTACACAAAAAAGACACCTGTACTCGTATGTTTATCACAGCACAAGTTACAATTGCAAAGATATGGAATCAACCTAAATACCCATAAACTGAACAGTAGATAATAAGAATGTGGTATGTGTATGTATACATATATATGCACACACTATTTAGCCATAAAAAATTTTTACAAAAAGTCTTTTGCAGCAATGTGGATAAAATTGGGGACCATCATCCTAAGTGAAGTAACACAGGAATGGAAAACCATATACTGCATGTTCTCACTTATAAGTGGCAGCTAAGTTAAAGGTCTGCAAAGACATAGAGAATGGTATAATGGACATTGGAGACTCAGAAGGAGGAGGGTGGAAACTGGAGGAGGAATAAAAAAATCACCTATTTTGTACAATGTGCACTGGTAGGGGTGGTGGGTACACTTAATGCCCAGACTTCTTCACCACTATACAATGCATCCATGTAACGAAAAACAATTTGTACCCCCTAAAGCTACTTAAATTTAAAAATAAAAATGTAAAGAGATAGGAGGAGCAGAGGTCAAATGTGGAAGACCTAAAACTCATAGAATGAGTTCTGTGACACAAAGCAAGGATATCTGAGGAAGGAATAACAAAAAACAAGCATTTGTGTGTGACACTCCCTTAGATATTATGGCCTTGACACCAGGAGATGGTTCCATTTTCTCTTGTCCATGTTCAAGTGAGGTGTCCTGGAGAGGATATCAAGGAGGAAGTTCATAGAGGTAGGCTCCTAATTTAGTTTGTTTTGAAGATGGCCAAGCCATTGTAATAGATGTGCAGTGGTATCTCGTCATAATCTTAATTTGCACTTCCCTAATAGCTAATGATGTTTAACATTTTTCATGTACTTATCTGCTTTCTGTGTATCCTCTTCGGTAAAGTGTTCAAATCTTTTGCCCTTTTTTCAATTGGATCGTTTGTCTTCTTACTATTGATTTCAAGCATTCTTTATATATTTTGGATACAAGTTTTTTGTCTGATATATGATTTGCAAACATTTTGTCCTAGTCTGTGTCTATCTTTTCATTCTTCTAACAGAGTCTTTCTTAGAGCAAAAGCTTTTAATTTTGGTGAAGTCCAATTTATCTATTTTATTTTCTTTTAAGGATTATGCTTTTGGTGTCAAATCTAAGAACTCTTTGCCTAATGTCAGGTTATAAATGTTTTCTCCTGCTTTCTAAATGTTTTACAGTTTTCGTTTTACATTTAGATCTATGATCCATTTTAAGTTTAAAATTTTCAGCTTTATGAAGGTATAACTGAAAAAAATTATGTATATTCAAGGTGTACAATGCAAAAATTTGATACACATATATATTTTGTAATGTTTACCATAATCAAATTAATCAACACATCCACCATCACAGTTTACACTTTGTGTGTGTGGGGGGGGGCAGGAGGTGAAGATATTTAACATCTACTATCTTATCAAATTTCAAGTAAACAATACAGTTTTACTAAGTATAGTCACCATACTGTACACTAGATCCCCAGAATTTATTCATATTTTTTTCACCATTAGTATGGCATTAGCTGTGAACTTTTCATATATGAATTTTATTATGTTGAGATGCATTCCTTTTATATCTAATTTTTTGAGAGTTTTTATTATAAAAAGATGTTGAATTTTGTCAGATGCTTTTTCTGCACCTATTGAGATGATCATATGATTTTTATTATTCATTCTGTAAATGTGGTGTATTACATTTATTGATTTATGCATGTTGAACTATCTCTGAATCCCAAGGATAAATCTCTCTTGATCATGGTGTATTATCCTTTTACTGTGCTATTGAATTTGGTTTGCTAGTATTTTGTTGAAGATTTCTTTTGCATCTATGCTCATCAGGGATATAAACCTGTAATTTTCTTTTTGGAATATCTTTGCTTGGTTTGGTATGTTTGAATGTACTCCTGCCTCTTCAATTTTTTGGAAGAATTTGAAAAGAATTGGTGTCTCTTCTTTAAATGTTTGGTAGGATTTACCCATGAAGCCATCTGGTCCTAGGCTTTTCTTTGTAGGGAGTTTTAAAAAATTACTAATTACATCTCCTTTAATAATTATTGACCTGTTCATATTTCTTGATAGGTTGTATGTGTCTACAAAGTCATCCATTTCTTCTAGGTTATTCAATTTGTTGGTATATGATTGTTTATAGTCATCTCTAATGATCCTTTGTATTTCTGTGGTATCAGTTGTAATTGTCTCTTATTTTTTATTTTATTTATTTGATAGTCTCTCTTTTTTTGCTTGGTTAGTCTAGCTAAGGGTTTGTCAATTTTGTTTATCTTTTCACAAAACCAATTTCTTAGTTTTGTAGATTTTTTTCTATTGTCTTTCCAGTCTCTGCTTTATTTTTTTCTGCTCTAATCTTTATCATTTTCTTCCTTTTGCTAGCTTTGGGATTAGTTTGCTTTTTTTCCTAGTTTCTTGGGAAGTAAAGTTAGGTTATTAATTTGAGATATTTTTTTCTTTATGAAGGTATTTATCATGATAAACTTCCCGGCTAGCACTACTTTTGCTGCATCCCATAAGGTTTGGTATGTTATACTTTCATTTTTTCTTTTCTTTTCTTCTTTTTTAGTTTTTTTGATTTTTTTTTAATTTAAAAAATGTGGGGTATAATTCAGGATTAGGTCTATAAGTGGTCATCATACAGGTAAAGTTTGACCTCCCTTTAGTTCCCACTTTGCCTGGTTTGATATCAGGTACCCTTACTGATGTGTTCCCCCCGATTCCGGCAGTATCCCGCTACTGCCAATCCCTTTCTTATAGTATTATGGTAAATGTTCAGGGTCTGCTTATGAGTGAGAACATGCGGTACTCTGTTCTTTGTTTCTGTGATAGATCACTTACTATGATAGACTCTAAATCCATCCAAGTTGCTGCGAAGTCCATATGTTTGTCCTTATTTATGACTGCATTATATTCCATTGTGTATATGTACCACTTTTTTTTATCCAGTCCACTTTCGATGGGCAGCACGGTTGGTTCCATGTTTTTGCTAATGTGAATAGTGCTACAATAAACATGTGTGTGTGGGTGTCTTTTTTGTAGGATGATTTGAGTTATTCTGGATTTATTCTCAGTAGGGGGATTGCTTGGTCATATGAAAGGTCAATGTCTAGTTTTTTTAGAAATCGCTACACTGTTTTCCAAAGAGGTCGAACTAGTTTGCATTCCCACCAGCAGTGTAGAAGCGTTCCCTTTCTCCGCATCCTCACCAGTATCTGTTGTTATTTGTCTTATTAACGATGGTCATTCTTACTGGGGTTAGGTGGGATCTCAGTGTGGTTTTGATTTGCATTTCTCTGATGATTAGCGAGACTGAGTGCTTTTTCATGTCTCTGTTGGCTGCCAGTATACCTTCTTTTGAGAAGTGTCAGTTCATGTCTTTTGCCCACTTTTTAATGGGGCTGTTTGCCTTTTTCCTTTCAGCAAATTTGAGTTCCTTATAGATCCTGGATGTTAGGCCTTTGTTAGATATATAGTTGGCAAATATTTTTTTCCCATTCTATGGGCTTACATTTTCATTTTCATTTGCCTCAAGATTTTTTTTTAATCTCTCTTTTGACTTCTTCCTTGACTCATTCATTGGCTGTCCAGGAGTATGTTGTTTAATTTCTGCATATTTGTGAATTTTCCAAAATCCCTCCTGTTATTGATTTCTAGTTTCATAGCATTATGGTCAGAAAAGATACCTGATATAATTTCAATATTCTTAAATTTGTTAAGACATGTTTTATGGTCAAATGTATGATCTATCCTGGTGAATGTACCATGTGCACTTGAGAAGAACGTGTACTTGTATTCTACTGCCGTTGGATGGAATGATCTGTGTATGTCTGCTAGGTACATTTGGTTTATAGTGGTATTTAAGTTCACTGTTTCCTTGTTGATTTTCTGTCTGAGCTATCCATTTTTGAAAGTGGGTATTAGAGTCCTTTACCTTTATTATATTGCTGTCTATTTTTTCCTTCAGTTATTTTGATAATTGTTTAAAAATATTTATGTGCGTCAGTGTTGAGTGCATATATATTTACAATTGTTAAATCATCTTGATGAATTCACCCCTCCATCATAATATAGTGACCTTCTTGATCTCTTGTGACAGATTTTGACTGAAAGTCTATTTTGTCTGGTATAAGTATAGCCTCTCTTACTCTTTAGATTACCATTTACATGGAGTAATTTTTTCTATCCCTCCATTTTCAGCCCATATATGCCCCTATGACTAAAGTGAGTGTCTTGAGGCAGCATAGTGTTGATTTTTTTAAAAAAATCAATGCTGCTACTGTGTGTCTTTTTAAAGTTTTAATTTTTAATTGTTATGGTTACATAATTTTATGGGGTGCATGTGATATTTTGATTCAAGCATACAATATGTAACGATCAAATCTGAGATATCCATCACCTCAAAAATTTATTTCTTTGTGTTGGGAAAATTTCAAATCTACTCTTCTAGCTATTTTGAAATATATAATAAATTATTGTTAACTATAGTTGCCCTATTGTCCTATAAATAACTAGATCTTATTCCTTATACCTGTCTGTATTTTTGTACCCATTAACTAACTCTCTTTATCCCTTCTCCCCACTACTCTTCCCCAATACCACCATTCTATTGATTACCTCCATGAAATCTATTTTTTAGCTCTCACATATAAGTGAGAACATTATTTGACTTTTGGTTGGAGAATTTACTCCATTTACATTAAAAATAGTTATTAATAAATAAGGACTTACTAATGCAATTTTGTTAATTGTTTTCTGTTTTGTAGACCTTTTGCTACTTTCTTCCCCTCTTTCTGTCTTCCCTTGAGATTTTTTTTGTAGTGATGTGCTTTGATTCCTTTCTCTTTATCTTTTGTGTATCTACTAGAGATTTTTTCTTTGTGGTTACCATGGGGCTTACATAAAATATCTTATAGTTATAACATTCTATTTTACACTGATAACAACTTAGCTTCAATTACATATAAAAACTCTCCACTTTTACTTATCCAAACCCTATTCATTTTATGCTATTGATTTTACACTTTACATATTTTTGTATTGTGTGTCCATTAACCAATTATTAAAGCTGTAGTTATTGTTTCACTCTTGTCTTTTAGTTTATTCTACAGTCAAAAGTGATTTACACACCACCATTACAGTATTAGCATATTCTGAATTTGACTGTAAATTTCCCTTTACCAGTGGGTTTTATACTTTTATATGTTTTCATGTTGTTATTTAGTATCCTTTCATTTCAACTTGAAGAGCTCCCTTTAGCATTTCTTGTAAGGCAGATCTAGTGATGAACTCCCTCAGTTTTTGTTTGTCTGGGAATGCCTTTATCTTTCCTTCATTTCTGAATGACAGCTTTTCTGATTATATAGTATTCTTGGTTGGCAGTTTTTTTCTTTCAGTACTTTGTATCACACCACTCTCTCTTGGCCTTCAAGGTTTCTGCTGAGAAGTCTGCTGATAGCCTTATGGAGATCCCCTTTTATATGATTAGACTTTTTCTCTTGCTGCTTTCAAAAGTCTTTCCGACTTTTGACAATTTGATCAGAAAGTGTTTCTAGGAATTCTTCTTTGGGTTAATCTTGCTGGAGAATCTCTGAGCTTCATGAATCTGGATGTTCATTTCTCTCTCAAGATTTGGGAATTTTTCAGCCTTTATTTCTTTAAATAAGCTATCTGTTACTTTTTTTCTCTTTTCTTCACCTAAATTATGGAACTCTAATAATGCATAGATTTATTTGTTCAAAGGTTCCTTAGGTTTTCTTCACTGTTTTAAATTATTTTTCCTTTTGTTCCTTTAATTGGCTAATTTTAGATCACCTGTCTTTGAGTTATCAGATTATTTCTACTGCATGATCAGTCTGCTGTTGAAACTCGATCTTATTTTTTTTCAGTTATATCATTGTATTCTTTTTTTTTGAGTTGGAGTCTCACTCTGTTGCCCAGACTGGAGTGCAGTGGCACGCTCCCGGCCACCGCAGCCTCAACCTGCTGGGCTCCAGCAATCCTTCCGCCTCAGCCTTCCAAGTAGATGGAACTACAGGCGCGCGCTACCATGCCTAGCTAATTTTTGATTTATTGTAGAGATGAGGTCTCACCAAGTTGCCCAAGTGGGTCTCGAATCCGTGGGCTCAGGCAATCCACTCACCTTGGCCTCCTAAAGTGCTGGGATTACAGGCTGAGCCACTGAGCCCAGCCTATCATTGTATTCTTTAGCTCTAGGATTTCTGTTTGTTTTTTTTTAATGGGTTCTATTTCTTTATTGAACTTCTCATTTTGTTCATGCATTATTTTCCTGATTTTGTTTAGCTGTCTATCTGTGTTCTCTTGCAACTCATTGCACTACAGGATCATTATTCTAAATTCTTTGTCATGTCATTCATAGATCTCCACTTCTTTGGGATGAGTTATTGGGAGCTTCATTCATTTCCTTTGGTGGTGTCATGTTTGTCTTATTCTTTGTTATTCATATGCCTTTCATTGGTTTCTGTGCATTTGAAGGAGCAAACTCCTCTTCCAGTCTTTATAGACTGGTTTCAGCAAGTAAATACCTTGTCTTGTTGGGTCTCCAGGCTGATGGGATTGTATCCAGGATTGTAGTCAAGTTAAATTGGAACTATGTTATTGGTTGATGCTGGGTCTGCAGCTGGCAGGTCTGTTACTAGGGGCTTGAGCGAGAGCATGGATTCTGTCTGATCCCTGGGTAGACTGGACTGCCTCCAGGACCTTGGTCAGTAGGGCTGCTAGTGGAACACGAGTTGCCTTAAGGGTCTGCAGTTGGGTCTGTAGATGGCGGGCCTGTTCCCAAGTGCTTGGAGAGGTGTGACATCCTCCTGGGAGAGCTGGATCATTGGGTGGGTCTTTGGACAGGTAAGACAGGCCTGGACTGTGGCTGAGAGAGGCTAGAGCCAAGTCATAGGACGCTTCAAGGTCTACAGCCAACAATGAGATCTGCAGGCCTGTCTCCAGAGGCTGGTTAGGTGTATCTCCTGCCAGGTTTCTGGACGGATAAGACTGCCTCTGGACTATGGTTGAATGGAGCTAGAGCCAAGTTACAGAGCTGTTTCAGGAACTGCAGTGGGATCAAAGTTGGCAAGCCTGCTTCATTTGACATGGACAGGCTTGACCCCCAGCAGGTCCCTGGGCAGGCATAATTGCTCTCATAACACTGCTGAGAGGGACTAGAGTTGAGTTAAAAGGCCACTTCAGGGTCCACTGCTGGGACCAAGTTTAGCAGGCAAAGGCTGACTTTGTCACCATTTATCATATAGCTAAGAAAAAGGCAGAGATGGGTGTGACACCTCCTGGATCCCTTACATGGTTTTGGCAGCAGAACCAAAGCCAAATGATGTTATAACTGAGTTTAGAGGGGGACAAGGTCAGGTCTGTAGCCTGTGCCACAGTCAATGAGCCTGCCACCTGGGTGTGGGCCTGCCCTCTCAAAACAGCCTTCCTTAGTCTTGGACTCCAAGAGGGTTTTGCATTATTCTACCTGGGTCCCAAAACTCCCACAATGACACTTTGGACAATGGATGGTTGCCAAATTCTTGTTGTTCTGGAGAGATGCAAGCTGGAGACTTCTCATTTTGTCATCTTGTTGACATCAGTCTCGAGTTAATTTTTTAGAATAAAATCTGAGGTTTTAGTCGAGGTTCAGTTTGCTGCATATGAATATCCAATTGTTCCAACACCATTCATTGAAAAGATGATGTTTCCTCCATTGAATTGCTTTTCTGTCTTTGTCAAAAATCACTTGACCATATTGTATAGGTCTATTTCTTGACTCTCTATTCTGTTCCATGGATTGATGTGCCTATCCCTTCACCAATACATCACTATCTTGATAACTATAGTCTTATACTAAATTATAATAAATTATGCTAGTTATTGTAGTTCCTTTGTTTTTATATACATTTTTAAATCAGCTTGTCTATGTCTACAGAAAATTCTGATAGTTCTTTTTAATTAATTTTTTATTCAGAAAAAAATTTAGATCAACAGAAAATTGGCAAGAATACTTTAATAAAATAACTTTCATCTACGTCTACCCAGTGTTAACATTTTAGATTTGATTTACTTTTATTTTTTTGCTTTTTTATTATTTTTTATTTTAATGTAAAGATGTGGGATACAATTCAAGGTGATTTATTTTTAAATATAAAAATATAAGTATACACATATATGTTTGTATTTGAGAATACATTGCAGAGATCACAGTCTTTTGCCTCTAACTACTTTAGTGTGTCTTTACCAAGAACAAAGATATTCTCTCCCCTTATAGCATCCCAATGCTATGATCAAATTTGGGGAATTTAATATGCATGCAATACTGTTATAAAATATAATCTGATTAAGATTTTTATTTGAATGGCAATACATTTGTAGATCAATTTAGGGAGAACTGACTTCTTTACTGTGCTGAGTTATCCAATCTATGAGCATGATATGCCTCTAATTATTTAGATCTTTTATTTTATTCATTAGCACACTATAGTTTTCAGCCTATGGGTCCTGGACATGTTTTGTTAGATTTTTTTTTTTTTTTTTTGAGTTGGAGTCTCACTCTCTTGCCCAGACTGGATTGCAGTGGCCGCTCCCGGCCACCGCAGCCTCGACCTGCTGGGCTCCGGCGATCCTTCCACCTCAGCCTTCCAAGTAGCTGGAACTACAGGCACGTGCTACCATGCCCGGCTCATTTTTTGATTTATTGTAGAGATGAGGTCTCGCCAAGTTGCCCAGGCGGGTCTCGAACCCATGGGCTCAGGCAATCCACTCACCTCAGCCTCCCAAAGTGTGGGATTACAGGCTGAGCTACCGAGCCCGGCTGTTTTGTTAGATTTATTAATAAGCTTTTTATTTTTTAGAGGTGTTCAAATGGTATTGTTTTTAAAATTTCTATGTTCAATTGTTCTCTGCTAGCATATAGAAATGTGACTGATATGTATGTATGATCTCGTATCCTGTGACTGGCTAATCTCATTTGTTAGTTCTTTGAAGTTTTTGTTTTACTTAAAATAGATTCCTTGAGATTTTATGCACAGACTATCATGTCACATGAGAATAAGGACAGTTTTATTTCTCATTTTCCAATCTGCATGCCTTTATTTCTTTTTTCTTCTTGCCTTATTGATAAGATCTTTAGCATACTGCTGAATACAAGTGGTGAGAGTGAATATCCTTGCTTTACTTCCAGTCTTAGGGAGAAAACATTTTGCCTTTCATCACCAAGTGTAATGTTAGCTGTAAGGTTTTTTTGTAGATGATTTTCATCAGGTTGAGGAAGTTTCCTTCTGTTTCTAGTTTGCTGAGATGTTTGATCATGATTCAATGTTGAAGTTTGTCAAAGTTTTTTTCTATATCAATTGATATGATTATGTTTTTTTCTTCCTTAGATGGCTGATATGGGGTTTCCATTGATTGGTTTTCAAATATTTGCACTTGCATTTCCAAGTAAAGTTCACTTGGTCGTGGTGCATATTCTTTGTAAGGTATTGCTGGATTCAATTTGTTAATATCTTGAGATTTTTGCATTTATATTCATGAAGGATATTGGTCTGTAGTTTTCTTTCTTTCTTTTTTTTGTACTGTTTTTGTATGATTTTGGTATCAGGATCTGGCCTCCTAAATGAGTTGGAAAATGTTTATTCCTCTTCACATTTTTCTTTAAAACGTTTGGTAGAATTTGCTGTTGAAACCATCTGGACCCAGAGATCTCTTTTTCACCAAGGTATTTAACTTTCTAAAATTAAATTTAAAAGTATTTAATAGTTATAGGTTATTTATTTCATTTTGGGTGAGTTTTGATTGTTTGTGGTTGTTGAGGAGGTCTCCAAATATAATTGATAATTTTTTCAATTTCTCTTTTCAGTTCCATCAGTTTTTGCTTCATATATTTTGAAGTTTTATTGTTTGATACATACAAATTTAGGATAGTTATGTTTTCTTACTCAATTTACTCTTTTTATCATTACATAGTGTCCCTCTTTATCCCTGACTCTGACTTTGAAAAATTGCTGATGACTACTAGCTTAAGTTAAAGATGATACCAATATGAATCTAAGTGGGTCCTTTCTTCAAATTATCTTTGATTCCTCTCACTTGCTCACTTTCCCCACATAGTAATAGTCAATATCTATTATACATATCATATAAAACTGTTTCACATAGCATATTTTACTTAATCTTCATAAAAACTCTATGAGAACAGTAAACATTATCATTTTGTGGGTGAGGAACTGAGGTTAAGTAGTTCCAAGGTCACACAGCTAGCTGGTGGGTGAGCCAGGGTTGAGAACTCAGCTTGTCTTGGTGGTCAGGCTGTACCCCTGACCACTAAGCTCTAGCTATTGTTTCCCTTCAGGTACCAATTTCTGTCAGTTCTGCCTTCCAGATATCTTTCAAATTATTGTTTCCCACCTCCATGCTACCACCTGGTTCAAGCCACCATTATCTCTCCCCTAGATGCCCACCTGTCTGCTAAATAGGTTCTCTGCTTCCATTTAAGACATGGCGCAGACAGTGGATTAATAAATGCAAGTCTGACGTTGTCACTGTTCAGCATTTAGCCAAGAACATGGCTGATTTGTCAAAGAAGCATACATGTGCTTTGTGATTTTTAATGGGATCCAAATTAATTACAAATATAAGAATCTGTGGGAACAAATGGTAATTTAACAATTCACCTATTAACATGGTTTCCCATGGCTCTGAGGGTAAAGTCCAGTGGACTAACCCTGGTTTAAAAAGCCCTGCATTATTCAGTCCCTGGTCACTACCTTGTTCTTTGCATTCCACCAGAGTGTTCTTTCCATTTCTTCAACGAATTCTGCTCTCTGGCTTTAGGGCTTCTGTGTATGCCGTCCCCTTTGCCTGGAAGACTCTTTGCTCAGCTCTTTGCCTGACTAGTTTCTATTCATCTTTTAGGCCTCAGAATAAATGTTACAGGTTTAATATTTTGAGGTCATTTTTTGCTTCTGTCACCTTCCTCAAAAAAATCTCTCCTATCCTTTCTCCTGCTTCTATCCCCATTGCTACTGCTCTGGTCTAGGACTTGATCAGCTCTGCTCTGGACTGCAGCTCTTTGTCTGCTTTTCATCTGTTGATATTTTCTCCTCCAGTCCATTTTCTATCCTACTGACAGACACTTTTTAAAAGTACAATCACATAATGTTGTTTGCCTCCTTCAAAACCTTCGGTGTCTTCCAACTGCTGATAGAATAAAGTCTGAACACATTAGCCTGGCATTCAAGGCCCTCTTGACCTAGCTCCAAACATACTCCTAGTCCCATCTTTCAATACATGCACTTACACCCCTTATGCTGCATCCCAGTGTTTCTCCAAGTGTGGGTCCCATATCATTGTGGGGACACTAGATGATCTGAGGTCATGTATGAATGAAAAGCTATTTTAATGTATAGTGACTAAAAACAAATTCATGATAGTGATATAAAATTTCCTGTTAAAGTACATCCATTTAGGCTGCAAAAATGAGCTGATCTGAAAAATAAAAAAGTATGTTAAGTAATAATAGCATAGGTAGTGCACAGCTGTGGAACCAGAATGCGCAACACAAATGACTAAAGTATGAGAAACAGGGCCAAACCACCTTGGTCTACTTCCCATTCTCTCAACTCACCATGTAATTTCACATGTCTATGCTTTTGGTAATTCGGGTCCCTTATTTTGACTACTCTCTCCCCATCTTTCTGCCTATCAGAATTCTCTTAGCCTCCAAGGCTTACCTCAAATGACACCTCCTTGATATCTCTGTAATCAGAATTAAGGGTTTCTTCCTCTGCACACTCTCAAGACATCTGGCCCTGCTTCATTTTGTTTGCTGATGTAATTAGTAACTCATATGTCTGGCCCTCTCCCTACTAGACAGTAAGCTTCTTGAAAACGGCCTTTAGCATGGTACCAAGCACATAGAATGGCTCATGATAAATATTTATTACACTGAATTGTAGTACAAGGAGAAAGTTCAATTTCAAAATTCTCCAAGTGGTAAGTGAAAGTTAACAGGAAGAAAATTCACCAATGCCCTTATTCCAAACAGAAAGACCTTCTGAAATTATAGGGTATGCATGCCATGGGCAAGTATGCTACAGATAAGGCTATAGGTAACCAGTTATTTCCAGAGTAGAGTGAAAATCTATCATTCTTAGAGGTAGAAAAAGCACAGGTGGTACAAAGTGACGACCTAAATCTCAGTGTTGGCAATGCCTGACAAATCTAGTCAGTTGGCTCAATGCCTTGGGAAGTCCAAGAATATGGCTGGTTTGTCAATGAGGAATTTCTGTAGCTTTGTCATTACTTATTGGATCTAAATTAACTATAAATATAGAACTTGTAGGAGTAACAGATAATTTAATAATTCAACGAACATTAACTAAGCCTACAAAATACAAATTGTCTGTGCTAAGAGCCATGGGGTCTGGAAGGCAGAGAGTGAAGGCAGTAAATATAAAAATGATGAAAATGATGCAGCATTCTGTTCAGCATTTAGTATGCATTATCTCATTTAATCTTCTCACAACCCTGATAGGTAGATAATTTTATGATCTCCATTTTACAGATGAAGAAACAGAAGCTCAGAGAGGTCAAGCTGTGGGGCGGGGGGGAAGTAGGTAGCATTTGTTGAGTCTTTATTATGTGCCAACAGCTATTTTTAAGCAATTCATGTGTGTTAACTCATATTAATACATGTCGAAAACAAAGTTATTGCATTCCAGAAACTCTAGGCCTCTTGTGGAGGGTACGATTTTAAAGTTGAATCTTGGAGGAAACGTAGGATATTGTCAGATGGATTGGTGACAGAAGAGCCCTCCAAGCACAAGGAAGAGCTTGAACGAAGGCTGGGAGATGGGAGAGTCTGAGGCCTGTGAGAAACACCATAACCTGCAAAACTACAGGAAGCAGGAGGAAGCTGTGGAACAGATGAAGCTGGGACGGAGGCTGGGGAGATTAGGCCTGATGCTGAAGGGAATGAGAAGCCAGTAAACATTATTAGGCAGAGAAGTAGCATAGTCATATCTGTGTTTCAGGAAGAGAATTTGGGATAATTGTGAGAGCAGGAGAAACTACAGGCAAGGAGATCAGCTAAGAGTTTCAGTGATTTAGATGAGAGATAACAGGAACCTGAAATAGGCTACTATTTCTCAAACTGATTTGAAAGATAATCACAGAAGTAGAATCTTTAGTCCAAGCTACTGATTGCACATAGGGATGATAGAGGGGCGAGTAGTGAAAGACTCCTTAATGGAGAATGTGAGAATACTGGGAATGCATCAAAGTCATTATCTGCTTAATTTTCTAGGACCTAGTTATCATTATTCTTCCTGAGGTGCAATGAAATCAGAATAAAAGATGCCTGCCTCAGTCAGTAGTGGTTGTCACTCCTCTGTATGTCAAGTGGAAAGGTTGGCAATGTCTTATGAGATGATGTGGTTGGGCTTCAAGTAATGTCAATTGCTATAATTGAAAGAAGAAAATTAACACCTATTGAGGATTTTCTCAACTCATTGATTTTTAGAACGGTTTCTAGAGGTAGGTACTATGCTGTTTGTATTATGGTGGAGGGTAAATTACTTGCTCAAGGAAACATAGAAAATAATAGAGACTTAATTGCATAAGTTCTCATAGCAAGTAAGTGGCAGAGCTGGTCTGTCTAATTCTCAAGACGATGTTTTATTTTCTATAATACCAGGAATCACAGAAAGAGAGCAGGCTCACACAAAAAAAGGATGTATGAAAGAGAGAGAAAAGAAGAAGTGGACTTAAAAATTTCTGCTGAGGAAGAAGAAATCTGGAAGGATCATCAATTTAGTGTCGAGCTTGATCTTGCATGAAATATAATATTGATAAGAAATGGCTCCTGTTCTCATGGAGCCTATTGGGTAGAGGGGCCAAAAGATAGGTATAAGAGCTACTACTCAGCCTATTCTTACAAAATGCTCCAGACTTTCAGAGGTCATGTAAACTTAGGTTGACTGGAAAACATTCCAGAAGAGATACAGTGTGAGTAATATCTCAAAGGAGGGGTTGTCCATGAATAGTCCAGGAAGAGCCATCATGGTATCTTTCTAGAGGAAGAAATAGTTGGAGTAGAGGTGAAGGAGAGGGAGAGTATATTTCCTGTTTATTTGGTGAATAGATTGCCTGGAATACAAGCTTCATGTAGGGGAAAGGTAGTGGGATGCGCTGGCAAGAGGTTAGTGCTAGAGGGTGAAGGAAGACTTTGACTGCCCAGGTTAACACCTTTGTAGATCATCATGTAGGCAAGGGGAAGCACTGATTATTTTTGAGCGGGAGAGAGATATAATCAAAGATGCTTTTGAAAGACTCTTCTAGGAGCAGGCAGTAGAATAGATTGGAGTGGGTGGAGACCAGAGGCTAGAGGCGCAGGAAAGAGGATATTGCAATAGTTTAGGGAGATGGTGATACAAGCCCACAAGAGACAGATGGAAAGCCATTCTCCAAATGAAATATGGTCCTGAGAGGACATCCTCTTAGGACATTCCTGGGCCCCTCATTTTCCTAACTGAGGGCTGGAACTTATCAAAGGGGTCTAATTGAGGAAGTTAAGGGAAATGCAAAGGTAAATTAAAAAGACTAGAAATAAATGCATTTACAAAAATATTGCTTCCTTCTCTTGATACAGCTGAAGTCAAGCCATTGATGGGCTCAGTGTGATTCGATTTTAATATGGCTTAATAATTCTACCTTTTGGGGAGCATGGAGCCCTCTGGAAGTCTGGTGAAGCCTATGAACCCCTTCTCTGAATAATATTTTTAAATACACAAAATGATATATGTATACTTACAAGGTAAATCCATTATGTTAAAATACAGTTATTAAAATATCACCAAAAATGTGACAAAGTGACACATGTGCTTCTTGATTTATGCATTAAATGGCCATCTCTAACGGCAGTGCCAGTAACTACTGGAATTTTGAAGTAGTAATGAACATATATGAAATGCCTGCAATAACTGTAATATGAAATGCAAATGTCTATGATGCCTATTACTGACAGTCACAGGTACCGCTAACATTTTGTGGTTTATTGCCTACATTCATTGTTGAGAGAAGAGCTATATTTCAATTAGAGGTTAGTGGGGAAAAAAAGAGGCAATTTTATCAAACCCAACTCAAAGTCCTCCCCCACCATCCACCTTGACTTCTTGGTCTATAGGACCCTCGTTAAGAATCTCTGCTCTAAGAGTCATATAGCCTCCCTTGGAGTAGAACCAGCTGCCTCCTCCCTGCCCCATCCTTCAGGATGACATTATTTCTCCTCATTCAGTTTTCAGGCTTGCCTCTTAGTTGACCACCCACAAATCCCTGGTTTCTGCCTGGGAAAAGCTAGAAGCTGTCACCTTTTGCCTAGCACTGATAGCTGCCATGCCATGAGTCCACTGAACAACTGGCCCTTTCTTAAAATTCTGCCTAATAAGTCACTCAGGTAGCCCTCAGATTCTCCACAATTCTCTCAAAATAATATTAGACTAGAAAGTCACCTCACACCTAACTAGTAACACCAACTCTGCATGCCACCACTGCCTCTGCCCTATCCCTGAATATGACTCTTTTCAGTTAGTTCATAAGGAACAGCTCCTGAGAAGGCTGGGGTGATCTTTAAACCAGAACAGCTGCAGCCTCACTCCTGGTCTTTGTCAGCCCAGTCCTTCCCAGAGGGTGGGGACCAACCAGATGTTCTCTTTGGAACCAGGCTCATCTGGGGAAGCCTGGCCTCTTTCTTGGTTTATTCCCTATGTGCTCTCTAGTCCTTAGGGTTCACTTACCTAAAAATACGTAGACTGGGAGCCACTGCAAAACAGAGAGGGTTTGGAGGCCCTCTTGAAGATCCAGCCGGGAGAAGAAGGCCATAGTCATGGTACTGTTCTGTTATGGCAAGAAGCCTAAGCAGAAGGTCAAAATTTCTTAAGCTGAGTTGATTATAGATACTTTGCTATAATCTTTTATAACCAAGTCTGATTAGCTGCTAGGGTTTTGTCAGGCTTGACCAAACCTTTCCTCTAGTTTTCCCTGCTCACTGCCCCGCCCCAACCTCCTACACACACATATCAGCTTGCAGATCAGACTATCGAATTGATCTTCCCAATACACATTCTTTCTCCATGTGCACCTAATTGCAGTGAGGCACAGATGGCCTTGGGGTGGTTCTAGCTGTGTGTGTGTATGGGAGGATGGTTCCTGATAAATTAGTGCAGGAAGAGAGAGTAGTTTAAGTCTCAAATAGGACCTCTGAAAAGCACCTGACCACCTTTCCCTGCTTAAGAAAAGGGACCTGGCAGCCACACTTGTGTCTGCCCTAGAGTCTACTCTTTGTCTCTTCTACTGAGAGCCACCTAACCCACTAGAACTGTTTTTCTGCACAGATATCTAGACTTTTCAGATTCTTCTCTGTGCTTCTAGTCCCAGGGGCTCTGTATCAGTGGTCGGATATTGTATGGCAAAGTGGGAGAACCATTGAACAGAGAGCAGACCTGTCTTCCAGTCCTAATTCCACCACATATGACACCTTTGGGAATTGCTTCACCTCTCTAGAAGTCAGTCTGAGCATTCATTGCTGGAAGGCAGTATAGTGATTAGGGGGATGGATTTTAGGTCCAGATATCTGGGGTTCACATCTCAGCTCTGTTACATACAGGTTGGTAAACCTCTATGCCTCAGTTTCTCCATCTGTAAAATGGAGACAATAATAGTACCTACTTCATAGGGTTGTTCTGAGGATTAAATGAGTAAATGAATGTAAAGTGCTTAGCACAGGGCCTGGCACACAGTAGGCACTGTTTTTTGTTATTACTATTTGCTTGGTTCAATTAATGTCTATTGAACTTCTATGTTTCAGGTGGAGGTTTGCTTTTGCACATTAGCCTTTGAAAAATTAAAGATTGTCCCCAGGTACCAGACCTCTGAATTTACTTTTTTCTGTCACTATTGAGTGACTACTGTTTGCCAGGCACTATTGCTAAGTGCTGAGGTTTCATTGAGGAAGAATACAGACATGATTCCTGGCTTTTGTTTTGTTTTGTTTTGAGCTTACAGTCTAGTGAAGGAGGAAGGTATTAAACAAAACAAAACAAAAACATAAAAATGTCTGTACACTTGAATTTGTGACATGTCCAGGAAAAAACCAATACCTCCAGCATAAGGCCTTGAGTATAGAAGGTGCTAAAAAAAGTCTGTTGGATATAATTGGAGGGGTTTCTGGGAAAACCAAATACAAAAATAGCATCAAGAGTCCTAAAGGGAAAATTACTCCCTTTTCTGGGGAGATTAGCAGAACGCTGTCATCCTCCCACCCCCACTCTGCTTTGGGCCTCCCTGATTAGATTGACTAATATGATTCTTCAGAGTTGAGTTTGGGGAAATTTTTGGTATGCCAGGGTGTGCTGTCATTGCCCCATGTATCCTAGATGGCCACCTGATATGCCACCCCTTCCTCCTCTTCCTCCTCTTTCTCCTTTTTCTTTTCTTCCTCTTGGTGTAGCTGGGGTTCTCAAGCTGCTTCTTGGGGCTGTTCAGCCACATAGACAATAAGATGTATTGGAGCATGTCTGCTCAGAATTTGCAGAGGAGGAGGGAGAAAGGTAAGTGAGGCACGCCTGTCTTTCTGAGGGAAGGCACAGATGTGAAAAGGTCTGGAGCACAGGACAAACAAAACTCACAATGTCAAGAGCTCCAAGACCCCTTACAGATCCATTCCTTTCCACTTTCAGATGGGCAAATGCAGGAGATCTAGAAAGGGCTCAAGGTGATGCAGGGCTCCAGAGGCAGGCAGGGTCAGACCGTTTTCCATACGTCTCCCTAATATCTGGCTCCAGTGAGGAAGACCAGGTCTCCTGGTACCTCAAGCAAGATGGACTGGCAGTGTTGGGCCCAGACTCTGATTTGCAGTTCCTTTCTCCCCAAAACAGAGAGCATGCTGACTGAGGTGGTGCTCTCTTTAGTCAAATGGACATAAAAATGAGGGAACACAGAAAGACCAAGAAGAGAAGTAGGCCAGAGGAAACCCTGAAGAACCAGCACTCATGATTTCCCAATCTCAGTTCAACAAACTAACAAGCAAAAGCTTGGCTGCCTCAGAGTAAGCAACAATAAAGGAAAGGTTGCCAAGAAGCACAAAAGCCCTGTTGATTTGATTTGCAAATGTTTAAGGTTGACATGATTCCCACCTCAAGAAACTCACAGTCCAGGGTTGGAAGTAGATGTAAAAATAGACACCTGCATGGGGTGCTGTGGGGTGCACAGAAGAGAGAAGCACCCATCCACCTGGGGAGGTGAGGGAAGGCTCTGTGGAAGGCAGCAAGCTGGAGTGAGGAGAAGTGGACTGGACGAAAGAGGCCTGGAAGGGAAGTCCAAGAAAGATTGCAATGAGCTCACCAAACCAGAAGAAATGAGAGTCTGGGACAATCTGGACCACTAGAAAACTTCAAAGAAGCAACAGAAAGACAAAGAGACAAACGGAAGGAAACAGATCAATGGGACTTGGAAGCTCAGAAAAGATGGTAGAAGCAAGGGTTGCACTGAGAAAGAAGCAGCCCCTGACTCATTTCCAGAAAACTTTGGATAGCTGAGGTTTTGCCATAATTAGTTTTCTTCTGATATTCTCCCTGTTATATGGTTAGATATTGCAATTTCGGTTCAGTGAAAAATATGAATGGAGAACCTCTTTAATGCCAAACACCAGGTTAGGTACTCTAAAAGGAACATACCTAATGCCTCCATTCACCAGATTTGTATTGGGGCCCTACGTATTATAAGTCTGGTATTGTTCTAGGTTTACAAGTGCATGTTGGGGTGGGAGGGGCAGGGAATGAAAGAAGTGCACACATCATCAGCACAAGGATTGAGGCCATTGGGTAATTACAAAGGAGACAGAAGGTAAGGCTAGTAGCTGTGTGACCTTGGATGAGATACTTCTCTTTTTGAATCTCAGATTCCTCATCTGGTGAGAGGGATTAATCATACTCATTTACTGTGAGATTTAGCAGCAATGTTAGAAAAGCTCCTTGTGCAGTGTCTGCCACCCGGGAGCTGTTCAATAGTGCTGGTATTCAGCTATGGGAAGTGGTATTTGCAGTGGGCTCCCACAGGTTGAGAAGTGGGGAACGTGATATTTCCTGTGGTAGCCTACTATACACTGCTTTGGTGCAGGAGATAGTTTAGTTTGATGGGAGCCTCAGGTTCGTGGAGAGAAGAAGAAGAGAAAGTTGGAAAGTGGCAAATAGGGATGTTCTCCTCACAAATCTCTTTGTGTCTCGAGGTCAGTGGGTCTAGAATCTAGTAAATGCAGACCCAGGAGTGGTGGTTGGAGGAGGGGCCCATGGAGGCAGAGGACAGGGGAGAAGAGGGAACTTTTGAAATCCCCTGGAAGCATTAGTGATTGGCTCACTTCTCAGGGTAGACAAGGACCCTGGAGAACAGTGGCCTTCAGGGTCTTAGTTCAGGCTAGGGCGACCAACACTGCCTGTTTGCCTGGACTGAAGAGTTGCCCAGGATGCTAGACTTTAAACCAGGATGGCCTTGGGCAAATTGGGACAGTTGATCCCTCTAGTTCAGGCCTTGTCACTGTCTCCTGGACTACAGCAGGTTGCTGCCTGCCTGTCTTCCTTCCTTTGGTCCCCATACTGCAATTACAGGAGTTGCTGCCGAAAACAGCTCTTACCATCAAATTTGGACCCCAGAACCCGGTCCAGAGTGATTTCTACACTGGTTTCTGCCTTTCCTGAAAGTCTCATTTCCCATCACTTTCATACCACACCAGATACAGCCTTGTTCCTCAAACAGGAAGTGTCCTTTCCTACTCTGTGCCTTTCCCCACAGCACTACCCTATCAGCCTGCCTTACTCCTACCCACCCTGCAAGGTCAGTGAAAATGTCAGTGAAAATGTCTTCTGAGACTCTACCTGCTCTCTCCTTTTGGTTCCCAAAGTACATTATACATATTTTGGGAGAGCACATATCAGGGTTGGGAGTTTGGGCCCCACCTGTATAGACAGTTTCTAGTATGCTTGGTGTACAGTAGGTTTTTGGCATATATATTTTGAATAGCCAGTATATTCACGTTTCAGAATTCACAGGGAACTATAGGGTATTCAGTGAAAAGTGTCTTCCCCACTCCTGGCTTCTAACAACCCAATATTTCTTCCTCTTCCAGGGATATTTTTAGAATGCACAAGCAAATAAGGTGATTTACTGAATAAAGAAATGAGCAGTAAAAACCTGGAAACAATTCAATGTTCAAAATCTGGGACTGGTAAGTAAGCAATTATACAGCAACATTATAGACTAATCTGCAGTCATTAAAATTTTATAAGGTATACTCTGTAGTACTATATGCTAAGCTTTAAAAGAAGAATATCAAGCAGACCTCCATATTAAATGCACTTGGCAAAAAATTGGTCTCTTCATTGATAGACTGGAATGATCTATCAGTCTGAGAGAGACATGATTGGTGCTTTAAGGTTCCAAAGGGATTCAGAGTTTTCTTTTATGTAGTTGTTTGAATATGAAAAGAAAGAGGTTGGATTATTATGAATCTGCCTGATGATGTATGATTCATGATGGGACTCATTCATTCAATAATTCATTCAGCAAACATTTGAATGCTTGCTTTGTCCAGAGGAAAAGCCAGAAACAATGCTGAGCTTCATAAGATGAGCACTCAGTAGGTGATGGGCCATAAGAAGTTCTGATGGAGAGAAAGGGGTGGAAAACGTGATGAGTTTATTTTAAGACTGTGGAATTTGAGTTCCCTTTGTTCACCGAGATGAGCTGTGTAGCAGATGATAGGATAGGTCTGGGAGCTCAATGAAATAGGTCAGGGCTAGTGATGCCTTCATTATAGATGTGGTCAGGGAAGCCAGAGGTGGAGTGGCGCTTACCCAGGGAGAAGATAGACAAGGAAAGGGGAAGGCAGATTAAATAAAGCTGATGAGGAAGTCTTTCTGCAAATCTCTCAATCCCTCTGAGCCAGGACCAAGGACAACAGGATAGCAGAGGCTGTATCTGTTGCTGAATGTTGAAAGGCCTCAGAGTTCACGCAGATATTCTTCCTCCCAGCTCCTGTTCTCCAAACCCCATGCACTCATGGCCTGGGTCTGGTCTTAGTTGTCCTAGAAGGCCTGGTAGATAATGGGTGCTTTGGCTTAGAAAATATGTATGAACTGGGTGTGTAATCCCAGCTACTCGGAAGGCTGAGGTGGGAGGATCACTTGAGCCCAGGAGTTAGAGATCAGCCTGAGCAACATAGTGAGACTCCATCTCTAAATAAAAAATGAAAAACCCCCTCCCCAAAACGGGTGTGGTAGGATGTGCCTGTAGTCCCAGCATCTCGAGAGTCAGGTTGGAGGATCGCCTGCAGTGAGTTATGATCACACCACTGCACTCTGGCCCGGGCGACAGAGTGAGACCCCATTTAAAAAAAAAAATAAAAGAAAAAACATGTAGGAACTCCTGAGTGAGAGGCTGTTTAAAAGATTTATTCGAACAAAGCCCAGCTAGGGCTGGATGGGGAGAGCAGGTGGGCTTGGCATTGAGTGCAGGGATGTTCATCTACATGAGGAACATGGAGTCCCAGGAGGAACAGGTTTCTGAGGTGAGGATTTTCCTCAGTGAGCAGGTCTCAGAAGTGCTTCTGAAGGGGCCAGCAGGCTAAGCTGATGTTGCTCGAAACTTGGACAGAGAAAGGAGAGGGGTTATCCCCAAAGCAGTGGTGCCACCAAGAATTATTCCCTGTATGTCCTCAGGCCAACCTGGAATCCAGGCCCAGCTCAACCACTTAGAGCTTAGTGGTCTTTGGAAATCACTTCTCAACTTCAATTTCCTCTACAAACTGAGGCTATAATAATATCTACCTTGGGCTGTTGTGAGGATTAGAAATATGATATGTAAATCTCCTAGTATATAGTAGGTGCCTAATACATGGTAGCTATTATTTTGATTCTTGGTATTTTACTAGCTTAGGCTGGCCTAAGACATTGCTCAGTTCTCTCTTTGAGGGATTTGTTGCCAGCTGGAACAATACACTGAGACTGAAGACTTTGCCCATCATCCTTTCACGTACCTTTGTCAACATTTTTTTTTTTTTTTTGAGTTGGAGTCTCACTCTGTCGCCCAGACTGCAGTGCAGTGGCCGCTCCCGGCCACCGCATCCTCGACCTGCTGGGCTCCGGCGATCCTTCCGCCTCAGCCTTCCGAGTAGCCGGAATTACAGGCATGCACTACCACGCCCAGCTGATTTTTTGATTTATTGTAGAGATGAGGTCTCGCCTGCCCAGGCGGGTCTCGAACCCGCGGACTCAGGCAATCCGCTCACCTCGGCCTCCCAAAGCGCTGGGATTACAGGTTGAGCCTCCGAGCCCGGCCGTCAACATATTTTACACATGTATACCTGGCAGATAGAGATGTAGAAACCAGTTCTGTTTCCACTGTACTAATAATTCTCTCCTTTGCTGGTTGTTTTAGCACACAAAGAAAATTATGTCATAAACCTTTGGCTGGTGGTGATGTCTACAAGATAGATTGAGAAAGCATGGGAGGGGCAGGGTTAAAATAAAGTTGCGAAACCCTGCACTGAAAAAACAGAGCATCCCCTTCTCCATACCTCTAGCTTACCAAAAGCTTACTACTCTCACTCCTTATTCTTGGGTCGTGCTTTATAATTGTTCAAAGTGTTTTAGAGTATTTGTTTTCATTTGTTCCACATTCTGGCCTGTGAGGTTAGTAGGGCAGATATTGACTACATCTTGGAGGGGCTAAGATAGTGGCAGAGCTGAGACTAGATTCCATGGTTTCTTGTAAGGAAACATGAGTGAACTGTGTGTGCCCAGTTGAGTTGCACCTTGGATGAGTGGGTTAAAAGGAACCTGTGAGGAAATGATGTGCAGGTGCTGGGGAGAGCTATTTTGCAAGGAGACAGTGGTAACAATACCCTATTGCTGTAGGGTGTCAAACAGAATTGGGTGACGATGTGTCTGTGGTGCTGATGAAAAAACTGGAGGCCCAGAGTAAGTGGAGGAGGACTTTCTGGGGTTTGGATGACACAGAGAGGTGGTTGTAGTTTCCCAAGTTTCCCCCTTTTCAAGTTGTTTTAAAGCACAGAAGGCTTCACCTGGGGTCACCCAGCTTGGGAGTGGCAGAACCCCAAGAATGGAGACTTTAACCAGGACTCTACAGCTCTAACTTCTTGGGCTTGAAATCAGCTCATGTCCAACTCCTTACCCCGTCTTTCTCACGAGAGTGTTAAGGGGAACAAGACTGGAAAGGACATAGTTTGTAATGGCACTAAAAGAACTAGTGACGGCCAGGTGTGGTGGCTCGAACCTGTAATCCCAGCACATTGGGAAGCTGAGGTGGGAGGATCACTTGAGACCAGCCTGGGCAACATAGTGAGACTCTCTCCCACCCCCCACCTATAAACAAACAAACAAACTAGTGCCTGGCACTTCTCTCCAAGTCTAATTGGCTTCCACGTGAGAGCCACAGCTGGCAAACGCATTGGTTAAACTGATCTGTTAGTTCGCACCAATTTTTAGCCGTGACTGAAGTCAATCGCTGACTTCATCTCTCAGAACCAGTTTCTACTGTGAAAAATTAAGGCTGTGAGAAAGAAATAAGCAGCGTATGTGAAAGCATTCTGCAAACCATGAAGTCGTTTTAACGTTGGGAGCTCTAAGTTCTCGTTTCCGGGAGTTTGCTAAACCCAGCTCCCTCTAGGACCCCGAGAGGCCTCGCCTCTGGTGGGAGTAGAGAAGGTGGTGCTTTTTCGGGTTCTCTGTCCGGCAGACCGCGCCGGGGAGGAAGTGGAGGAGGGTGCGTCCGCTCGCCGCCTGCGTCTCCTCATCCTCCCAGCTGAGGGGGTTGGGGGGGGTGCTGACATAATCTTTTCTTTGGTGAGTCAGTTAAGAGGAATTTCTAGAGCTCCAAGGATGTTGAAGTGATGGTTTTCTTTTGGCTTTTCAAAGCTGCTTCCTCTTTTCAGCAGCTTTAAGACACAACGAAAAGCACAGCCTAGGGAAGCACAGGGAAAATGACAGCAACGTAACACCTCTGGCTCTGCGGACTTGAAGAAATCAAGCTTTGCAGGGTCATTGTATTAACAGTATGGAACGGGGCCTGGCACATACTAGGGGCCCAAAACCTTTCCCCTTTGTTCATTTCCTTGCTCTTCGGTGTGGACAGACTGCAGTCATTCAGCCAACAAAGAGCGCGTATTCTTCAGGTGCCTGAGCTTGTTATAACAGCTGCCATTATTCATTTAATTCTCACAGCCCAGGAGATGGCTTATCTACTACATACACCGAGGACAAAGCAGTTCAGAGAAGTTTTATTGCCAAGGTCATACAACCTGCAATTTCTAAAACCAAGTTTCAAACTTCTTAGATATTAGATTGTGTGAGGGGGCTTAATTGAGCTGGACCTTCTGGAAGGACCAATCTTAAATGAACTTAGATTAAGGAGGCCACCCAACCTGACAGAATGAACTCAGGGTGGAGTTTCAAGAGCAGGAAGTAGGCCATTGCTAGAAGCAGCCTGGCAACAATAGGAAAAGACTGAAAATGTTGCATGCTTCCCAGATCCTTGGGGGATTTAATCTGAGCTCTCCCAGTTTCAGGAACTTATGTTGTGAGGGTGAGATAACTCCTTTATTAAGCAGTATACAAATAGGTTATTGGCAGTCCTTTGTCATCCCCCACGAAACACAACCTCCTCCTCATCGCCTGACAGCCCTTCTCATATCACCCTATAAACAAGAAGGAACTGAGTCTCCTTCGCAAACCCCTCTCCTAAGCTAGACTGCAGAAGCTAGAATCGGAGGACTGAGTCATTTTCCTCTTAAAAGAAAACCTCTGTACCAAAGACACAGAACAAAAGTGTTTTCTATGCAGATCATTTGGTTCAACACGTGGCTACTTTTATAGGATGCCAACCCAAGAGCTGAGGACATTGTTTTTTCTGTACCCCAGACCAGAAAGTAGGTATCTTACGATGTCATCTGTGCTGTCTCCCTCCTCCAAACCCAGTTACCTGTGTGATTGCAGGCAATTCACTAAGTAGTTAACCAACCAACCACCACAGCATGTTTACCTAGTCCACTAGTTCAAATTGTGCTAGGTATTGCACAGCATAGACAAGGAAGGCCAATTTAAGAGCTAGGCTGAGGCTGAGGCTGGTCTTCACCCTAATGGTTGTGGCAAATGTTTTCATGGGAGTAAAAACCCTGGCCTCAGATACACACACAAGGATGACTCTTAGAACATGTTGCTGGCCTCATTTCTCCTGGCCAAGGCAAGGAGGACTGGATAGACAAGATTAGGAAACAGACTCAAACCCTGTATGATCCATTCACCTATAGCTGTAATTCCTGAAAATAGTGTTGTGTGGCAGGGAGAGTGCTGGCATTTGTGATCTCCCCTTGTAGAGTTCTGGGTTATTTCATGGTAATGAGGTGTTGCTCCGTATACAACTTCACACGATATGCCCACTAGGAAGGAGAAAGCCTCGGCAGCTCTAATAACTGAGCAATTCACTGCACAGATCAAAGAGAGATAATTGGTATCTCCCCATAAGCCCCAAGACCCCCAGCTAAATGCCTCTGCTCTCCACTCAAAAAACAAACAAGCCAGGCTCGGTGGCTCAGCCTGTAATCCCACGCCTTTGCGAGGCTGAGGTGAATGGATTGCCTGAGCCCGCGGGTTCAAGACCCGCCTGGGCAGGCAAGACCTCATCTCTACAATAAATCAAAAAAATAAATAAATAAAAATCAGCCGGGTGTGGTAGCGCACGCCTGTAATTCTGGCTACTTGAAAGGCTGAGGCAGAAGGATCGCCGGAGCCCAGCAGGTCGAGGCTGTGGTGGCCAGGAGCCGCTACTGCACTCCAGTCTGGGCGACAGAGTGAGACTCCAACTCAAACAAACAAACAAATAGCCAATATCCATATTTCTTGCACAGGCTCATGTAATAGAAGGGGCTTTTATTATTTTTTAAAGAGAATTCATACAGTCATTAATTATACAGAGCCATGTCTCAGTGTTCTTTTCTTTCCACTTAAGAAATTAGAATACACCATGATGAGGATGATAATGCCAAAACAAGATTACTGGCTTATCATCTAGGGTACAAATACACACTTAATCATTTGACACTTGATTGAGCGCAAAGTATGATTTAACATCTTTGCCTTCATCATACATAGCTAAAGCAGGAGTCCAGGGAGGGGAAGACTGCATGGTTTTCCTTGGCAGGGAAGGCGTGCACCCTGTAGTCCTGCTGTATAACAGGACGATTAGCCCATGTTCTGTCTGTTGCCATATCCCCGAGGATGGGTGTCCTTCCAATCATCCCACTCCCGAGCTCTGTGGAGTGCTTGCTCATCATCCTCTTCCTCCTTTTGTTCTTGATCTTCCTGTTGCTGAGCTGCTTTTTTGAACTCCTCTAAAGTGGAAAAATGAGAAAGGGAGGTGAGAGATTGAGGGAATGTTAGTAAGCAATGTTAGGGGCCTCAGCTCCATCGAACATAACCACATGCAACGAGAACAGGAATGTAGCTAGCTGCCTGGCCTGGGCCCAGTGGAAGTGAGGAGAGTACTCATATTACTTGATATAGCACATGTTAAAAAATAGTAAGGAAGGATGTTTTGAGTGATTTCCACAGGAAGACAAAAACATAAAAGGGGCCCCTTAGAATGAATTCTATTTTGGAAAATGATTACTGCCAAAATGGCCAACACTCCCCCACCCCTAAAAAAAAAAACACTACCACCACCACCATCAGGAAATCCCAGCAATCCAAAAAATATTTATGATTTGTGGATTGCCAGGGGGTGGGACTGCAGGTGACTTTTCCTTCTCCATTCATTTTCTTTATTATCATTATACAATTTTGTGTGTGTAAAATTGAAAAGCACAGGGCAGTTTGATCTACCAGAAAAGAATAACCATGTGTTATTTTATACGTGACTGAAACAGGCTCTGATGTCCAAATGGCACTTACCATGCTGTGTACACCCAAAAGAAATTAAACCAAATGCTACATCTATCTTTTGCGTTGTTTTTTTCCTATGTGAGGTAAAGCAGCATTTTCCCAGCTACCCTGGGTTTTCCTATGAGAAATAGTCTCATTACTATGATAAAGAACAAAGTATATGGGGATCTGATCTTTTCTAACAGCTTAACAGTCTGGTGTTAACCCTTTATTATAAAAGATAGCAGAAACCACACAAACACACATATATATTTATTAAACTGATAAGAACAGATACTACACTTGATCTTAGCCAAAAGTCTGAGAAGTTATATATATATTTATTTATACAGACACTTGTTATACATATATAAAAACAAATTTTTATGAGCTGGCCTTATAGCAATAGATCTCCTTTACCTCTCTGTGTGCATCATACAAATCACAACTCATCTTCTCCTGCAAAAGTAACCACAATACCCTTTTTTACAGTAATAACTTCCTAGACTTTATTACAGCCTTATTACCCAAGTGTGCATCACTAAATACCATAGTTGCCCATTTGTACATTCATTTTATTTAATCAATGATTATTTTTATACTGTTGCACAACCATCACAATCCAATTTTCAAAATTCTATAACCCCCCAAAGGTCCTTGTGCTCATTTACAGTTAATTCCCATTCCCTCCCTTCCCCCAACCCATGGAACTAATAATTTACTTTCTATCTCTATAGAGTTGCCTATTCTGGACATTTCATGTAAATGTGGTCTTTTGTGCCTGTCTTCTTTCACTTAGCATGTTTTTGAGGTTAGCCTTGCCTACTTAAAAATATTTTGATATCTTTTAAAATCTACAGGTCCCCCCTCCATGCCTTTCTTTCCTTACAAGTTTTCTACTGAAGAAGCTGGGGCATTTGACCTGTAGAGTTTCCCAAAGCCTGGATTTTGCTGATTGCATACTCAAGATGCAGTCTAACATGTCCTTTTGCATTTCCTGCAGATTGGCAACTGGATACTGAAGCTTGATCTGACTCAGATTTGATCCCTTCAGCATGATTATAGGTGGTGCTGCGTTCCTTCATCTGCTATGATGTTATGAGCTGTTGATGCTCAATGCTGGGATCCATTAATTTACTGAGGGTTTAAAAAATGCAATATTCTTAATGTTAACATTTTTTTTTTTCGAGTCAGAGTCTCACTCTGTCGCCCAGGCTGGAGTGCAGTGGCAGGCTCTAGGCCACCCCAGAGTCAACCTGCTGGGCTCACATGATCCTTCTGCCTCAGCCTTCCAAGTAGCCGGAACTACAGGCACGTGCTACTACACCCAGTTAATTTTTTTGACATATTGTAGAGACGAGGTCTCACCAAGTTGCTCAGGCTGGCCAGGAACCTCTGGGCTCAGGCAATCCTCTTGCCTCGGCCTCCAAAAGTGCTGGGATTACATGCTTGAGCCACCACATCCAACCAACATTTCTTTTTTATTAACTGGAATACATGCATAAAAAGAGGCTTCCCCTCATCAACTATTATTCAATTACCCAGCAAAAAAGATAATATAAGTACTTGATACTTTCCCTTTACCACTTATCAGGAAAATAAATGGGTTCCTTATCATACTCTGAAGTTAGATAATTAATTTTTGTCTTAAAATATAATTATGAACTCATGGATTTAAACATATTTGATGAGTTTCAACCATTTGCAATTTTTAAAAATTTAAATAAACTTTTTAATTGTAGAAATTTTAGATTTACAGAAAAACTGAGAAGATAGTAGAGTTCCCACATATCCACATTGTTTCCTCTACTGTTAACATCTTACATTAGTATGGTTTATGTGTCACAACTAATCAATCAACATTGAAATATTAACAACTTAAGACCATACTTTATTTAGATTTCCCCCAATGTCCTTTTTCGGTTCCAGGATCCCATCCAGGATACCATAAGACATTTAGTCATCTGTCTCTTTAGTCTCCTCTGGCCTGTAACTGTTTCTCAGACTTGTTTTTTGATAACCTGAACAGTTTTGAGGAGTACGAGGGAGAGCCCCCCAAAACTGGAATTATCTTTTGGAGGGCAGGCTCCTTGTAGTATACTTGGAATTTGTTCCTCTGGATCAAATGGTCAACCAAAGTTTTTATCTGGAAGTCTCACAATTTGTGGAAGAAACATCCTGAATTATGACTGGTTGTTCTACCACGACAATGCACCTGCCCACACCATGCTGAGTATTCAGCAGTTTTTGACCAAAAACAGCATGACCCCTGTGTCATACCCTCCCTATTCACCAGATCACGCCCCGAGTGACTGTTTTGTTTCCCTGATGAAAAAAAGTCCTCAAAGAGAAACATTTTGCCGATGTGAAAGAGGTGAAACAAAAAGGCATCAAAATCGACGAGTTCAAAAACTGTTTTGAGCAGTGGAAAAGCATCTCAATAGGTGTATCGCCTCAAATGGAGAGTACTTTAAAGGTGACTGAAGTTTACATATGTAAGAATACATATTTTTAAATAACTACATTCCAGCGATTTTTGGGTCTCCTCTCATACTTACCAGGTACTTTGCAAGATGTCCCTCAATATGGTGTTGCCTATTTTTCTCATTATTACATTTAATGCTCACTACCAGTCCTTATGTCAATGTCTCGCTATCATTTTGGTATTCTGAAGCTCATTCTCGAGCAAAATCCTCAGGAAGGGATCATGGGAAGAATATTTCCTGAATTCCTCCATATTGATAAATGTTTGTACCCTTTATACTTGAAAGTCAGTTTTACATGATATAATGTCCTTGCCTCACAGTTTTTCCCTTTGAGTGTCTTAAATATCTTCTACTCTCTTTTATTCTGGCACAAGGTAAGGGTGTTGAAAAGTTTGAGGGCAATCCCTCATATATTACCTGCTGTTTTTGCTGAGATGCCCGTGGCATTTTTCTTTAAAGTCTAGTAATTTTATTAGAATGTGTTTTGTTGGTCATTCTGGGTCAAAATTCTCAGGTACATGATGTGATTTTTCTTATCAAGTGACCATGGTACCCGAGTCCATGCTGGTCCAGGACTTGGCACTTAGGCTTAGCAGAAGCCACACCTGGGATGAGGGAGCAGCCACACCCTCCTGGTGCCTGAACAAAGGAATTGAACTTTGACTCAGGAGAGCAGCTGTGATCATGGTGCTCTAACCTGTGTGAAGCGTGGCCCTCGGCCTTCCCAGGGAAACATAGCCTTAGCTCATCTGTACACCATGCTCTTTGGGCTGAACAGCTGCAGCACCCCACCTTCCTGGATCTGGACCAGTCCTCTGGAGTCTGGGTTGCTGAGATGCTCCACCTCCCTGGGGAGTGAACTCAACACTGCCCTGCTCCCTGCACCCCTGGAGCCCAAGCAACAGTTGTGCTTCACCATTCCTGGGTTTTTGCTGCCACTGCAGCTGGTCTCACAGAGCCTGGGCTACTGCTATGTCACTGTGACTTCAGGGTCCAGAGTCGCCACTATGCAGTAATCTCTCTCCTGGTGCCCGAATTGCCACTGTGCCCTGCTCCCTGGGGCCTAAGCCTCTGAAACACCCCTTCTTCCCCAGAGCCATGACACTAAGGATCAGAATCACAGCTACACCCTTGTCCCTGGGCCCAAGCTACTGGGGAGTACCTCAGAGTCACAGTGCTGAATTTAATGGGAGAGTTGCATCCACTGTGCCTATGAGCGTGAACCTGTGCCCACATCACAGGTGCTGTAGTAGTTCAACAAGACACTGAGCCTGGGATCCCAGCTCCACAGTTACTCTGAGCACCTGTGCCCTGGAACACAGTGCTGCCATGTCTGCTGTGGGCTGTGTCACACTCAACACCAAGAGGAGTTCCCTTTTTTAGATTCCAGGAATGTTTCTTTAACATTAGCTTTCAGCATTTATTCTTTTTCCTTGCTTTGGTTTTCTTCTTCAGATAATCCCATTATCCATATGTCAGGTTTTCTTTAATATCTGTCACTTATTCTCAAATTGTTTATCTCTGTTTCTTTTAATTTCACAAATTTTCCTTCTTTTGATCAGAGTAAGATATTTTCCTTTTTTACTATCATTGTCAATATTCAGTATAAATTAGTAAGACATTTTCTGTTGTGTTCACTCATTCTTGTTTCCTTCTGCTTTAGCCTTCATTTCTGAAATGATTCTTTTTCATTTTCCCCAAGTTGTTGCCACATTTTTGAGTTTTCTAATACTGCTTTACATTGTTCTTTCATGCCCTATGTTATTTCTTGAATATCTTCCAATTCACTTTTAAATATGTTTCAGATTTGTTCCGCTTTTTGAGCATGTGTTTCTGGGGTGCTTTTGAGTCTTTTTTCCCTTATAATTTTGTGTTGGATTTGACTTTGATAATTTTCTGTTCATTTTTTCCACTTATATCTCACATACCATAAAATTCACCCACTTAAAAATGTACAATTCAGGCCGGGGTTGGTGGCTCAGGCTGTAATCCCAGCACTTTAGGAGGCCGAGGCGAGTGGATTGCCTGAGCCTGAGGGTTCAAGACCAGCCCAGGTAACTTGGCAAGACCTCGTCTCTACAATAAATAAAAAATTAGCCAGGGATGATAGCTCACACCTGTAGTTCTGGATACTTTGGAAGGCTGAGGCTGAAGGAGCACCAGAGCCCTGCAGGTCAATGCTGGGGTGGCCGTGAACATGCCACTGCACTCCAGCCTGGGCAACGGAGTGAGACTCCAAAGCAAAAACAAAAAAAAAAAACAAAAAAAATACAATTCAGTGTTTTTTTTTGTATATTCAGAGTAGTACAACAATCATCATCTGTTGTTCATTTTTATGTGAAATCACAAGTTTTCCCAAACTTTCAGAAAGAAGCATGGTTCAGGGTAGCTTTTCTATTTCACAGAGGCTCCCTTTCTGCTGTTTTGATGTAGATTAAAGGAATATGATGATTTGCTTGATTAGAGTTCCTAGTTCTGGTCCTCTCTCCCACTTTAATGTGGACTTTTTCTTTCTTTCTTCTATTGTTCCTGTCCTGGTTAATTTCAATCTAACTCTCAGGATTTCTCCTCAGTGTGGGACCCTGTCCTGGAAGGGAAACCAGGTGGATCAGTTTCAAGAGTTTCTTCAGTTTCAGATCCCTTTCAGACCTTCTGACTATGGGTCCCTTGTACTTACCTCTCCCATTTTCAGCTACTGTTCCTTTTTTTTTTTAAGTTGGAGTCTCACTCTTGTTGCCCAGGCTGGAGTGCAGTGGCATGCTCATGGCCACCACAGCCTCAACCTGCTGGGCTTAGGCAATATCTCCACCTTAACCTTCCAAGTAGCTGGAGCTACAGACGCATGCCACCACACCTGGCTAGTTTTTGTGATTTATTGTAGAGACGAGGTCTCACCAAGTTGCCCAGGCTGGTGTTGAACCCCTAGGCTCAGGCAATCCTCTAACCTTGGCTTCCCAAAGCACTGGAATTACAGGCTGAGCCACCGTGCCTGGCCATAGTTACTGTTCTTAAATTGGACTGCCACACTTTTTAGTGAACATGCTGTTTTGGAATTCTGTTTGTCAGGTCTTTCAGATGGCCTATTAACTCCTGCTTTCTCCTACACACGTCAATAACCTGTGGATCTTGTGGCTATGGGTGATTTTCCCTTACCTGTTTTTGTTTTGGGGTTTATGTGAATATGTCATCTAAATATTGTCCATGGGGGTTTTTGGCATTTTTACTGAAGTGTAACATATATGTAGAAAAGTATACAAACATAAGTATAGCTTGATGAATTCTCCCAAAAGGAACACATCCATAAAATCAGTACCCAGATCAAGATACAAAACATTTCTAACTCCTCAGAAGCCTCCTTAGGTTTAATTCCACTCATGATCCCCCACTAAGGATGGACACTGACTGGCTTTTAACCAGCACATACAAGTATCACCAGCTTTTGAACTTTGTGTGAATTGAATAATATAATCTATACTCTCATGTCTGCTTTTTTTTTCCTTCCACTAAATTAACTGTAAGATACAGCTATATTGGTTTATCACTTATAGCTGAGGAACTATAGTTAGTTCAGCCTTATGGCTACATAGTATTCCATTTGTGAATATACCAAAATTTATTTATTCATTCTAATATTTATGGGCATTTGAATCATATGTCCACTGTGGATTACTACAAATAATGCTGCTATGAATAATCTTGTACAGACATTTGGTCTTATTCCTCTTAGGGATATACTAAGGAGTGAAACTGCTAGGTTATGAGGTATTCATATGTCCAACTTTTGTGCAACCAATGCCACCCCTAGTTTTCCCATCTTTTTTGCTTTCTGTCATATATTTACTTTGGACTTGCTTTATTCTCCACCCACCCTCCACCTGCCCAACTTTTTAAGGTAGAACCTTAGGCCACTGATTTTATCTTCCTTTTTTCTAACATAAGTGTTGAAAGTTATACGTATTTCTCTGTCAGTATTGCTTGAGTTGTATCCCACAGATTTTGATGCAGTATTATCATTCAGTTCAAAGTTATTTATTTATTTATTTATGTTTTAAACTGACAGATACAACTGTTATGTATTTATTGTGTACAACATGAGATTGCGAAGTATATATACACTGTAGGATAGTTAAATCTAGCTAATTAATAAATTAATTACTTCACATAGTTATTTTTGCAGCAAGAATACTTAACTGTACTATCTCTGCCTTTTTCAAGAATATATCATCATTAACTACAGTTATCATGCTGTCCTATTCACAACTCAAAATATTTTTTTAATTTTCCTTATGATTGCTTCTTTAAACCACAGGTTATTTAGAAGTATGTTGTTTAATTTTCAAATATTTGGGGATTTTCTAGGTACGTTATTGATTTCTAATTTAATTTCCATTGTGGTCTGAGAGCACAGATGTGTGATTTGTGATTTCATTTTCTGAAAATTTACTGAGGCTTGATGGCCCACCATATGGTCTGCCTTGGTGAATGTTCCATGGGCATCTAAAAGAAATGTGAAGGCATACCTTGTTTTATTGTGCTTTACTGCACTTCACAGATATTGTGTTTCTTATAAACTAAAGGTTTGGGGCAACCCTGCACTGAGCAAGTCTACTGGAGCCATTTTCCTAATAGCATGTGCTCATTTCTTGTCACTGTGTGACATTTTGGTAACTCTCACAATATTTCAAACTTTTTCATTATTGTATGTGTTATGGTGATCTTTAATGTTACTATTATAATTGCTTTGGAGTGCCACACACCATGACCATGGAAGATGGAGAACTTAATTGACAAAATGTGTGCTGTGACTGCTCCACTGACCAGCAATACCCCTACACCCCAATCTCCCTATTCCCTAAGACACAACAATATTGAAATAAGGTCAATCAAAAACCGTATAGTGGTCTCGAAGTGTTGAAGAGTTGCACATCCCTCACCTTAAATCAAAAGCTAGAAATGATGAGGCTTACTGAAGATCATGTTGAAAGCTAAGATAGGGTTTCAAGAAGCTAGGCCTCTTGGTGCTAAACAGTTAGCCAAGTTGTGAATGCAAATGAAAGGTTCTTGAAGGAAATTAAAAGTGCCACTCCAGTGAACACATGAATGATAAGAAACCAAAACAGCCTTACTGCTGATATGGAGAAAGTTTAGTGGTCTGGATAGAAGATCATTTCGTTAAGCTAAGGCCTAACTTGGAGCAAGGCCCTAACTCTCTTCAACTCTATGAAGACTGAGAGAGGTAAGGAAGTTGCATAAGAAAAGTTGGAAGCTAGTAGAGGTTGGTTTATGAGGTTTAAGGAAAGAAGTCATCTCCATAACATAAAAGTGCAAGGTGAAGCAAGTGCTGATATAGAAGCTGCAGCAAGTTATCCAGAAGATATAGCTAAGATAATGAATGAAGATGGCTACACTAAACAATAAATTTTCAATATAGATAAAATAGTCTTTCATTGGAAGAAGATGCCATCTAGGACTTTCATTGCTAGAGAGAAGTCAATGCCTGGCTTCAAAGCTTTAAAAAAAAAAAAAGACAGGCTGACTCTACTGTTAGGAGCTAATGCAGCTGGTGACTTTAAGTTGAAGCCAATGTTCATTCACCATTCCAAAAAATCCTAGGACCCTTAAGAATTATGCTAAATGTACTCTGTTTATGCTCTATAATGAAACAACAAAGCCTGGATGACAGCACATCTGTTTACAGCATGGTTCACAGAATATTTTAAGTCCGCTGCTGAGACCTACTGATAAGATTACTTTCAAAATACTACTGCTCACTGACAATGCACCTAGAAACTCAAGAGCTCTGATGGAGATGTATAAGAAGATTAATGTTGTTTTCAGGCCTTCAAACACAACATCCATTCTGTAGCCCATGGATCAAGGAGTAATTTTGACTTTTAAGTTTTAGTATTTAAGAAATACAGTTCATAAGGCTAAAGCTGCCATAGATAGTGACTCCTCTGATGGATCTGGGCAAAGTAAATTGAAAACCTCTGGAAAGGATTCATCATTCCATATGCCATTAAGAACATTTGTGATTCATGGGATAAGGTCAAAATAATCAACATTAACAGGAACTTGGAAGAAGCTGATTCCAACCTTTCATAAATTATCTTGAGGGTTCAAGACTTCAGTGTAGGAAGCAACTGCAGATGTGGTTGAAATAGCAAGCAAACCAGAGTTAGAAGTGGAGCCTTAAGATGTGACTGAATTGCTGCAATCTCATGATAAAATTTTAACAGAGGAAGAGCTGCTTCTTATAGATGAACAAAGAAAGTGAAATGGAATGGAAATGGAATCCATACCTGATGAAGATGCTGTGAAATTGTTGAAATGTCAACGAAGGATTTACAATATTATATCAACTTAGTTGATAAAGTAGCAGCAGGGTGTGAGAGGACTGACTTCAATTTTGAAAGAACTTCTACTGTGGATAAAATGCTATGAAGCCGCACTGCATGCCACAGAAAAATCGTTCATGAAAGGAGGAGTCAATCGATGTGGCAAATTTAATTGTTGTCTCATTTTAAGAAATTGCCACAGTCACCCCAACCTTCAACAACCACCCTGATCACAGTAGCCAGCAACATCGCGACAAGACCTTCCACTAGCAAAAAGATTATAACTCACTAAAGGCTCAGATGATTGTTAGCATTTTCTAGCAATAAATTATTTTTAAATTAAGGAATGCACATTTTCTAAGACATCATGCTACTGCACATTTAATAGAGTACAGTATAAACTGTTATATATACCGGGAAACTAAAAAATTCATGTGACTAACTTTATTGTGATATTCTCTTTATTGTGGTGGTCTGGAAGTGAACCTGCAGTATCTCTGAGCTATGTCTGTATTTTGCAATTGTTGGATATAGTTATTCTATAAATGCCAAATAGGTGAAGATAGCTGATAGGGTTGACCACATCTCTTGTGTCTTTATTGGATTTTTGTTTAGTAATTATATCAATTACTGAGAGGTATTAAAACTTCCAACTATGATTGTAGATTTATTTCTCCATTTAATTCTGTCAAATTTTTTCTTTATATAATTTGAAGCTTATTAGGCACAAACACATTTATGATTGTTATGTCTTCCTGATAAACTGCCCCTTCCTTTTATCAGTATGAAATGTTCTTTTTAAATCTCCAGTAAACAGCCGGGCTTGGTGGCTCAGCCTGTAATCCCGCGCTTTGGGAGGCTGAGGTGAGTGAATTGCCTGAGCCCGCGGGTTCGAGACCGGCCTGGGCAAATTGGCGAGACCTCATCTCTACAATAAATCAAAAAGTAACTGGGCGTGGTAGTGTGCGCCTGTAGTTCTAGCTACTTGGAAGGCTGAGGCGGAAGGATTGCCAGAGCCCAGCGGGTCGAGGCTGCGGTGGCCAGGAGCAGCCACTGCACTTCAGTCTGGGCGACAGAGACTCCAACTCAAAAAAAAAAAAAAAAAAAAAAAAAAAAAATCTCCAGTAATACCTTATGTCTTGAAATCGACTTTGATATTGCCATAGGTACTGCAGCTTTCTTTTTTCTTCTTCTTAAGAATCGAGTGGCCGGGAGCGGCCACTGCACTCCAGTCTGGGCGACAGAGTGAGACTCCAACTCAAAAAAAAAAGGAATCGAGTATTCATTTTTATTTCATTTTACAGGGTCTCACTCTGTGGTCCAGGCCTGAGTGCAGTGGCATGAACCTACCCACTGCAGCCTCGAACTCCTGGCCTCAAGTGATCCTCCTGCCTCAGCCTCCCAAAGTGCTGGGATTACAGGTATGAGCCACCATGCCTGGAGCTACTTCAGTTTTCTAATGCTTACTGTTAACATAGTACAGGATGCGCATCCCTTATCCAAAATGTTTTGGATCAGATACATTTTGGATTTTGGAATTTCTTCTTGTGAATATCTGTAACATATACTTACTAGTTGAGGATCCAAAATCTAAACTTCTGAAATCTGAAATGCTCCAATGAGCATTTCCTTTGATCATTGTGTTGACATTCAAAAAGTTTCAAATTTTTGAGCATTTCAGATTTTCAGATTTGCAATGCTCAACCTATATATCTTTTATTTTCACCCAATCTGTGTTTATACATTTAAAATGTATCTCTTACAGACAGCATGCAGCTGGGTCTGATAATCAATCCCTAATTTTTAATTTGAAGGTTTATTCCATTTACACTGAAGGTGTTCTGGATTTGGCCATTCTAATGGTTTATAGTGGTATCTCATTGTTTTAATTTGCATTGCCTTGATAACATATGATGTGAAACATCTTTTCATGCTTATCTGACGTGTTTATTTTCTTTGGTGAGGTGTTTATTAAGGTCTTTGGTCTGCTTTTTAATTGAACTCTTCCTTCTCTTATTGTTGAGTTTTAAGAGTTCTTCACATGTTTTGGACAATAGTCCTTTATCAGATATGTCTTTTGCAAGTATTTTCTCCCAGTCTGTGGCTTGTCTTCTCATTCTCTTAATGGTTTATTTTTCAAGTGGTTGCTCTAGAAAATACAATATTCACCTCTGTCTTCTGTACAACTTAAAGTTAATATTATATCATGTGGTAGGTAGCCTCAAAGATGTGCTCCTGGTATTCGTGCTCTAATGTAACCCATACTGTACCATGGTTGGTCTGTGTGACCAACAGAATGTGGCAGAAGTCATAGTATGTCACTCCCAACATTAGGTTATAAAAGATGCTGATGGTTTCAATATTGGCCATTCTCTCTCTGATCATTCTTGGGAATGGAAGCTGTTATTTTGTAAGCAACCCTATAGAGAGGCCCATGTGTTGAGACCTCCTGCCCTCAGCCACATCAGTGAGTTTGGCAGCAGATACTCCAATCCTAGTCAAGCTTCTGGAAGACTGCAGCCCCAGTGGACAGCTTGGTTGTAATCTCATGAGACCCTGAGACCACTCAGTTCAGTGCTCCTAGCTTTCCCACCCTTGAAAATGATGTGATACAATAAATGTTTACTATTAAGCTGCTAAATTTTGGAGTAATTTGTTACACAGCAATAGATAATATGTGGCAGTTCACATAAAAGTGAAGAATCTTGGCCAGTCATGGTGGCTTATGCTTGTAATCCCAATGCTTTGGAAAACCGAGGCAGGAGTATCATTTGAGGTCAGGAGTTTGAAACCAGCCTGGAAAACATAGCGAGACCTCAACTCTACCAAAAATAAAACATTAGTCAGGTGTGGTGGTGCACACCTGTAATCCTAGCTACTTAGGAGGCTGAGGCAGGAAGATCACTTGAGTTTAGGAGGTTGAGACTGCAGTAGCTATGACTGTACCACTGTACTCCAACCTGGATGACAGTGAGTCTCTGTCTCTTAAATAAATAAATAAATACATAAATAAATAAATAAACCTCACAAAATAGTTGCATTTACCCTGTCCTTTTTGCTACAGCTGTATGTATTACATCTATTACACTACAAACCCCACAAGACAGTATAATAATTTTTGCTTTAAGAAGTCATATATAGTTTTTAAAAAATAGGTGAGTAGGGAGATAGTCCCTTGTATTTACCCAAATAATTATTATTTCTGCTCTTTACTCCTTGAATATCCAAGTTTCTATCTGGTATCATTCTCTTCAACCTGAGGAATTTCCTTCAGCATTTTTTAAATGCTAATTTTCTAGTGAAGAAATCTTTTCATTTTCATTTATCTGAAAATGTCTTAATATCACCTTAATTTTAATGGGTATTTTCACCAAGTATAAAATTATGGGTAAACAGGTGTTTTCCTCTACCACTTTAAAGATGTTCCACTGTCTCTGGCTCCCACTGTTTCCAGTGGAAAGTCAACAATAATTCATATTCTTGTTCTCCTATATATAAAGTATACTTTATCTCTGGCTGCTTTCAAAATATTCTTTTTCTTTGGTTTTCATCAATTTGACTACAATGTGCTAATATGTGGTTTTCTTTGTATTTAGCCTGCTTGGGGTTTGCTGCTATTTCTGAATCTGTAAATTTGTGTTTCACAGATTTTGGAAAGTCTTCAGTCACAATTTTTTCAAATATTTTTTCTGTCTCCTTCTCTTTTTCCTCTTCTATTGGTATTCCAATTGCACATGTTAGACCTTTTTACATTGTTCCACAGCTCACTGATGTGCTGCTTACTTTTTCCCAATCTTTTTTTTTTCCAGATTGGATCATTTCTATTGATCTTCAAGTTAACCCACATGCTCTTCTGTCATTGTCAATCTGCTATTAAGTTATACAATTTTTAAATTTCAGATATTGTATTTTTCAGTTCCAGAATTATGTATAATTTCTATTTATCTGATAATTCTTTTCATTCATTACAAGCATATCTTTCTCTCTGCCCTTGAGCACAGAAATAATAGTGGCTTTAAATTCCTCGTATGTTAATTCCAACATGTGAGTTATCACGAGGTTGGTATGCACTGATTGCCTTTCCTCTTGAGATAAGTCACATTTTCCTGCTTTTTATTTATGTCTAACAGCTTAGAATTGAATCTTAGACATTATACATATTGTAGAGATTCTGTATTGTTTCATTCTTCTAAAGAATACTGATTTTTCATTTTAGCAGGCAATTGACTTGTTTAAAACCAAAATACCAAATTCTTTCTCCCTTGCATTGGGTAACTGCTGAATTCTCCATTCAGTTATTTTAGCCTTAGCTGAAGTGCTTGGAGTTTATTTTGTTGATGCAGAGTCAGTCAGACATTTTGGCAGGATTTATATCCAGAATTAGGGCTTCTCCTCTGTGTTTCTCTTCTTTCTGGAATATCCTCCCTCACTTTTCAGTCACTATAGTCACCCTGAACTCAGTTCTCTCATTCCTCAACCAATGAGACTGCAAGTTTCTATCCAAGTTTTAACTACTCACAACTCTTTTCTCTTCTGTGCTATAGCAGAAACAGCACTGAAACTGGGAATTTCAAGGTCTGAATTTATATTCTAGCCTGGCCACTTTCCAGCTATGGGTAAGGCAGTTCTCAGCAACTACTTCCTCACCTTAAAATGAAAAAGAATCTTAAAATTAATATGAATGTCAAATGAGATCACACATGAGATAAGGAAACTGAGGCTCAGAAGGGCTAGATGGCATTCCATCTATTAAGTGGCAGGAGTTGGATTAGTCACCCCCAGTTCTGTCCATGCCTTTTCTGCTACACCTTATTGCTTCCACCTTTCTGATGACCACTCTCTCCATGTTCCCCTTCCCAAGACACCACCAAGTACCTACTATGATCTAATTACCAAGCTGGGCACTAAGAATACAATAAGTCAAAGTCCCTGCCATCAAGAATTCCAAATACCATTTCCTCCTTCTAAGTGTTGACTGCCCTTTAGTTTATGTCTGCTTTTGGTTGCCCTCTAGTGCCTTCAGGTAGTTGTTTTTAGAATATTTTCTTTAGTTTGTAATTGTTATCTTATGACGGACTGGCCTGATATAACCTACTCTGTCATTACCAGAAGTGCAACTGCTGCTCATGCATCTTTGGTTTTGCTCTGTTTTTATGTCATATTTGGAGAGATCCCCAAACTATGCTGCCACTTTCCCCATCATCCCAGAATCATTTTCTATTTATTTATTTTATTTTATTTATTTATTTTTTTGAGTCAGAGTCTCACTCCGTCACCCAGGCTGGAGTGCAGTGTCACACTCATGGCCACCCCAGCATCAATCTGCTGGGCTCAGGCGATCCTTCTGCCTCAGTCTTCCAAGTAGCCGAAACTACAGGTGTGCGCTACCACGCCTAGCTAATTTTTTATTTATTGTAGAGACAAGGTCTCGCCAAGTTGCTCAGGCTGGTCTCGAACCCGCAGGCTCAGGCAATCTGCTCACCTCGGCCTCCCAAAGTGCTGGGATTACAAGCTGAGCCACTGAGTCCGGCCTTGCTATTTATTTTAATAATAAAAACAATACTGCCTAGAATCTTTCTATTACTCGGAATCTTTGTCCAGACAACTTCTCTCCTAAAGGGCAAGTATACTCGGTCAGAATTTAATTGCTAGGGAGTAAAAGACCAGTAGTGACAATGATTTCCCTTCCATCCCTTCATACCTGTTGTTGCCTTGGCTATTCCCTGATCTGGTAATGCTCCATATTTCCGATGCTGATCATACCAGTCACTCACTGTCATAGATGCCAGACTTGGATAACCAGCTCCAAATACTCTGTAAAAAATCACACTGAATTTAGAAAACTAAACAGAAATAACACTTTTATTAAAAAGCCTCTTTTCAGCCGGGCTCGGTGGCTCAGCCTGTAATCCTGCGCCTTTGGGAGGCTGAGGTGAGTGAATTGCCTGAGCCCGCGGGTTCGAGACCCGCCTGGGCAGCAAGACCTCATCTCTACAATAAATCAAAAAATCAGAAAAATCAGCCGGGGGTGGTAGCGCATGCCTGTAATTCCGGCTACTTGGAAGGCTAAGGCGGAAGGGTCGCCGGAGCCCAACAGGTTGAGGCTGCGGTGGCCGGGAGCGGCCACTGCACTCCAGTCTGGGCGACAGAGTGAGACTCCAACTCAAAAAAAAAAAAAAAAGCCTCTTTTCTTTAATGACAAAGCCTATGTATGTCTGTCTTATTCCATTCTGTCATCTTCTGAATAGTTGTACAAACTCATGTGAGGATATGTAAAAAGAGACATCCAAGAAAGTGGCATTAAAGTCAAGAGCTTTCATGAGAAGACAAATAGCCCAGAATCATCACCCAATAAAGCAGTCCCAGAGGCCAATGCCCCACAGAGCAATGATAGCACTGTGGAATGGGTAATTTATAGTTGGTGGCTCTGAAACAAAATTTAAAAAAAGGAGACTCTCCTGCTGCCCTATGGAAAAGAACTCAGAATTAAATCACAGAAAGTCAACTATGTCCTTCTGAGAATTGCAGCTGAAAGCAGGAAGAGTGGCAATAATGGGAAAAACTTTTTTTTCTTTTTTTGAGTTGGGATCTCACTCTTTTACCCAGGCTGGAGTGCAATGGCATGATCATGGCTCAAGTGATACCTCAGCCTTCTGAGTAGTTGGCACTAGAGGCGTGTGCCACCATGCCCAGCTAATTTTTTTATTTTTATTTTTGTAGAGACAAGGTCTTGCTATGTTGCCCAGGCTGGTCTTGAATTCCTGGGCTCAAGCAATCCCCCTGCCTCAGTCTTCCAAAGTGGTGGGATTTCAGGTGTAAGCCACCACATCTGGCCCAAAACTTCAAAGTATATAATTCTCTGTTAGATTATTTCCTTTCTGTTTTGTTTGTTTCCTTTTGAGCCTATTTTGGAACTCAAGTTTGTGAAGGAAATGGCCAAAGCAGACAGACATGGAGAAAGCTTCGAGAGAGATAATACCCTTTTGATGAAGGAACACCTCCATAGGCAAAGTCATAACTTTTCAACAATATTTATTCTGTGTGTTACTCATGTATTGCCATTGAGTCATAAAAGCAGAGGGCTGCAAAGCAAACCACTCTCTAGTACTACCTACTTGGCTTGAGCCTTGTCCCGTGTGAGAATGAAGGGTTTCATTGGTGGCCTCTCTTGACGGGATAAGTGAGAAGTTGATGCCTAAAAAGGAAATTAATTATCAGAAGTGTATTGCTATTTTGCCCATCCTACTATGCAGGCTCTTAAGTATTCAGGTACTTTAAAAGCTCTGGATTAAAAATTCACTCACTTTCTATTTATCAGTCTCTAATCTATGGTAGCAGAACACTAATGGTGGAAGTTGCTTAGCTTTCCTGAGGGGGCCTGAGTACCTTGTGAAAAAGGGACAAAGAAAAAGTTATCCAAGAAATTATGTTACCACAAACAAACAAACAAACAAACAAACAAACAAACAATCACTTGGCTTTAAAATACCCTCTCAAAAGAAGGAGATGCCAAAGTCCTCTTTTATGTTCCATCTAAATCCCTTGAGCTAATTTTGAAGTTCTTTTCCTCAGCCTGAGCTTTAGTGGAAAAGCTGAATTAATAAGACCCACCTCCTAAATCCCCTTCCAATGTAATTATGCTATTAACTGTCAAGGGTACTTTAGAAGTGAATGTTCTTAAATGAAAGTGGGAAGGATGGACTAGTAGTTTCCATACAGAATTATACAGAAGTGTTTCAAAGAACCAAGGTTTTCTAGGGGTGTACTGAAACAAAGGATGGTCAAAGAAAAAGTGCTCACTTGGTTCTAGTCCAATCACTTCCAGAGTCAATCCCAATACCACCTGAGAGAGCACTAAACAAAACAAACAAACAAACAAACAAACAAAGGGACATGGCAAGACCCAGAAGAGTCCGGCCTCAAAATGCTTGAAAACCACTCATCTAGATATGGTTAAGAGATCTTATGATCTTAGAATACTAATTGTTCATTCTTTGATCCTTTAACATGAAGAACTAGGTTGATGTTATCCTGAGGCAAGTGCTCCTAGGCTAATTTATACAAGTCAAATTAGGAAGAGGTTTCTCTGAGGACTTAGAAGCCTGTGACTAGCTGACAAATTCAACTCAATTTATGTTGTATCCTGAACCAAAGAGAAGCAGCTCCAAAAACAAGGTTATGATCTTCAAAGAGCCAAAGCTGTGTTACACCAGGTTTTCTTTACCTGTATACTGAACATTTGTGCATGAAGATGTCTTTGCTATGTCTCCTTAGGTGATCTAAAGGTATCAGACTGTACCATTGTGGTAAGGCTAAATTCGAATTCCTTCCCTAATCTAAGCATATTCCCTAGGAGGGTCTTTTATCTTCTTCTTTCTATTTTTCTCTCCATCCTCAAGTTCTACTTTTCTTCTCCATCCCTATCCTATTCCTCTTCCCCTTTGTTATAGTCAAGGATGGTTTTAAAGGCTTACCTCCCCCCAAGTCTTCCTTAAGCAGCCATGACTTCCCACAGCCAAAACCAACTTTTATTTCAGAGAAGATTCTGTCCCCTATGTCACACAATTACAAATGACTACAAGTATTACAGATTTGAAAGCACTGAAGAACACACTATGAGCTAAAGAGAAAGCTACCCTAGGGAACCTTCAGCCTTTCTCCATTCATCTGAATAAGAATAATGATTTTATGGAGACTTAAAAGGATTTTGATTTGATTACCCTCCTGTAGAAAATTCAAATCTCTGATAGTAGCTTTTTGAGCTATGTGGGCAGTGACCAGGCTTACCTCTCTTGAGGAGTCTTTTTCTCTTAGGATCTTCATCTCCTGGTCGATGCTTTCAATCTCTTCTAAGCTGATACTAATCCACCGCTGAAGGTGAAGGAGATAATATTCACGAACACGCTCATCATCTGCTTGACCACTTTCCACAGCAGATTTCAGTGTAGACAACCTATGCTCCAAATCTTTCTTCTGCTTGTATCTGTTCCACAGAAAAGCATTACAAATAAAGAGGTATTCCCTCAAAAGAAAACCACAGTAAGATTTTATTTTGAAAACGACCAGGTAGTAAATACACCAATTTCCACCTTGGCAGGAATATAGACTCTATACCCCAGAGCTTGTCACCAGGTAGTTCCCTCAGACTACAAGACAAGGAAGAGACTGGCAGGGGATGAGAAATATATTCTGAAGCCAGAAAAATACAGAAATAACCTGACCTCATCAAGTCCTACCATTATCTTTAGGGATGAGATTGCCTTAATTAGTTGATCATATCAACACTTACTATGGTGGATGCTTAGTATCACATCACAGTGCTTCCCATAAAGCTTCCACTGTGGAGCTATATCTTCAAAGAATCAGAATCCTAGGGGTCATTTACCTGCCAACGATGCAGGAATTTCTTGTGCAACAGTCTAAAAAATGGTCAACTCTTGCTTTCTCCCGGGAAAAGCATTCCCAGCTCTTCTGACTCATTCTTATATAAACCAAGAACTCATAACCGCTCTGGTTGTCTTTTTCCAGGATGCATTTTAGTATGTCATCTATCAATCATCTGATAAATATCTACCAAGTATCTACTGTGTGACAGGCACTATTCTCAGTGCTAGAAACATAATAGTATATAAAGGAAAGTTCTTACTTTCATGAAGCTTTCATTCTTGTGGGTGAAACAGATGATGAGTCAGGTGGTGCTAAGTGCTATGAAACAGCAAAAAGCAAGGTCAAGTGGATAGAGTGAGGTATGGAAGTAGGGGTGCTATTATATATAAGGTGGTCAAAAGAGAGCTCTCTGAAGAGAACAAGGACTTCAAGAAAATAAGGAAGCAAGCCATGCTGATATCTGGAACAGTGTTCTAAGGAGGAAGAGCAAATACAAAAGCCCTGGGATGGGAAAGTGCTTGGTCTGACATGTTTGAAAAGTAACAAGGTGGCCAGTGAGGCTGTAATGAAGAGTGGTAGGAAATGAGGTCAGACAGAGAGCCAGGGCCGTAACATGTAGAACCTGGTAGGCAGTGTTACCCAAAATATCAAATACCATGGTATTTTGAGATGAGAAAGCCACTGGAGGTTTTTTAATAGAATACATGACATGAATAGAATACAGTGACAAGAAAAGACTTTAAAAAAAAATACAGGCCACTCTATTGTATGGAGTGGGGGCTGTGGGGGCTAAGAGGCAAGGGTGGAAACAGGGAAAACAATTCAGAGGATACTGTCACAATCCAGGTGGGAGATGCTAACCTGAAATAGGAAATAGTGATGGAGGTAGTGAGATGTGGATGCCTTGAAAATATAAAACTGATAGGATTTGCTGATTTATTGGATGTAAGAGCTTGAGGAAAAGAAAACAAAAAAGAAAACAAAACCCACAAAGATTTCCAAGAGAAGTATCTTGAAATATCTCTGCCTGAAACCCCACTCCAGACCCTCCAGAATCAGATGCTCCTCTTTACGTCTTTACCCAAATGGGGGGGGGGTCTTAATCTGAAGTCCACAGAGAGCATGGGGGGGTGTCCTTGAACCCTCAAATTTTATACAGAATTCTATATGTATGTTCTTCTTCATCTTTCTTTTTTTAATGAGAAGAGGTTTTGTATTTTAAAGAGGAAAGGGGTCCATGATCTTTTCAAATTCAAGAACTACTTTGAAAACACTGTTATAAAAATTTTGAGGCTCTTGTGTTCCTTTTACCCAACAAGTAAGCACTTCATCATAAGTAGCATTCTGAGTAAAATACAACAAAGGCCAATTCCAAGTTCATGAATGTTATTAGACGTATTACTTGAGAATGTTTAACCCCAGTCTCATTCCTACCCGCACCCTTTTTCCTAGATGTACCTAAGTCACCAGAAAAAAAACCAGGGTTAGTCTAGTAGTCCTGTGAATAAGGTTCTTTTGCTTATTTTCCCATTCTCTGCATGCATAAGGCATAACTGCACTCTCTGCTCCTTTCTTCTTTTCTACTTCCTTGCTTCGATGACTTTGCTCTTATCTTTTAGATTTCTAGCTCCTCAACGCCTGTTCTTTTAGGACAGTGTTTTAAAAGTTTTTGTCTTAGCAAAGGAATATTTTTTTCTAACGAAAACTTTTATGGAACTCCCATAACTTTAACAGATAAAAACAGAGGAGGGCTCCTAACATACTCCCTACCCAGGAGCACTGCAGTGGAATCTTAGGGCTCCAATGAACAGCCTGGAAACCAGTTGTAGCTGTTCTAGATTCCCCAGTTAGACCATTGTACAGAAATATTCTTAGAATTCCTCTACCTCTGTGACCCTTCTGATTCTCAGCAACTTTCAACATTCCATCCTTCTGTTCCCAAGCTGTTATAAGAGAGTTAAGGAATTATACATTTGTGTCAAATGGGTCAACTACAAATCCCTATTATCAAACTTTAGCTGAGAGGTCACTATTGCTCAGCCATCCTTTTGTTCATCTTTTGGAGAGGCCCCATAACCACCATCACACTCACCAGATAGCCAACCAACGCAGAACTGAATTTCTCTCTTCACCTTAAAATCTCTATAGCTTCATTCTTCCTTCTTTACTCTTGTCTTTAAGGAACTAATTTTGTTTCTACCAAGGCAATGTCCACTTTCGCTATCAATCTAATCCCCATCCACATTTTTCTAGGCCTCACTCTTATTGATCACCCTCCCTGTCATGAGCAGCTAAAAATTTTCACTCTATTAGTACCTTTCCCCTGTCTTAGAAACACCTTCCCTCAATTCATTTTCCACCCTTTCAAATGACCACTCTTCTAGTTTCTATGCTATAGTGGAAATTTGAAGACCTAAGTTTAAATCCTAACCTGGCCACTTACTAGCTATGTAACCTTGGCAAGTCAACCCTTAGAGTCCATTTACTTATCTCTACAGTGGGGATAAGAATGTCTATTGCATGGAGTTTTTAAAAGCAAATGGGAATATACACATTAAAGTGCTTTGTAAGCAGCAACATAAATATTGTTAGCTGGTGAGGAAACTGAGGCTAGAAGACACTTCCAAGTACTGTACCTACTGTGATCCCTTGTTTGAATACCAAGTGATATAATGAAACAATTAGGATACTAAGACACAATTAGTCAAGGTCCCTGTCCTTGAGGAGTTCCAAGTCTAGAGACTGACAGACAGTTACACTGTGATAAGTAACATAAACTAAGTGCTACAGTATCTGGGAGGAGGGATAGGTAGGGAGAGGCTTCAAAGAGGACATAACATTTGCTCTCTCTTTTCCAGGCTTCTGTAAGTTTTTCTATCTATGCCATGTTGAGTCTCTTACCTCCAATTGCTCTTTATTTCCCCTTCCTTCTCCTGTAACTTGCCCCAAGGTTTTATCCTTGTTTTTTTTCTTTCTACATGTTTTTCCTTGGCAAACTCATCCACATCCACCAAAGCAGAGTGCTCCTAAATTTTTCACATCAGCAACAAAACAATCTCAAACTCTAGTTGCACATTTTCACCTGTCTATGGAAACGGCTATTCAGTTGTCACTTTAGAACCTAAATTCAGTAAGTTCAAAACTAAACTCATTACTTACCCAGCTTCCATTTCTTCTCTATTTCTGACAAAAGAATGGAGGTGCTTTTAATCAACCAGACTCACATTCACTCCTCAAAGATGGGAACTGGAGAATATATATGAAGAAACAGGTTTTGAGAGAGAACGTATGCGTGCTGCGCTAGCTTCATTTTTATTACTTCTTCCTGCTTGAAGTACTATAATATGTTAACCTGTCTTTCAGCCGCTCTTCTTTCAATATTACATACATATCAAATCCTTAGGAGTTCTCCAACCATACTACTTTTCAAAGCAAATGGGAATATATACATTAAAGTGCTTTGTAAGCAGCAATATAAATATTGTTAGCTGGTGAGGAAACTGAGGCTAGAAGACACTTCCAAGTACTGTACCTACTCTGATCCCTTGTTTGAATACCAAGTGATACAATGAAACAATTAGGATACTAAGACACAATTAGTCAAGGCCCCTGTCCAATAGTCTGCCAAATCAGACTATTTTCTTTGTACACACCTAAATCTATCTTGTCTTTGGGTTTTTGCTCATGTTGTTTCTCCTGCTTGCCAACAATAAATATTGCTTGAGTACCTTCTATATGCTAGGCTCTATGCTATGTATGCTACAGTGAACAAGAGAGAAATGGCTCTTGACCACATGGAGTGGACATCCTAGTAGGGGAGAGAGACAAAACCCAGAAGGACAGACACATGAAATAACTAAACATGAGGTAAGTGCCAAGAAGGAAGCAAACATGGGGCAAAGACAGGGAATGACAGTTGTTAACTATGTAAAAAGACTGGTCTAGAAAGGCCTCTCTGAGGAATGACATTTAAGCTGAAACCAAAAGGATAAAGAGTTAGCCATATGAAGAGCATTCTATGCAAAGAGAATAGCACATACAAAGATCCTACAGAAGGAAGGATCTGGATCTGTTCAAAAAATGAAAAGGCCATTGTGACTGGAGTCTAGCAACAAGGAGAGAATGACATGCAGATAAAAAAAGGCAGGCACCAGATCACACTGGGCCTATGCTGGTGGCCTAGACTGAGTTAAGATGGTGGAGACGGAAAGAAATTGAAAGACAGAAGATACCTTTTGTAGTTAGAATTGACAGGCCTTGCTGATGGACTGAATGTGGAAATTCAGAAAAAGGGAGGAATTGAAGCTAACTTCTAGGTTTCTGGCTTAAAACCCTAAGAGAAGTGTGGTGCACTTACTGAAATAGTGAAGACTTGGACACAGGAACATATTTGAGGGTTCAATTTATGACATATCTATGAAACACCAAGAAAGGAAGGGTGTTGGAAGTATCAGTGTGACGGTCAGGAAGGGTCTGGCTAGTGATTAAATGTGGAAGCCATTAGTAGAAAGATGGTGTTAGTATCTTGTCTGTTAGACATTTAAAAAAAATATTCAAAGATCAAGTTTGCAAACCAAAGAAATGCAAATCAAAACAATGGGATACATTTTTTTGTTTGCCCAATTGGAATTTCTAAGTGTTATCATCCAAGATAAGCACAGTGGAACATACTCCGCAAAACACTGTTATCATGGAAAGCAATATTGTTACCATTTATCAAGAGCCTCAAAATATTCCATCTGGCTAGGCCCATGGCTCACGCCTATAATCACAGCAGTTCAGGAGGTGGAGGCAAGAGGATTGCCTGAGCCCATGGGTTCAAAACCAGCCCGGGCAACATGGCAAGACCTCGTTTCTACAATAATTAAAAAAAAAAATTAGCCAGGCGTGGTGGCACATTGCCTGTAGTTCCAGCTACTTGGAAGGATGAAGTGAAAGGATCACCTGAGTCCAGCAGGTAGAGGCTGCGGTGGCCATGAGCGTGCCACTGCACTTCAGCCTGAGCGACAGAGTGAGACTCTGACTTATAAAAGCAAAAAAACAAACAAAAAACCCCAACTATTCAATCCCTTTGACCCAGTCACTGGTTCATCTAGAAATCTATCTCAAGAAAACAGTGACAGATGTTCAAAGGTGTTTGTTTACAGCATTACTTAGAATAACAACAACAAAAAAACCCATAAAGTCTAAATATGTGACAATGACAAATTAGTTTAAACAATTATGGTACAACTATAGGATTTATCATTATATAACCATTAAATATCATGGTTTCAAAGGACACAGGGAAATGCTCACAGTATTAAGTTAAAAAAGAATAAAAAGCTGTGTTTACAGTATTACAAATTTATTAGCTTAAATAACTACATATCTAAAAGGAAATGCATCAGAAAGTTAACAATGAGCACATATGAGTGCTAGGATTAATGCTTATTTTTAATTTTAAAAATATTCTTGTTCCAGCTACTTGGAAGGCTGAGGCGGAAGGATTGCCTACGACCAGCAGGTTGAGGCTGTGGTGGCCGTGAGCATGCCACTGCACTCCAGCTTGGATGACAGGGTGAGACTCCAACTCAAAAAAAGTAAAAAATAGAAATATTCTTGTTGTGCAAGCTTTTTTTTTTTTTTTTTTTTTTTTGAGTTGGAGTCTCACTCTGTTGCCCAGACTGGAGTGCAGTGGTCGCTCCCGGCCACCGCAGCCTCGACCTGCTGGGCTCCGGCGATCCTTCCGCCTCAGCCTTCCAAGTAGCTGGAATTACAGGCATGCGCTACCACGCCCGGCTGATTTTTTGATTTATTGTAGAGGTGAGGTCTCGCTGCCCAGGCGGGTCTCGAACCCGCGGGCTCAGGCAATCCACTCACCTCAGCCTCCCAAAGGCGCGGGATTACAGGCTGAGCCACCGAGCCCGGCTGTTGTGCAAGCTTTTATACAAGGAGCATTATTACTTTTACATTCATAAAAATTCTTAATTTCTATTTTTAACCATCCTTCAAGATTCATCTAAAATGCCATTTGGTCCTGAAAACTTTTCCTCATCCCTCCAACCAGATGTGATCACTCCCTCATCTTTCTTCACAAGTTTGTATCTCTATGTCATTTACAGTGTTTTATATATTATTATTTATTAAATATTATATATGTATATATAATTATATAGGCTGGTGAACTGTCCCCAACTTCTTACAAAAAACAGGATGCTAAATTCTACTTCTTATCGTCTATCTATCACATGTGCTCAAAAATCATTCACTGTCACTTACCATCCCCTAACCATACTTTATTATTCTTCATAGCCCTTCCCACCTGAAATTACATTGTTATTTACCAACTTACTGTCTGTCTCCTCCACCAGAGTAAAAGTTCTATAAGGGCACACTTTATCTGGTTTTCTACTACCTAAAACAGTTCTGGCACACAGAAAGGGCTCAACAAATATTTGTTGAATAAGTGAATCGATTCTCAGTTCTCTAGACCAAGCCTCTCCTCTAAGCTTCATGCTACCAGATCTGCTCTTCCTTCTCTACTCCCCATCCATCCATGAATTCTACAACCATCCATCCACCTTAAACAGAAACATGGACATCTTCCTTGCTGCTTCCTTCTATCCCACCAACCACAACCAATTGATCACCAGACTTTCTGCACATTCAGCCCTTCTAAATAAGTATATCCCTCCATCCCTCTGCCAATGCCATAGTAAATCCTCATCACCTCTAGGTCACCATAGTGACCTAACCGGGTCTAATCATCTTACTCATTGTTTCCTGCTGTCAGTGTGTGGTATGCTAGTTAAAATGCAAATGTGGCCAGGTTACTCCTTAAAAAGAAACAAACAAAACTCTTCAGTGGATCCTAGACACCAAACAAAATAAACTCTTTAGCAAGGTCTACCCAATAGCAGCCAACATTTATATAACACTTTCTATATGCAATATACTGTGTGCTGTTTTATGTGCTTTTTTCTCATTTATGCTTCTTAACCCCATGAGATAGGTGCAGATGCACCTTGACTTACAATGGGGCTACATCCCAATAAACCCATCGTAAGTTGAAAATACCATAAGTCGAAAATGCATTTAATATTCCTAGCCAGCCTTAAACATGCTCAAAACACGTAATTAGCCTACAGTTGGGCAAAAGCATCTAACACAAAGCCTACTTTACAATAAAGTGTTGCATATCTGATGTAATATGCTGAATGCATATCACTTCCGCACCACCGTAAAGTTGAAAAATCCTAAGTTGAACCACCTTTAAGTCAGAGACCATCTGTACCATCATGTTTCACATGAGGAAACCCAAGGCTCAGAAAGGTTAAATAACTGACCCAGAGTCCAATGGCCTATAAGTAGAGCTCTCCTTGATGTGATCCCTACAATATTCTTCAGCATCATTCTTTCTCCCTCACTACCACCCCCTTTGTGTTTTAGCATCACCTAATTGCTTACATTTGCTGTTCTCCTCCCACAAATCCCCACCCCAACACTATCTCTATGATGACACTGTAGCTTTACTAGTGGTATTACCTCTGCTGGCTAATGCCCTCCTTTTCTCTTCCTGTGAATATTCCTATTCACCTTAAACAACTCAGCATAGGAGTCACTTCTTCCAGGAAGCTTTCTCCTCTCTCCTGCTTCCTCTGTCTGTTCTCATCGTACCTTGTGCATCCCTCTATACCATCACTTTATATTGCTATTCTCTTTATATGCCTGTTTTCCTCACCAGACTGTATGCTCCTACATGGCAGGGACCACCCATACTGACACAAATACCCATACAGTTTGTATCCCCAGTGCCCAGCATAGTTCCTAGATACTATGAGCACCCATTAAATGCTGTTTTTGTTTTTTTTTAACTAAGAGAGTAAGTAACTTTTTTAAGGTCACATGATGAAGCTCTACCAGGACTTATGATTAATTCAGACTGTTACACATCTGATCCAGTACTTTGAACAGTGTCTCAATCAATGCACTTAAATGGACTACAGCTCTGAGATATTGTGCCTTTCAGAGATATTTACCCCTTTGTACCATACGACCATTGCTATGCTGCAACGTGGAAAAGGTTCAGAGACTAGTTGCTCAACCATATTACTGCTGTTAAGTAAGGTAATATGGGTATTATGAGTCAGTATGAACAGCTCAACAAAGGCAGAGATTTCTTGAAAAAATCAGGAAGGTTTGCTCTCAACAGAGCCTATGCTCATTAAGAAACAAGAGTGATAGACACCATTCTGTTCCCCCAACCCCCACCAAAATAACATGCACCCGCTCCCAAAAGCACTGCCACTGGGCAGCCCTCAAACTATAGCTATTGACCCACCTCTCTATTTTAGCCTGTCTTTGAGACGCCATAGAAACGAGGCTAGGATAGGCCATGGAGGAACCAGCAGTGTTATTTTCAGCGGAGTTGTTCCTGGTTTTGGGCAGCTCAAACTCCGCCACATGATAGTAATGGCACTGAGTTAAGTAGTTTATAAAGTGTTCTCGAGCCTGCTGTAAATGATCTAGACGCTTGCCGGGGTTGACTTGTTTCATGGTGAGGGCTCCTTGAAATGCTGGCACCATCAGGTACTTCAGGTCGGTGGAAGCAATCTCCTCCAAATCTTCATTTCGGCTGGAAGGAGCAAAGAGGAGGCTGTGAAGCCTGCTTGGGCATTCAAGACATGGCCCTTTCTTCCTGGGGATGGGGAAGACTGGGCTCGGAGTGGGGCAAAGGGAGGAGGCACGGGGAACAGTGGCCAGTTTCACTCACAGGGCTGAGCGCTCATACCCAATGTCTATACAGTCTGCTGACACTAGAGAGCAGAATCGTGGAATAACAACCATCTCGGAAGAGAGGTAGGGAATGTAAACAATGTACACAAGACTGCAGTGGGAAGTAGAGACGAAAGGTTCTTAGCCCTAAAGGTTCCCTCTGGCCAGGCACAATGCTCCACCCTTGGTAACCATCATTACCTTCATTCTAAGAATCACTTCGTTCTAAGCGATTATTACCCTCTCCCCATACCTGAACAAGTCCAGCTGCGATAACATTTCGGCAGCCTTCTCAAGGAGGTCTAGTCCCTTGAACACCTTGCTCTGTACTATCCGGGAACCAGTGGGTTCAGCCGTTACTTCTACTTCCTCCAGAAGCTGTTTGCCGGTTTCGAACAGCTCGGGTAGCCGCGGCAGCTGTAACTCGTCTTCAGCAGCTGCCATGTTGGGGGAGGGAGGAACCCGGAAGACCTCACTTCCGGGGTCAAAGGTAACCTTGTTAAAGAAGAACTAGGCGAGTCCAAATAAAAACGGAAGGGGCACCGCATTGGTCCAGTCCCTTCATTGTTACCTCAGCGTCAAAGGACTTCCGGGAGCAGCAGTTTGCCGACTCTGGCAACCGTTTCCATGGACTCGTTTTACCAGGCAGCCCGTTGCATGTCATAGGCATCTGTTAAAAACAAACAAGCGAAATCCTAGGCGCTGTGGGACCCTGTGCTCGTCGTCGCCGACACTGGGCTGCGAGGTTCCGTGGGCTCCGCGGCGCGGGTGCGGCGAAGGCGGATTCCGAGGGCGAGCGCGGACGAGCGAGGTGCTGTAGGAGCCGGTCAGGCGCGCGCCTCACCTCGCGGGTCGCTCCCCGGGTTGAGGAGCTAAATAATTCATAAGGTGTCTTCTATAAATACATACTGATTACCTTAGTCTGGGCAACCAGGGGCTCCTGCCGCTGCGCCGCTCCCCAGGTTTGCTGGTCTGGCCGCGGGAGCGTGAAATGCAAGTAGCGCCCCCTTCTGGCTAGGAGCCATCCACCAGCTGGGACTCGGGTTCCTCCCAGCCAATCCTCGCCAGCCCTCTTCCCCGGGTCTCCTCTCCTCCCCACTCACATCTATGTCCTTTCGGCCGACGTCCTGTAGAGCCCCTCTCCTCAGCCCAGATAATTTGGCGACCTGCACCTCCAATCACCCCACACCGGGCTTCCTCTCGTGCTTACTAGTTCCCAGGTCAAATGTTACTTCCTCTATGCAACCTTCCTTGACTTTCCCCCACCTTCGCCCGCGACGCTCAGCCACAATGTCAGGGCTTCTTCTGTGCATCTCTATCGCAGCATCTACTACACTGATTCATCTTTGCATCCCTCTGGATAGCCTGAGTACCTATTGAGTGCTCTGTGTCAGTCATTACCTGAGTAGAAAAGTGACCAGTTTGGAAAGCAACCCTGTTATGCAGAACTGTGCTATTCAATAGATAGCCTAGCCACATGTGGCTACTGAGCACTTGAAAGTGGCTATTTTGAATTGAGATGTGCTGCAAGTGTGAAATACACCCCAGATTTCAAAGACATTACAAAGAAAGAATGTAAAGTATCTCAGTACTTTTACATTGACTACGTGTTGAAATAATATTTTGGATCTATTGGGTTAAATATGTTAGAATTTATTTCACTTGTTTCTTATCACTTTTTAAATGTGCCTATTAGAAAATGTAAAACTACATTAGTGATTCAAGTTATATTTCTACTGTACCGCACTGATGTAAAATATAATTTCAGGACTTTGAAAGAAGGGACATCATAACTTGGAACAAATCAATATAAATACAGATTATCCTAGAACACACTGCCTGTCCCTGAAAGTAAACGTTTAACCTATTTTAGACTATAGTTGAGGAAAAAAAATCATATAAAAACTAGAGGCCGGATGCAGTTGCTCACGCCTGTAATCCCAGCACTTTGGGAGGCAGAGGCAAGAGGATTGCTTGAACCTGCAGGTTCGAGACCAGCCTGGGCAACATAGCGAGACCACATCTCTACAATAAATAAAAAAATTAACCGGGCGTGGTGGTGCACACCTGTAGTTCCAGCTACTTGGAAGGCTGAGGCAGGAGGATTGCTTGAGCCCAGAAGTTCAAGACCCAGCCTGGGAAACATAATGATACCTCATTTCTACAAAAAAAAATTTTGTTTTAATTAGCTAGGTGTGGTGGTGTGTGCCTGTAGTTCCAGCTACTCAGGAGGTTGAGGTGGGAGGATTGCCTGAGCCCAGGAGGTCGAGGCTGCAGTGAGCTGTGATTGTGCCACTGCACTCCTGCATGGGCGACAGAGTGAGACCCTGACTCAAAAAAGAGTCTTTTTGGGAGATGCCAGTTACTTTCAGTGTGCCTATTATATGTCGAAATTGTCATTTTAAGCATTACATTTCATCTTTTTTTGAAATGATACCAAGATTGAAAAGTGATAATAAAGACGAGTCGTTTGTTGTGTTTCTGTGTGTAAACACTAAATTCCCATTAAATTCTTGTGTATGAAAGATTTTTAAAATCTCAGTTTAGGAGAACTAGAAGGGCCCTTAGAAATCATTAAAATGCCAATGGGAGGCCCAAAATTCACCTGTATGATGCCACTTATGTACCTAACCCTGAATTGTACCCCACATCTTAAAAATCATTAAAGTAGAATGGTACTTAAACACTTTAGCTTTAAAAAAGCATAACTCTTTCCAAACCAAATTTTAGAGTAGCCCATAATTTCTAAAAGGATTGATGTGTTGGAAGAGTATAAAAAGAAGCCTGCCAACTCAGCTCTCTGGCCCAATCTGCTCAGTGGCACCCCAGACGCCTCTGAGGGACTCAAGGGCTAAAAGTATTGCAGTATAAAAAGCAAATCTTAGCACAGCCTGCTCATTTGCAGATGAAGAAACTGAAGCCCTGAGAAGTTAAGTTAGGTGGCTTGCTCAGGGTCACACAGCTAAGATTAACTGGGCAACAGTATATAGAGTGAGTTAGGATGGAGAGAGAATCCAGGAGAGAGTCCAGGAGAATAGTAGAAAGCATTTGAAGTTATTTATAGATGACTATAGAAATGAGATGACCTTTCAGGTATTTCCCAGTGTGACTCCCGGATATAGATGATGGATGTCCATTTGTCATGTTTGGATCTTTGCACAGATTTTTTAATCTTGTATAACAAATTGCATGATTCATGAGATAAATTATGAAGTAGACCTTTTCTTGCTTGTCTGAATTGATGTGCTTGGCAGTTTAGACCTTTGCCCTGTTATTTTGTCTTATGTGGGTAATATTCTTCTGATACTTGTTCCTGTGATGCCAGTAATAGCACTGGATGAGATCAAATTGTGTACAGTATAAAGCCAAAAGCAGGCTGTAACTTGCCAAACATTATTTATTTATTAATTACTTAATCCTTAGTGTTCAAACTATGTTCATAAAGTATTTTTGAGACTTGAACCTTCCTGACTAGTGGCAAGAAATTTAGGAAAGAAAAAACTCAAATACAATGAAGACTACATCAACCGGGCACAGAGGCTCATGCCTGTAATCCCAACACTTTGGGAGGCGGAGGCGAGAGGATTACCTAAACTCATGGGTTCAAGACCAGCCTGAGCAACATAGCGAGACCTCATCTCTAAAATAAATAAAAAATCACCCAAGCATGGTGGCACATGCCTGTGGTTCCAGCTTCTTGGAAGGCTGAGGCAGAAGGATTGCCTGGGCCCAGCAGGTTGAGGCTGCGGTGGCCGTGAGCATGCCACTTCACTCCAGCAGCCTGGGCGGCAGAGTGAGACTGCTACTCAAAAACAAAACCTAAATAAATAAATAAATAAATAAATAAATAAATAAATAAAACAAGACCGCATCATGAAATATTTCAATTCCTACTTCTATGTCCAACTCTGATGTCATACAATACTTAAAGTACTCTGAAGACTTGGATTTGAGTCCTATCTCTGCTATTGATTAGCTGTGTGACCATGGAGAAGTTCTTTTCTCTTTCCACATTTGTTTTGTGCTACCTGAATGCTAGGCACAAAAGAATTCAAAGAACAACACCCAGGGTTTGAGTCCTTAAGGGGCTCATAGTTCAATGGAAGAGACAAGTAAATAATAAAATAGTAATTTGATAAGTATTGTAATGAAGGCGTGTTCAAGACATTAGAAGAATGGAGGGAATAACTTTGGCCCTGAAGGGCATTCTATTAAAGGTCAAACTCCATGTCTTACAAAATCCTTTCTAATCTGCCTGCTGACATCCTTTTCATTTTGTTCCTTCATGGATCTTAAGCTGTACCTTTAGTAAACTCTTCTAGTTCTCCAAACCTATCATGTTCTCTTAGGCCTTCGTGTATTTACATAGGTAGTGCCTACCAGCCTGGAATGTTCTCCTCTCCCCTGTCTTTGTCTGGCAAACGTCCATTACTCATGACTTAGCTCAAGGATCACTTCCTCTTGGAAGCATTTCCTGATCTCCTTATGATAGTACTGTACTGTGGTTATGTTTATCCACACCTCTCTCTCACTAGACTGAGAGCTCCTTGAAGCCAGGGAGAGTGTTATATTTGTCTTTGTTTACTCCAGCACAGCATCTGACACCTGTTAGGTAGGGTGGTACTAAATGTAGAGTGAATAACTTTGTATCATAATAACGCCTAACCTTCTCAGTGCTCACTTCCTGCCAATCAACTAAGCTAAGTACTTTACATGTGCAGAAGTTTAAGAAGTGTCACCCCTTACATAGGATGCTTTGGTATGCTGATTACTTTAAACAGACAGAGGCTATCTCTGAACTCTCCTTATCTGCCTCAAGATAGATCTTCCAAAAGGAACTCAGCTGTTATGAATCCTCTCCCTGGGAATCTTTTTGGCTAGGGAAGATTAACTTGGATCACAGGAGAGGAGATTAGGTTGACACCATGCCCTATTCTTCTGAGGGCTGTTCCAAGACTATTTTTATTACCTTAAGAGACTTTTATCTGCATAACAAGACAACCTTTATTTACATTATTTCCTTCCCTTACCGTCCCATAACTTGTGTCACCACCATCCCCTAGAAACCCAAGTCCCTATTCCTTTCTGTAGCTCAATATGCCATATTAGCTTCAATCACCTGACCCTTATTCAAGTCTCATATCTTGTGGGATTCCTGTGAGTATGTATGTAATCACATATGTTTTTTCTCCTGTTAATCTGTCTTTTCTGTCTGTTTCATTCACAACCCAGCCACGAAACCTAGAAGGGTGGTGGGAAGCCATTTTTTGCTCCCCTACAGTTGTCACCCAACCTGGGGTCCCTTGGTTGGGAACAGCTCACTCCGGGAATGCTGCAGCTGCAGGATCCTGAGACTCCTGACAAAACACCAGCCACAGGTGAGAGTCTTTATGTCTTTGCCCGCAGAGTCTGGTCAAAGTGAGATTGGTAAGAGTCTCTGTCTTTTGCTCTTTATACATTTTGATTAGCAGGAGAAAACTTGTATGTGAACTAGTTCTTGCATAGAGACTAGTGTTTTGGGGGGAGACAAATATTCTTGTTTTCTGATTCCTTCTTTCCCATGTAGCAGGAATCTCTACAGAGAGAGATGGGACACCGAGGCTACTTTGCCAGGAAACAGTGTTTACTCGTGCTGGCACTGGCTCAGCAGATTTGCATCCAAAGGCTGAGGCCTGAGCGCAAGGGGGCATTGCCTTTTATACATTTTTAGTTTTGTTCCCCGATAAGCCTTGCTTATTAGTAACATACTGGTTGATTATTTCATAGCTTAGGGTTACAGCAGAGTTACACTTGCGCATTACAGATTGTGGTCACATTTCTTTCTAATATGTATCATCTAAGAAAGTTCTTATCTTATTGTGCTAGAAGAACTCTTTCATTATTTGGGAAGGCTTTTATCTTATAAGACTTGGAGTGGCTCCCTGCCTCATTCCTCCCTTTGATGCTCGAATCCCTTTCTAGGGTTATAGAGCATCACTCTGGTTTAAGGGTTGGTACTTCCATAACAGCATTACATGCGTTGCTGTTTTTCTTTCAACCATGGCCTCAGCGGGGCTAGAGACAGACCTTATAACAAAGGGAGCTAGACAGGGGAGGATTAGACAAATTCCCAACATCATGAGTACAATGCCTATGAGGGTCTTAAATCCTTCAAAAGTTGAGAACCAGCCTCCAAACAATTCTTCGGGGTTTCAGCCTTTCCAGGTTTAGACTGGGACATGAGCAAGCTTTTTCATAGAGGTGATTTCCTCCATGACCTTTCTCTTATCATCTATTTGCAAGCAGCAGTTGCTTAAGTTAAACTTTCCACAAACCTCTCCTTCAGAAGCAAGTAAGTAATCTAAAGCTAAGCGGTTTTGATAAATGGCATTGCACATTTTAGTCTGTTGTTTGGCCAATATGTTAAGGGCCCTTGCAGTTTCATTAGTTATAATTTCAACAACCGCCTGTAATCGAATTATGCGGTTTAGCATTTAAGTGGGGGTCTGATAGCCCCAAGATCCATCCTGTGCCCAGATAGCTGGGTCATAGTATTGGATAATGCACTCCAGGGGCCATTCATTATCTTGCCAGTCTCCAATTTGCAGAGCACATTGCTTTCTTTGGGAGTTCCAGGCTTTACATATCTGGACCCCCAACTGTTCTCCCTTTGCAAGTGGGGGGAGTAGGAAAAAGGAAGGCCGAATAAACCCTAACACACAAACTCCTGTCCAGTCTGAAGGAAGTACAGTGTAGGCTATTTTCCCACAGGTCCAATATAGTCCATTTGGGGCCCGCCATTTGGTGTCTACGTCGACAGCATTCCATGCCTGTCGGAGGTGGGGGAAGTTAGACAAAGGGTGAGGGTTTGGTTCAGGGTGGTCTAGGGACCTCCCACCATTGAGTTTTGTTAGTTGTGGCATTATAATACCTTTGGCCTAAGCGTGTCAGACTTCCAACAGGAGTGTTGAACTTTATTTCCCATCAAGCAAGGCAGTTCTTTCCTATAATTGAGGTTGTTAAGTAGCCAAAATTGCATTGGCAGGGCTGGGATACCCTGTTTCATTGTGGAGCTCTTGGGGCTCCAGTTCTCTAGCTTCCCATGGCTGTTGATCTCCCCACATTCATAACAAGAGGAGATCTTTAGAGACTGAGTGATAGTTTCTGCCAAGGTTAGGAACAGATTTCTAGTCGTAAAGGAGAGGGGAGGAGGACTACTTTCTATTTCTTCATAAAAGGAGTAAAAGACCTCATGGGAGGAGGTTTGGAGTGGGATTGTGACTCTTTTGACATATAGTAGGGCTCCAGGGTCAAGACCTTGCCCATGAATATGTATGCCAAGCTACGGCCTGTATTCCATCCTGGATTTTTTAGGTTAAAGATGGTAAAATTAGCGGGACTGCAGGCTCCTGATTTACAGTTAGAGGCGGCAACACCCTTTTGAAGAACAGCGATTTTACTGTGGCCTTTCCAAGTGATCCGTGATACACAGCCCCAATAAGGACAAAATAATTCAGACAAACTATAACATGGGGACCACATTCCATTTGCAGGCTGTTCACATATATACTTATAATTGAGTCTATTCTCCCTCTCCCAGGCTAGGCTTCCACATGATTTAGTACCGGTACTATGGGTTACAGCATAACACCAGGTTTCATTCACAGTCAAGCAGGCATCAAAGAATACAGACACTGGTTGGTGGAGATCAGTGATTAGGGTTTGGTTAATTAAATACCCTTTCTCCTTGGTGCGACAGACCTCTAGCCATTCTTCACTCGGGGAGTATTGCGGGTTGAAGCAGGTGTACTGATTTTCTTGCTGACAAATAGAATAGTCTTATTATGCCTGCAGATCCCTGAAATAGTTTCCTGGCAAGAGGAATGGGTCTGGTAAAGGAGGGTCCAGGTAACTCCTTGACCCGACCTGGCCATGCGAATACATGGGTCACATGAAGCAGAGGGCTTTGAAATTACAAGGGGGAGCCAGATTAGTAACAGTAGACAATGGTTATACATCCTGTCCAAAGAGATAAAAGAATGCTGACAGTAATCTCTCACCACAGGTCCAGCTGTCTGGAGCAACTGATGCCAAACCTGCAGTGAAACCCAAGGCAAGAATTACAGCAACAAGCAATAGCAAGGGATGATATTACACTAAAAACACAATTCGTTTGCTTGTTTGATGGTTGATTCCTCAAGCTTCTGCCTTGTGTGGATTAGTCAGCTTCCAGAGTGACTGAAGCAGGGCTGGGGTTATGGTCCTGGGGTCACGGCTTGTTTTCTTCAGAGAGTCAGCTTTCTGGGCGTTGATGGATTAGCAGGGCATTCCCAGGCTTGGAAGGCCAGTTTTATTCTGCTGTGATGAATCCAGGGGCCCACCTCAGCTACCTTTATTGCGGTGGGGGTGGACAAAATAACAGTAAATGGGCTTCTCCAAAGGAACTTTAGGGGCTGGATGTTTCATACCTTTACCCATACATCATCTCCGGGTTTAAAGGTGTGAGCATCCATGGTTAAGCTCACAGGTAACCGTTCTCTAACCCAATGATGTATAGCAGTGAGAGATGAGCCTAGAGCCTGCATCTTTTGTCTCGGAGTAAGGTTACCCATCTCTTTTAAAGTACCTTTTATACCTTTAACAATGGGAGGCGGGTGCCCTGTAAAGAATTTCAAAAGGGGAAAACCCTGTCTGCTTAGTGGGACTAGACCTGATTCTTAGCAAAGCAATTGGCAACAGCTGGTCCCATCACAAGTGAGTTTCCTGACAGAGTTTACTCAGTTGTAACTTGAGTCTGGTTCACTTTTCCGGAGCTCTGGGGGGGATAGGCAGTGTGTAATTTCCATGTGATTCCTAAGCCCCTTGCCATTGATTATATTACCTCAGCCATATATTACCTCGGCCCATTGTTGGATCCTATAGTGATTGGGATTCTGAATTGGAGAATGATTTCTTTTAGAAGTAGCCATGCCACTTCATGTGCCTTTTCGGCATGGGCAGGAAAGGCCTCTCCAGTTCGTTTGTGTAGATATAGGAAAAACGGCTTAGATATGTCAGGGAGCCCCAGGCTGGGTGCTCTAAAGAGAGCTTGCTTGATTTCCTCGAAGGCCTTCTGTTGTGCTTGTTCCCATAATATAGGCTCTCGTTTTCCCCCTTTGTGGCTTCATAGAGAGACTTTGCCAGCAGTGAAAAGTTAGGTATCCAAATTCTACAAAACCCTACGGCCCCCAGGAATTCCCAAACCTGACATCTGGTCGTTGGAACTGGAATGGAGCAAATAGCTTTCTTTCTTTCTGGGCGGAGCTGACGTTGTCCCTGGGATAAATGGAAACAGATACTTTACCTTCTCTCAACAGATTTTGGTCTTTTTCTTTGAAACTTTGTAGCCAGCCTTTCATAGGAGGGTAAGGAGCTGCTGTGTTCCTTTCATGCAGTCCTCCGGTGTTTGCCCAGCCAGCAGCAGATCATCTACGTATTGGAGCAGCGTACAACCGTACTGATATGCTGGGAAGGCCTTTAAGTCAGAGGCTAGTGCTGTACCAAAAATGGTTGGGGGATTTTTGAAACCCTGTGGGAATCTAGTCCAAGTCAATTGGCTTTTGTCACCGTTATCAGGATTTTCCCATTGAAAAGCAAAAATCAGCTGACTTTGAGGAGCCAAGTGGATACAAAAGAAAGCATCTTTGAGGTCTAAACAGGTAAAGAAGGTGGCTTCAGCGGGGATAAGACTTAGGAGAGTGTAGGGGTTGGGGACAACCGGGTGTAAAGTGACAGTGGCTTGATTTACTACCCGTAAGTCTTGAACTGGCCTGTAATCATCTGTTCTCTGTTTTTGAACTGGCAGCAGCAGCGTATTCCAGGACTACTGATAGGGCTGGAGGATTCTGTATTTTAAAAGTCTCTCCAGGTGCTTTTGGATCCCAACCTGTGCCTTGCGAGGGATGAAATACTGCATCTGATGCGCACAGCCACCGGCTTTAATTCTATCCCCTGGGCCTGTCCAGGGGAATTATCCTCAGCTCATACCCTGGGCACCTTGAAGGGAAGTTCAGGTTCTTGTCGTGGCTCCTCTGTGAGGCTATAGAGGTGCCACTCTTTCCCTCGGGGAATGTAAGAGTCATGATTTTTGCTTCAGTACTCCCCAGGGATAAAGCTTTCTGGCCATTGGAGTAGAAGGTTATTTGGGCTTGCACTTTCCCAAGAGGTCTTGGCCTATTAAAGCCACTGGACAATCCAGGAGGTACAGGAATTCATGGACAACTTCGTGGCCCCCTAGATTGTATCACCAGGGCTGTAAAAAGGGGTGGCTGGCTCAACCACCTGTGGCTCCCACAATGGTAGCTTGTCTTGGTGTAAGAGGGCCCACAGGCTGAGTTACTACAGAATGTTCTGCCCCTGTGTCTACCATGAAGTCAAGGGGCCGCCTCCCCCCACAGTCATTTGGACCATAGGCTCCTGTGGGTCTAGTAAAATGGAGCCTAGTCTATCCTAGTCTTCTCCATAGTTTTCCATGGCAGCTAGGCCAACAAAATGATTCTTGGGGAACATGTATGGTTGGGGCACAGACTGGTATCGTCCCTGAACTATCTGGTCTCTCCCTCTCCCTTGAGGGGCTAGACAGAAATCCTCCAGCTCCGGGCATTCATTTTTCCAGTGCCCCTCTCAGAAGCAGCGAGCACATTGATTTCTCCCTAATCTTATCATTAGGTGAGGCGGCCCTTCTTGCTGGCCTCTCTGCTCGCCCCGGCCTCGGCCTGGCAGGGCAGCTCCCTGGGTGTGTTGCTCTGCCAAAAGAGCAGCAAGCAGGTCTACTTTCTTTTTCATTTTCCGATCTGCCTCCTTCCAGGTCTCTTGGTCCCGATTAACAAATATCTTTGTTACGACCTCAGTTAGTTGACTGGCATTCATCCCAGTAAAACCTTCTAACTTCTGTAACTTGTGCCAGTTATCTCCCTGAGATTGGCTAACAAAGGCTGCATTGATCATTCACTGATTTTCGGCTGCCTCTGGGTCGAAGGGAGTATAAAGATGGAATGCCTCACATAGCCTCTCATAAAATTGTCTGGGGCTCTCTTTGGGGCTTTGGAGCACCTCTAAGATTTTATTCATATTTATGGCCGTTTTCTCTTCTTCATACCACCCAAAAGGGCCTCTTGATAACATTCGAGCATAACATTAGAAATTCACGGCCATTATTGGGGGCCCCATTGGGGGTTTTCCTCGGGGAAATGTCTTTGGGCATATATTTGTGAGTTCAGTGTTCCCTCAGGTGTGTGCTGCTCTAGCCATTTTAAAGCAGCCTGAGTAATGCGACGACTTTCTTCAAGTTAAGAGGAGCTGGTGGCAATCAGTCCAAGTGGGTTTTTGGGTCTGAATGACAGACTGCATTAGATCAATCATGGCCTGAGGCTTCTCAGTATTTGAGGGGGTATGATGTTTCCAGTTCAGAAGGTCAGTGGTAGTAAAAGGCTGATATATAAAAGTACGTTGCCCACCTTGGATTTGGCTGTCTGGATTGTAGTATAGGAGCCCTCTAGTTTCCCTTAATGGCAGTTGTAAAGCCTCTTTACATTTACGGGGAGGGGGGCTGTCAGTAAAGTTTCCCTGGCGTCTTCCTGCCAGGGTGTAAGGAGTTAACATTGGTGGCTCTGGAGTAGCTGCTGCCTGGGGCGTTTTGGGTGACCTTGGGGGAAAGGGTGGATTCTGGGCTGAGGCCAACTTCTGATGTGGCATCAGCTGCAGCAATTGCAGGGGTGCAGGTGGCAAGGAGGGGTACAGTGGTGCATAAGGCGGGGGGGGTCTTCTCAGGTTTCTCAGAACAGTTTTTTTTGACTCTGGTCGGCACCTTGAGGGAGCTGTTGCTTGGGCCAGCATTATTTTATAGCTGTTTTCTAAACAGACTTTTATCCAAGGTGGGTGAGACAGGACTATATTTTGCCAACAGTCAATGTAGGACAACTGATCTGGGTCGCCTGGAACCCGCACAATGACGTCAAACACCTTACTAACTAGTCCCTCATCTAGTGACCCCTCACAGGGCCACACCACCCCAAACAAAGGCCAATCTACTTCACAGAGGCTCCGGAGTTTTCCGGGAGTTAACTTAATATTGTAATTCCCTGAATATCCCCTTTTGAAATTCTTTACTATGCATTCTGAGGGGGTAAGCTTACTCTGATTGCCGCCCATTTCCTCCCACTAAAAGACGACAGTCACACACAAGATGGGATGGAATGGGGGGGTAAGAGAATTGGACAGCCTCTTCATCCTTCTCCAGCCATACCCCTCCTGGGGATATTTCAGGTGCCTTCTGGCAATAGGCCAGTTGATATAACCGCCCCCCCCGGCCAGGTTTCGACCAAGGATGCCATTGCCCCACTACAGGAAACATTTCAGGTGCCATCTTGGCAATAGGCGAGTCGGTATAACCCCCTGACCAGGTTTCGGCCCCACTACAGGACTTACTCCCGCCGTTTAGCCATATGAAGGTCACCACCGGCCCCTGAATCTACTCCCGCAGTTTAGGCATGTGAAGGTCACCACCGGAACCAAATCGGGGCTACAGCATTTGCTTCACCACTAGGTGGCGTCTCGTTCACTCACATTCACGTAATGTCTCCAACCTGCTGCCCAGTGCCTTAGAGTTACGGTTTCGCCCCCCCTGTGGGACTACTCAGGCAACTCTGGGAGGTGATCAGGCTCCCCTTCTGTCTCTTAGGGGCAGGTCTACCAAATTGAACCTGGGTTCTTACCAATCTGACGGGCGTGACTCCCTTGACTGTTTCCTGTTGCACTTTCAAGGTCTCACCTCGGCATGCCGGCAGGGTTAGTTCCCTATAGATCAAGCGGTCTGCTGGCGCCAGGAGAGGTCACCTCTCCCGGCGTCCTGGGGGTCGTAGCCCCGCAGCAAGGGAGGTGGAAACACTGTCTCCGTTTCTCGGTGCCTGGCCAATGCACCAGAAATGTAGCAGGAATCTCTATGGAGAGAGCTGGGACACCGAGGCTACTTTGGCAGGAAACAGCATTTATTCATGCCGGCACCAGCTCAGCGGATTGGCATGCAAAAGCTGAGCCCTGAGCACAGGTGAACATGCCTTTTATACTTTTTTAGCTTCCTTGTTCCCCATAAGGCTTGCTTATTAGTAACATACTGGTTAATTGAGTATTTCATAGCTCAAGTTTACAACAGAGTTATACTTGCGCATTACAGATTGGGGCGATATTTCTTTCTCATATGTATCATCTAAGAAAGTTCTTATGGTGCTAGAAGAACTCTTTCATTATTCTGGGAAGGCTTTTATCTTGTAAGGCTTGGGGGAAGGGCTCCCTGCCTCATTCAGAGATGCTTTTTGTTTTCCATTGTCTCTGTCTTTTGTGTCATGTGTCAGGAGAATCAGGCTGGTCATGATGGCTCACACCTATAATCCCAACACTTTGGGATGCTGAGGTGGGAGGATTGCTTGAGGCTAGGAGTTTTGAGACCAGTGTGAGCAACATAGTGAGACCCTGTCTCTACAAAAAATAAAAAATTAGCTGGGTGCGGTGGCATGAGCCTGTAGTCCCAGCTTATTGGGAGGCTAAGGTGGGAGGATTGTTTGAGCCCAGGAGTTTGAGGTGGTAGTAAACTATGATCGTGCCATTGCACTTCAGGCTGGGTGACAGAGTGAGACTCAGTCTCTAAAAATAAAAAAAGGAGAGTCACATGTCAGAACATGGGCACAAGCCCTTATAAGCCTGTTGTTTGAGCCAGTCTCACAACTGGTGAGTTCAAGGTTCTCACCAGAGCAGTATCAATTTAGAAAAACTTTGCTGTGGGTCCCAGAGACATGTAAACTGGATGAGACTCTCCTTTTGTTGTCTTGTTTTATATCCTGAGATCTTGGCTTCTCGACCAGTGATGCCATTCTTTCTGATCTCTGCCATCTGTGGGGTGTGTGGGGGGGTGGGAAGTGGAGGGGTGCAAGTGAGAGCTTGTGTCAGGCAGCTAGTCAGGTTGGGAACCTGAGACGAGGTGACAAGTAGCATTCTCTTTGACTATGCTAGCTCTCAGGGGAGTTTGTCTTATAAGAACTCCTGGTCCATAATGGGTTTTTGTCATCTCAACCTTTGTTGCTTAGTTAGTGCCTGGAAACTCCCATCCCAGTTATCACAGATTGGGGTCTGTGACATTCTACATTCTATGGGAGACCAGAAAAACCATTTATACAAAGACTATCCTTAATGACCTGTGGCAATAAAGGCCTTTGTTTTCTTAGTTCATCTCTGGGAGCAAACTTTTTGGGTCATGGGGGCTATACCTGCTGTGTCCACTTTGAGAACGCCACTTGTGTTGGTGGTATTTGTCATCCAAAAGACCACCAGGATGGCTAAATAGTAGAATGGAGATCTTCAATGGTGATATATTTGTAAACTGGGAAGAGATAGTCTACTACATGGTCTGAAGGTGCTCTTTTCAAGGAAAGAGGAGGTGGATTGGGTTTTATGCCTCGCAAGGTCTATATTATACAATAATGTCATACATATTCAGCAGGATTGGGGAAAGCTATACATATTTATGAGAGGAGCCAAGCGCATGCACAATGGGTAAATGTATATGTAACATATAGCCTATGTTCACTTTGGAGTGGAGTTTTAGCATTAAAATGAGGTGCAATTTGGCTCTTTATATCAAAAGGTGAACTTAAAACACAAAGACAGTTTGCACACAGCCTCTATACACTGGCTGAAACTGGCTTAAGGTCTGCAGTTGCTTATCTGAGAAGAATGTTTGTAAGGCCAGTCCTCTGTCCAACTGATACAAATTTTTCAGGTTGGCCTGGGCTTTGAGAATGTCAGCTCAATGGGTTGGCCAGCTGAGCCCCAGAGTGTCAGCTCCATGGGCTGGCAAGCCTAGCCCCAGGAGTGTTGGCTCTAATAAGCAGGCAAGCCAAGCCCTGAGTGTTGCTGAGTAGGTGGGCTGACAAGCCTAGCCCCAAGAGTGTTGGCTCTAATGGGCTGGCAAGCCAAGCCCTGAGAGTGTTGCAGCCCCCAGAAGTGTCTCAGCTTCTGAATCTTGCCTTCTGCCTGTAACTCTCCTGGTTCAGCCAGCTCTGATGGCTTGCCAGCCAGCCTCTGGGGTGCACAGCTCTTCGGCTTTAATGATCTTCTGCAGCATGTCAGGGCTCTTGTCTTGTGCCCAGGAGGAATGAAGGACACGGATGTTGGAAAGTTGAGAAAGCAGAATTTATTGAGAAGACAGAAAAGCTCCCACAGTAGGAGAGGGCCTGATGGGGTTGCTAATTTGGAGCTGAAAACCAGGTGCTTATATAGCCCCAAGATTGAGCTGATTGGCTAGCATTAACTGTGCGCTGATTGGTTGTTTTTCAATCTCAGCAGAAGGAAGTCTGTTACTTTGTTACCGGGATCTGCCCTGTCTGCTGAGTTGTTTACCAGAAGTCTCCTCCCAGTTTGCTGCTTTGGCCCGGCCCTGTCTGTCTGCCTAGTTGTTTTCTAGCTACCTCCTCTCTCAAAATCAGAGTTGTAGTGGTCTGGGTTGTAATTCAGAGAGGAGGGTCTGATAATTTACCAAATAGCTCCTATTGTTAGGGAATTTAGCAAGACTGTGGTTTTTCTTGTGGTGAGAATTTAGAAATTTTCCATGCCACCCGGGCCCTGAACCTCGACCCATAGGTAACTTTTTGTTTCCTTAACTTTAGGGTCTATCTTAGTTGATAAAGGGGCATCTATTTTGGTCTCTCAGATCCCATATTCTAAATCTGGAAAATTACCTCCACATCTTTCCATGAAAAGATTTATTCAGTTGAGTCAGTTCTAGGATAGTTAAATTGGCTATATTTTAAAAAAAATTAAGAGAGAGCCCTTATTCTAAACATCTTATTGGTACCTATGGGAAGGTCAAATTGAAACGAGGACATAAAGAAGTATAACAATTAGCCTTAGAGAATCCCTTTGCAAGATAAAAAAGCAGAAATCCGATTTAGAACAAAGTTAAATTCTTTAAAATTCACCATAAATTCCACTTATCTGACCTGTTATACTTCCCCAACTCCTGTCTCTGATCCCCCAGAAGATCTTTTGGATCTCTGGGCCCCTAATTTAAAACTTCTTTCAAGCCAAGCTTGGTGGCTCAGCCTGTAATCCCGCGCCTTTGGGAGGCTGAGGTGAGTGGATTGCCTGAGCCCGTGGGTTCGAGACCCGCCTGGGCAGGCAAGACCTCATCTCTACAATAAAAAAAAAAAAAAAAAAATTAGCCGGGCCTGGTAGCACGCGCCTGTAATTCCAGCTACTCGGAAGGCTGAGGCGGAAGGATCGCCAGAGCCCAGCAGGTCGAGGCTGCGGTGGCCGGGAGCGGCCACTGCACTCCAGTCTGGGCGACCGAGTGAGACTCCAACTCAAAAACAAAAACAACAACAACAACAAAAAAAACTTCTTTCAAATCCAGCTCCAGTTCCTCAGTACATTTCTTTTCTTTTTTAGAGATAAGATCGCATTATATTGCCCAGGCTGGACTTGAACTCCTGGCTCAGGTGATCCTCCCACCTAAGACTCCTAAGTATAGATGGTGAGGCAGGCCAGCAAGTGTAGGAAAAATGCGACCTGTGTTTCATCTTGTACAGTTGCTAACAATTTGAAAAATACCTCCAGGGTGTTTATGGCTGGAGTCAGCAGAGCAAAGCAGGCACTCCACCTTCTTGATCACCTGATGATTATAAACAGAGCACAAACTCATCACACAGCCTAGATGCCCAAATGAAAACAAATCTATGGCCCTCACAATCCTTGCCTCTTCCCAATCACCCCCCTAAAGACAGAGGAATAAAAGGCAGTAACTGTCTCAAGGCAGTTCTTATTCTGAGACTGTCCACATTCCCCTCCCTTGGAGTGTATACCCCTTTTCCTCCCCCACTCCCCTACAGGCATGCACCACCATGCCTGGCTAATTTTTTAATTTACTGTAGAGACGAGGTTTTACCATGTTGCCCAGGGTGGTCTCAAACTCCTGGGTTCCGGCAGTCCTCTCACCTTGGCCTCCCAAAGTGCTGGGATTACAGGTGTGAGCTACCATGCCCAGCTTAAATTAAGTATTTTTTATTTCAAATTAACTTTAGAATTTTCAAGTTGGGTCCCTGGAAAGCTCAAATGATATGTCTCTCATTTTGTACAAGAGAGAGATATTAAACTAATTAGGCTTACTTGATATGTTAAATTATAGGAGAAGTACTGTCAAATAATAAGTGATACTAAACCTTCTTTAAGTTATATTTATGAATATGTTATTTATATGAGTGCTTCAAAATTTGTATGAGTCCTAGAAATCTAATATTATCAGTCATAATTTTGCTTATTATGCTAAAATATTGTATACCACAGAAATAACCAAATTTCCTTGTCAATTGTTGATAATGAGTTTATCAGATTTTTAACCATGGCCATTCTAAGTCTTTGTCATCCACAAAGACTTTTTCTTCTTCTCTAAAAGTCTTTACAATCAGCTCCAGTTCAAAATTGCTTCTTCATGTAGACTCATGGAAAAGACTCTGACGATTACTCTGGAATACAAGTTTTTGATAACTTTAAGATTATACCATTGGACTGGGTAAGAATTTTCAGAACTTTAACAAAGAAACTGATGGTTTCATGAAATTGCTAAGTCAACATCAAGCAGAACAAGAATTACGTGGGACTGAACTGATGAAGGATTATGGTTTTTTATGGCTTCCTTGTATAAAACACTGCTGATTCTTTTTATGTTTTGTTTTCCAGATTTAAGAAAAATCCTTCTTTTAAGCTATCTATAACTTATAGAACTTTGGTAAATTATGCTTTTATAAACAGAATTGCAACATTTACTTTTTTCTCCCTACCTCATCTCTCCAGAATTTAAAAACTATTTGTTAGGATTTTTTTTTATGGCAATGTGGTTATTTGCATAAGGTCAATAAGAATCTGTTCTCTTTGTAACATAACAAAATTGGAGACGCTCATTATATTACCAAGGCTCTGACTGGAATGTCATATCTTCTGATATGACCAGACAACTTTAAGGAACTAAAGTTGAATTTATAGAGCCAATAATGCCCTTGAGGAAAGAGAAAAAATGGGCCCAGTACCTTGAATACATAGTTCACATGGTTGTCTTACAGGTGGATTAGGAGTGTCACTTTCTGATTGGTTCAAGAATCTCAGGATATTTGGGGGACCTTGAGAAAAGAGGAATTCACATAAATTTACAAATATTACAGGCAAAGTTTTTTTTTTTTTTGAGTTGAAGTCTTACTCTATCACCCAGGCTGGAGTGCAGTGGCACGCTCACGGCCACCCCAGCATGGACCTGCTGGGCTCAGACGATCCTTCTGCCTTAGCCTTCCAAGTAGCCGGAACTACAGGTGCACACTACCATGCCTGGATAATTTTTGATTTATTGTAGAGAAAAGGTCTCACCAAGTAGCCTGGGCTGGTCTCGAACCTGCAGGCTCAGGCAGTCCACTCACCCTGGCCTCCCAAAGTGTTGGGATTATAGGCTGAGCTACCAAGCCCGGCCTACAGGAAAAGTTTGATGATGAATCTTTGGTTTGACTTCCTAAACTTGAGAGGCTTCAAAAAGTCCAATCTGAAATTCGGAGGGAGGGGCGTACCTCATCAACAAGGGTACCTGCATAATCAACGTTTGTATACCTAACCCTGAATTGTACCCCACATCTTTATAATAAAAAAAAGAAAAAAAAGTTTCAGCAAAAAAGCAGACTTAAAAGAGATGTATGAGCCGGGTTCGGTGGCTCAGCCTGTAATCCCACGCCTTTGGGAGGCTGAGGTGAGTGGATTGCCTGAGCCCACGGGTTTGAGACCCGCCTGGGCAACGAGACCTCATCTCTACAATAAATCAAAAAATCAGCTGGGCGTGGTAGGCATGCCTGTAATTCCGGTACTCGGAAGGCTGAGGCGGAAGGATTGCCGGAGCCCAGCAGGTGAGGCTGCGGTGGCTGGGAGCGGCCACTGCACTCCAGTCTGGGCGACCGAGTGAGACTCCAACTCAAAAAAAAAAAAAAAAGAGAGATATATGACCAATCACTGTTCTTACTGCACTTATGTAATAAATCAGGCCAAGCTTAATGAGACTAAACTTATTTAGCAAGTATATTGGTCTTTTTTTTTTTTTTTTTTTGAGTTGGAGTCTCACTCTGTCGCCCAGACTGGAGTGCAGTGACCTCTCCCGGCCACCGCAGCCTCGACCGGCTGGATGCCAGCAATCCTGCCGCCTCAGCCTTCCGAGTAGCCAGAATTACAGGCATGCGCTACCATGCCCGGCTGATTTTTATTTATTTATTTATTGTAGAGATTAGGTCTCGCTGCCCAGGCGGGTCTCGAACCCACGGGCTCAGGCAATCCACTCACCTCAGCCTCCCAAAGGCGCGGGATTACAGGCTGAGCCACCGAGCCCGGCTGTATATTGGTCTTATTGTGATTATCTTTGGTAGAAATGGCGGTGATTATGGAGAGAAATTGTTTCAAAAGAAAACTATAGTGCACCCATTATTAGATTCTAATTCATTGTTTTTGAGGACTTGTTATTTACTTATAAACTGGACTAAAGCTTGGAATTCTTTTAGTTACCTCCAATATCTGACTATGAATCTACAAACTAATATTTCTAATTTTTCTTCTACCCTTCTGACTTGGCATAACTGAAATTAAAACTGTCCTTTCCTGAAGCTCTGAAAACTGAAGCTGGACGACTTGATACAGACTTCAGAGAAATCACTATGACAATTTGCTTATGGACAACCTTCATGCCTGTTGATGTATGGACTACTCAGAAAGTTCACTGTAACACCTGATGCCACCTGCAAACCAGGAAAGTCTGTCAGATTGCCATTGCCTGCTTCTACTCCAATTGGAGATGCTTCCACCTAATATCTAGACTTCTTAACCCAATATCTATCTTCTTAACTGGCTGCCCTCCAGAGTCAGAAACTAGATTATAAACTGTTCTAAACACTGACCTTTGCTTTTCTATTGTTTCCATAGAAATGTCTCTTATTAAGTGTCTGTTTGCTTGTATCATATAGAAGCCTAATTTTGATAGGAGCTGACCTGCTGCACCATCTCCTAAAATGAGACACAGCTGTTTAATGAACTAACCTATCTGCAGGTCTCTTACTACTTCAGCTTTTTCTCCAACTCAGCTTTTAGTGTGTCAGACTGCTAGGAAAGTTTCACATAGGGAAAATGAAGGAATGCAGGCAGAGGCTTTCTCTGGGAATCTTATCAACTGAGGAAGATTAACTTGAATTATAGGAGAGGAGGAGGTTGACACCATGCCCAGATTATCACCTATTCTGAGTATTTCTCCAAGACAATTTTTATTACCTGAGAGACTTTTCATGTACATAACAAGACAATCTTTATTCATCACACATTTTCTTCCCTTACCCTCCCATAACTTTAGTCGCTATCATACCCTAGAAGCTCTAAGCCCCCATTCCTTTCTATAGCTGAATATGCTACATAAGCTTCAATAATCTGATCCTTCTTTGAGTCTCATATTTTGTGGGATTCTTGTAAGTTACACTTAATTATGTAAATTTTTTGGAGTTTGAGTCTCACTCTGTCACCCAAGCTGGAGTGCAGTGGCATGATCATGGCTCACTGCAGCCTCAACCTCTTGGGTTCAGGCAATCCTTCTGCCTCAGCCTCCCAAGTAGCTGGGACTACAGGTGAGCACCACCATGCCTGGCTAATTAAAAAAAAATTTTTTTTGTAGATACGAGGTCTCGCTATGTTGCTCAGGCTTGTCTCAAACTCCTGGACTCAAGCAATCCTCCCACCTTGGCCTTCGAAAATGCTGAGATTCAGGCGTGAGCCACCATACCTGGCCTAATTATGTAATTAAACATGTTTTTTCTCCCGTTAATCTGTTTTATGTCAATTTAATTTGTAGCCCAGCCATGGAACCTAGAAGGATGGAGGAAGGCCATTTTTCACTCCTCTATTTATGCATTTTCTCAATTAATCCTTAGAAGTGTTGTAAGAAATAGAAGCTGTTATATCTGTTTCTTAGTCTGGTTTTTTGCTATCTTAACAAAATACCACAGACCAGGTAATTTATAGAGAAAAGAGATTTATTTGGCTTTGTTCTTGAGATTGGAAAGTCCAAGAGCATGGTAGTGGCATCTGGAGAGGACCTCATCCTATGGCAGAAGGCATCACATCACAAATAAGCATAGGGGAGAGAGAGGAAATCAGGCCAAACTCATCCTTTAATCAGGTGCCCGCTCCCACAATAACTAACCCAAACACACAATAATGGCATTAATCCATTCACCTCTTAAATCTTCTTCTCAATACCATTACATTGGCCATTAAATTTCAAAACATGAGTTTTTGAGGGGACATTCAAATTATAACATTTTATAGATGAGGAAATTGTGGCTTAGAGAGGTAAGAGTAACTGGCCCAATAGTGTTGTATTCATCTGGGATTTGAACCCAAGTCTGATGGATCCAGATCTGATTCTAGATCCCATGCTCTTAACCACTACACTCTACTGTAGAAGGGGAAATTACCTAGTGAAAGACAATAGAGGAATTGAACATGTAATAAATATGTGCTAGAAAGTAAAATGAAGTAGGATTGAATCAGTAGGCTTCTCCACATTATGGAGGATGTACAGTCATCTAGGAGAGTGCAGACTTAATGTGCTATAAGCAATAGGTAGGTATTTAGTTCAATTAAACATTTGTCGAGGATCTTTTATGTGCCAGGCAATGTGCTAGCTGCTGGGATATGAATATTCATAGTCTTTGCTCCTAAAGCTCTAACAGCTAGGTGAAGGAGAGAGACAAACAAACGAATGATTTCAATGTAATATGGCAAATGCTGTTGTAGTGATACCCAGAGGTTATGACAGAAATACCCAGGAGGAGAGCCTAGCTGGGAGGTTCACAGACAGCATCTCACAGGAGTTGATGTCTAAACCTAGTCTTAAATAGCTATAGTATATGCAAGGAACTTGAAGTATTGAGATACTATTGGAATTTACAGTTAGAGGCAACAAGCAGTAGGTGATTAATTCATTCAATATACATTTAATAAATGCCTGCTATATGCAAGACACTGTTCTAGGTGATAGAATGAATAAGACAGACAAAATTCCTGCCCCCATGGACCATGAAAGGAAGTCGTGGCTACTACATGCCTCCCCCCATTTGTATAGAACTTATTTCCAAAGAACTTAGATAAGCAATGTCTCAACAGCTCCCCATAGTAGTTTTAAGAGATTCTAGTAGATAGACCTTCCCAAAGTGTGGAGGCATACTAGTGATATGAGAGATGAATTTATGTGGCACATGGAGAGACATTTAAGAAATTCAAATAGGTCTAAGTTAACCTCTTCTATCAGCGCTCTAGCATCAGAGATAAAAAGTTTCACTGCCAACTGTTCCCTGGGTGACTCCACCCCATCTGTCGCCATGAAGATGGGTGACTTAATTTCTCCAACTCCCCTACCCTTGCCCCTCCAGAAAGCCCCCTCCCCATCTCCACAGAAAGAATTCCATGATCCCCAACCTTCCTTCCAAATCACATCCAGGCTTTTCAGGCTGTCACTATAGAAACAGAATGCCCCAAATGCCCATGTCATAAGAGATAAGAAAGGAAAAAAAGAAACAGAATGCCCCTTTCTCTCAGTCATCTCCATGATGACCTCAGCCTTACCCCCAGGTTATCACTAGGATCAATTTCTACTAAAGGTCTAGAACTCAGGGAAGACTGGAAGGGGAGGGTGACTCTGTGTAGTAGCTGCAGTCTTCTTCTCTGTCCCTCTTGGCTTTGAAGGCATAGCTGTCCCTCACTCAACAAAGGAGGTAAAGAAACTCCAGTTTATAGAGTACTAATTATGTGCCAGGCACTGGGCTAGGTACTTTACATAGTAGAACTCATTGGCCATTTTACAGAGTTTATGGAAAAAAGACTCACAGAGGTAAAGGCACTTGGCCTTGTTCCCACCTCCCCTGCCACCAAGCCTCTTATCACCTTCACCGAAACTGGTAACCCAAGAGGATTTATTTCCACCACCATCCTTTGCTATGTGACCTTGGACAAGTAGACTTCTGTCTCTGAGCTTCATTTTCTCCATCTGTAAAATACCAGTGTTGGACTAAGTGTTATCCTGAATGTCCCCTTATAAAAGTCAGATCATAAATAGTTCTGATCTTCTCACTGAGGAATTGATTTTTCTTTTCTTTTTTTTTGAGTTGGAGTCTCACTCCGTCACCCAGGCTAGAGTGCAGTGGCATGCTCATGGCCACCCTAGCCTCGATCTGCTGAGCTCTGGTAATCCTTCTGCCTCAGCCTTCCAAGTAACCGGAACTATAGGCGTGCACTACCACGCCCAGCTAATTTTTGATTTATTGTAGAGATGAAGTCTTGCCATGTTGCCCAGGCTGGTCTCGAACCCACGGGCTCAGGCAATCCACTCGGCTTGGCCTCCCAAAGTACTGGGATTACAGGCTGAGCCACCAAGCCCGGCTGATTTTTGTTATGAATGCTAGCAAATTCATTAAGATTTTTTGTTTGTTTGTTTAACCAACATAATGGAGGTCTCCAAACTTTTTTTTTTTTGAGTTGGAGTCTCATTCTGTCACCCAGGCTGGAGTGCAGTGGCATGTTCATGGCCACCGCAGCCTCGACCTGCTGGGCTCAGGCAATCTTTTCACTTCACCCTTCCAAATAGCTGGGACTACAGGCGCGTGCCACGACACCTGGCTAATTTTTTGATTTAATGTAGCGATGAGGTCTCGCCAAGTTGCCCAGGCTGGTCTTGAACCCATGGACTCAGGCAATCCTCTCACCTCTACCTTCCAACATGCTGGAATTATAGGCATGAGCCACTGCGTCTGGTCTTCTTCTTCTTCTTCTTCTTTTTTTTTTTTAAGAGACAAGATCTCACTATGTTTCCCAGGCTGGTCCCCCAACTCCTGG